>VXBU01016903.1:766006-981466 GCA_013400315.1 Bombycilla garrulus
GCGGCAAACCCGGAGCAAAAAAGACCGACAGCGTGAGCGCCGCCGCTTATATACCCTGTGGGGGCGGGGCCTCGGGGACACGTCACCGCTCCCGGCGGCCCCTCGGCCCCGCCCGGGCACACAGCGCCCCCGCCCCGGCAGCGGGTGCCGGCCCGGCCCGACCCGGCCGCTGGGAACGGGCCCGGCCCGCCATGTGCTGGGAAGGGAGCCGTGCCCATCCCGGGCTGCGATGGACAGCGGGCGGGAGTGGCCGCCCTGTCCGGGAGGAAGCGGGGCAGCACCACAGCCCCGGCGCCCCTGCAGGGCCTAGCGGCTCAGGCCTGGGCACCGGGCAGCGTCAGGCCTGGCGTCACGGCCCGGCCGGAGGGATGCGGCGGCTGACGGAAGGCCCCGGGGAACAGCCCCAGTCGAATTAATTGTATTTCGCGTTAGGGACACAAAGGAACGCGATCAGCGAGATTAAAAACGTTCAGCGAGTCACCCTGCCCGGCAAGTAACAAATGTCGGCCAAACATTACTGAATACGAGACTCCCTGTTCCCCAGTACGCTGCAAGTCTCCCAGAATCAAAGGCGGAGGAGAGGGAGAGCAATTTTTTTCTGGAAGTTTATTACACCAGAATAAGAAACCATCGTCTGTCTTTTAAAAAAAAGAACTTTTTTTTTTTTCCTGTCTTTGTTATACCATTAGAGGACAAAAGTTGACTCGTCTTAGAAAACTTCGGCACAAAAATACAAATCAAGGCAGACGCACTTCCAGCAAAGATGCGTCAGAAGTGCAAATGTATCAGTCACGGAAGGATTCAGGACATGGGAGCTCTGTGCAAGAAACCTTGACTGCGAGAAGTGCCCCCATACTGTATTTTCACATGGGAAAAACCGCAGCCCTGGCAAATTAATTTTGGAATCATGGCAATGAGGAGTCACAAAACAGCTCACAACATCAAAAATAAAGGCCTTCATGATTCCAGAGGATTTTCTCTGGTTTAGTTGTTTGTAACTGATGTAAGAAAAGCCATTAAACATTCAACATACCCGTTCATGATAAATTAATCCGAGAAGCTGAACTATCTCTGTTATTTTTAAATTATCTGCAAAGCTATGTAGTCCATGTTCTTACTCAGCTACATTATATGCCTGTCAGAAATAGTTACTTATCTGCAGACAACTACAATCCATTCATTTCTTGGTATGCTCTTGTAAATTGCAGTTGTAAAGCATGGAAAGTTTTAGGTTGCAGTTTTAAAAGCATGGAAACAGCCTCTTGTACAAAAACAAACAAAAAAGAACAACATTAGAAAACTAATAATAAAAACTACCTCATGCATCTACAAATATACCCTTCCACTTGACTTCAACTTTCTCTAGCTAAGATAAACCTACCATCAAATTCATTAAAAAGCAGTAAACTTAGTATTTCATGGTTTGTTATGGAAGTGTTTCCATGAGATACGGTATCTCTCCCACATGAAAGATTAAAAAGATGCATTTCTTGTAAAAAATTAAAATGTCATTAGAGAAGATGCTGAGTTTAGAATACACCTTTTACAAAAATAACCAGTTTCAGAATAAAAACCTGAAAAAAAGGTCCAGATATTAAACAAACTATTTAATTTTTTTTAAAGAAAGGAAGAAAGCAATTCTCTCTCACCCCTTCCTATGTTTTTCAGCAGAGATTAGTGGTGGGAGGGAAGATGGAGATGGTTCAGCTCTCCTCAAAAGTAATCTTCAGGGGCAGTTACTTGTGAAGACACTGCATATGAAGACACAGTAATAAAAGGGCAGGAGAAGGAAGGTGGTTTGCTTTCTGTAAATGGAAATGTATTATTGTGAAGTAGCTTGGGTTGGAGACCAAACTGTAAAATTTTGCAAGAAAGCTAGGAAGCACTTCTTTAGGGTCTTCTATAAAGCACAGACTGGAAACACAATTAAGCTTTTTTCTTCAAATGGTTTGAAGTTGCCTTCTAAAATGTGTATTTCAGTGGGGAAGTATTTTTAATGGACTGATCTGTCAAGAAATCCATTTTCATGAAAAGGTAGTTTTAACACTTCCCAAATGTTGTCAATTATTTGTGCCTGAACAGGAGGAGGAGGAAGGAAATATGTTACTAATTTCTTACATGGTCCAAACCAAACTGTGTATTTCTAATTTTTTTTAAAGATACTTTTCTTAGAAGACTATTTCATAAATAAAGGCTCTTAGAACCAGGTATTTCTTAAGGAAATAATTTTTTGTGGTATCTAGATAGCTGAAAGCTATGAAAGCTGAATTTGTGATACAAATTTTTTAACATGGTCTTAGTTTAAGTCTACAGCAGTTGTTTTCCCCCTCCACTTCTTTAAAGGAGTTTTCAAAATAATTTTATTATTTCCTCTTCGGTTCGACCAATACATGTTTTATATTCTCTCAACAATTGGTGTATCTCTTCTTGCCCACTTTGTTAGAAGAAACATTCCTATTATCAATCTCACAAATGTTTATACAGCTGGGGAACTTCTGATATATGAAAAGCCTCAGATAATACAGTGGAAATGCATTCTGAAGAATTCTCTCAACTAACACAAATAGGCCTACATTGGACTAAATCCTGTGTGCAACCAGCCTGTAAAAATTTTAAATTTTATTAATTTGGTAAAACTAATCACTTTAATATGTAATGTTTAGGAAGGAACAGAGATAAGAGATTTCAAGAAGTCAAGGACATTTAGGCATTGAAATAGCGCTTTTTCAATCCAGATTGACTTCAGAAATAGGAGGACTTTGTGGGCAAAAATTACTCACTCTCCTTCGATCACTGCTGAGCATATGCTAAACTGAAATATCTTATGTCCACATATCTGTCCAGCGTAAGAACACACAAGGATGCTCTAAAGCATTTGTATTGTAGGAACCTATACAGAAACCAACATTTTAAAAGGGTTCTGAATCTCAGATTAAATGACATTAAAATAAAAGTAATGCTGTCAGTATCCAAGCCAAATTTTTTAGTTTTAAAAAGTACATGTTAACTGGCTTGAGCTCACAGTAGCTACTGCAGCATTACTTTCATTTTAGCATGTGGCTCCAGCACATCCAGAATGGGCTATAAGCTTAGAACATAGTCACAGCCAGTGAAATCAAGCTAGCAGATAAAAGATGTGCTCACTGAGCACCTCTAAAGAATTTTAACTGTCTACCATATACACATGGGTATTCTTTTGGTCAGACTCCTGTGCAAAGATGAAGGTAAGTAGTGCTTAAAGAACCATTTTATTTTAACTGCAATGACCAAGGTCATTCAGGAGTGTGAGCAAACAGACTTTATAAGCACAAGACTTGAAACACAGATCTGATTAATAGAGTATATCAAGCTCACTATATATGAAAGAGGCACTTAGATTTCTTGAGGGCACTTTCAGAAAGTGGTGGAAAAGCAGTCCAAAGTTACCAAAAGCAATCGGTGATCAGCAAAACTGGATTCTGGTACGCAGCACTATTCTGTCATACTATTAGCCTCATACTGTGAAAGGCTTTCTAATTATTATATAATATTACAATTATCATGGTATGTACATTTGTCTGAAGTTCAACATAAACTATAGCATGAGCATACAGCCTTACTTCCATCTGTAAGGGTTCTTTAATAGCAATAGAAAGCATCTACATCTCTTACAAAACCCTTTTTCATACATTATCTTAATATTTACTACCAGTTTTTACAGTCATCTGTTTATGAAATAAAAGAACAACAGAATAATGGTGTTATTCATAGATGAAGAAAATAGACAGAAAACCTGCCTAAAAAGGTTTAACTGAACAGGGTGAGGTAATCTAAACTAATTTAAAAACAGTACTTTTGAAAGAGTTACTTAGCTCTATACAAGTAGCTGGCGTTTTTATATAAACAAAATTGCTTGGTAAAAGAAAGAGACAACAGTAAATACACTTTAGGTTACCGTCTTAGTAGACAGTACAAATTAAACTCCTCTGTCCTTGAAAGTTTAAGTCTCCTTGCCTGATCTCACAACTGACCTTGCTTATAGATTCACAAAAGAAGGTCTTACAGTAGGAGGTGTAAGAGTGGATTTAATAACTGTTGAGAGTATCACTGGGATGAACAAGCAGTTACAATTTCAGAGTTTACTGAATAGCTTAACAAGAGCCTTTTTAAAAGTCATTCTTGCCCCTGAAAGAAGTTTCCTCTGGGAAGCACTGCCATTGTAGTTACAGCATTTATAATAGGTGATGGACTAATGGCTTAGAGGATAGCCTGTTTAAAAAAAGAAAATCCTTTGGACAGTCTTTGCAAACCACATTTATCCACAGCACGAGAAAGCTCATTTATGTTGAAGGTCTAGTACTGGCTGAAGTGTGATACTGAAGGTTTAGAATCAGACAGAGTGGTCAGATCATACTCAGATGTGACCAGAACTAACAGTTGTATTTAAACCCCATGTTCTGTTCTGTGGAAGTCTGCATTTGTGAGCTAGAAAATGAAAGTATTTGATTTAGCGCAGAAGTGTCCTAAGCAGGAAAAAAACACCCTCACAGGTGGCTGCTCTGGTAAGGGTGTTCTGGAACTAAACAGCAAATGGGCAGATACATGCAGACAGTAGCTTAAACAGAAAGTCACCCTTCACTTGCAGACATCTGACAAAACTTCATATACCTCATTAATGCTAGGCTAATTTACACCAGCCGATGACCTGGCTCCAGGCAAAAAGCAGAATTACTAGACACTAATGCAGAATAAAGGTGAAGGGCTAATGAAGTAACCACCATTATGGAGGAACAACATAATTTGTTAAAGAGTTCTGTGGTTTTGAATTAGTATTTTCCAACAGCCAACAGGCTAATTTTTACTATATCTCACCACCTTTTTGACTCCGTAAATGAATGGCAAGCTCTTTTAGGAGTTCAATTCAAATAATGCCCTAAATGGGAGCATTTTACTTACATATATATATCTGTAAATAGTGCATTCTGCATGAAGAAAATGTCAGTTATGGAACCAAATTCCACTGGGTAAGGATGGTGTGACTTTTGTTCTGAATTTATCATGAACCTCCAAAATTCCATTTTAAAGCTCTGGTCTCGTCTGCTATAAATAATTTTGTCATAAGCAACATATTCATCCTCTTGTGCTGATAAGCCTGTGACAAAACCTGTAAGGGGGACCTCAAATTCTCTAGAATTCTCCTCTGAGCCCTCACAGCAACTGAGCTGTGCTTGAATAACTTTGCTTAGTGTCCACTCATCAGGTTAATTTTGGTGCCCCTTGCACTACAGTAGCTTTGGAGCTGGATTGTGCGCTTTACAAAAAACCCCCTGTGAATTCCCATTGTCATCTTGCAGATCCTGTGCATTGTCCCCTTTCTCTCTCCCCTACTGACCCAAGTAAAGGTTAAGTTGTCAAGGAAAGAGACATTCTATTTGTTCATATAACCCCTTCTAGAAGGGGCTTATATGAATAAAAAAACACCTGAGGTACAGCTTAGAGCTGCAAAGGAGACAAACTTAATAAAGGTGACTTTGGTGTAGACCACAAAAGTACGCTCCAGATTGGAGCCAGTGGGTGGGTCAAAGGAGGAAGAAGGTCATACCTGAGACTGGGCTAGTAAGGATGGCACAGATATATCCAGCTGTTCACTGTTCACTCTCCCATCTTGACACTGCTCTGGTTTTGACTCTTGGCATCACTCTGGCCATAGGCTCACCTTCCACTGCAATCACATGTGCATCATTCTTACTCTGTGGCAACCACAGTAACCAGACGTGCTGCAAGTCAAGTCACTTAGAAGCCTTGCTCAGATTTATATGAATATGGTATATGCCTGACATTTATTCAGTGAATTTAGATTTGAGACTATTAAACTTTGGAAAGGTTTCAGAGAAGAACGATGGGAATAAATCTAGATTTGGAAAAGTACTTACACTTGACCTGCTCAATCTATACTGAGTTTACTGAAAGACAGTTTGGCTTAGTTTCCAGGAGTCTGCAAGACAGAAAATTCTGTAAAGGAAGAATCACAAGTCTGGGTGCAGACACAAGAAGTTCAAGGCTGTTGGTAGTTAAATTAAGGTAGAAATAGAAACCACTTATTTGTAATTGTCAGTGAGCAGTGGTAGCAGCTTGGTTAAAGTAGGAAGCCAGCATATGAAGAAATGCTCAATATTTAATTATGTTAGTTAAAAACCCCAAACACAATATAGGATCAAGAACTTGTTTGGAGGGGAGGGAGAAGGAACAGGAGGGGCCATTTACTTAAAATGATATCTATATTTTTAGTTAGCCTTCTCTTAATACAGTCTCTCTGAAGTACTTGGCCAGCTATCTCAGAACCACTACTGATTATTGTGGAATGCTTTGGAATGTGAAGGTTCCAGAACACTTAATAAATAGAAAAAAAAACCAGGAAAGTAATACATAAAGAAGAAAAAGAGAGAGAAAAACACACAACATGAGCTGGGCAGTTATGGAACAGTTGGTCTAATTTCAATTCCTGGAAAAATATATTGGAACAAATGAACTTTTTTTAGAAGATACTAGGTTGATAAGTAACAACCTGAGACTTGTTAGGAGCTGATTGCATCAAACTGATCTTGTTTACTGTGACAGGTTTAACAGGCTCATGGATGGGAAAATATGGATATCATTTAACTTAAGGGAAGATTTGCTGCTTTTTATGGGCAACTTGCTCATAAAACTTTGCTTTGTTTTGCTTTTAAGCTCAGCAAACTTTGGATAAAATAATGCATGTGCAGGAGACCAGCTAAAGATGACATGCTCAAAGTGACTGATGTTATGACTATGAAACTGACCGGTATCAAATCAGTTTCTGTGGGCACAGACATTAATCCACCATAAAAATATACAGTTATAAATACATAAAAGTATAATTTTAAATTGCACACCTGGGGGGAAAGGGACAGATAACACCTCTGACCACTTTAGAAGTCAAGAACAGAAGTCAAGAACATTACTCAGGGTAATGTGGGCAAGTAAATAAAAAAGGGCTAAAATAATTAGGAAATAAATAAAGGTTAATATTTGTCCTTTGTAAGGAACACTTCACTGCAAAAACACAGCAGTTACCCAGCAGTCCTGTATAAAAGGACCTGGGGTTAGAGTGGATCACTAATTGAACATGAGTCAACACTGCCATACTCTTGTGAAAAAAGCAAACATACCGAGGTGTATAAACAGAAGTGCTGTGAGACATGTATAACAAACCTTTCACTTTACTTAGTACTCATTAAAGGCTCTGCTGGGATACTTTGTCCACCTTGGGAATGATGTTTCAAGATGACATCTAGAGGTAAAAACACTGGAACAGATTCTTTGGGTAGCTGGTGGAACATCCATCATTACCCAATTCTTTAAAAACACCTAAATACCTATCAGGAATGGTTCAAGTATCAATAATACTTACTGATTAATAGATACCCAGAAGCCTCTTCAAGCCTTCATTTCTACAGGTTTACATTACTTAGAAGATCTGTGCAATCAAAACTGAATTTCTGAAATCATAAATTTTGGTATAATAGCTTGGTAAGGAAGTCTCTCCTTGACTTCAATGTACTTGTATCTTGTAAAGGTAGGTCTCCTTAATTACAAGAGTCAATCTGAATGGAAATTCACAAATATTTCAACCAATATTCATGCATCTTGCTGTATAAATGACATCTTTCACATGAGCTGATTAAGTACATTTTACTGAAAACCAAAAAGCTAGCATAATATAACTTAAGAGAGGTGTGGAAGGAAATGGAACAGAGTTCTAAACTCTAACCAATAAAGACTGAGGCTAAAAATGAAAGATAGCAGGAGAAATTTTATATCACAGACTCATCCTGCCATGGCATATGTCAGGTTATGTTAGAGCTGTTGGGAACTGAGTACATTCCTGGCCCTGGATGTTATAAAGCATTCATTCTGTACTAATTTCTTATCAAAACGAAATGCTGAAAAGCATGTTTGGTTTCTCCAGCAGTTTCTAAACAACATCCAGAAGAACACTAAAAAACAGTGCACATGACTTTCCCACGGGCAGCGACACCCTGGCAGGATCTATCAGCTAAGCAGCAGTATGGGGGAGGCCACTCCACAAACGCCGCTGCTGCTCACAGGCCCGGGGAGAAACAACAGCTGTGGTTTTGCAAGGCAGTCCTCAGAGGAATGGCATTTCAGAGGTTAAAAGCTTGTACCACACGTTGTATAAAGTAGACTTCGGCCCCTTTAAACCCGGAGCAGGTGTTGAGTCAGCTCTTTGCACTGAGGCCAAATCTCACAAGGCCAGGGAGCCCGGGCTGACAGGACATCCCCCGTCCGGCCGGCTACCATGCCAGAGGGTAGCGAGGGCACACCACGGGAATACGAACTGTAAAAGCCTGTGCCTATCCCACAGCCCAGAATAAAAGTAGGATACTTAAAAATACAGTATCGATTAGAAGAAGATTGCAAACTGGTTCATACCAGTGAGTCATGTGTTACTGTCCTCTGCGCCTGAAACAGAAACACTCCCACTCTCAGCAGGAGACAGCCTGTGCTGCTGAATCTGTGAATAGCAGTCAGGGATCCCCTTTGTGCAGAGCAGGAAGAGCTATGAGGTCTATCTCAGTTACCGGGCAGTCTCCATGGCACACGCTGTGCAATTCCTAAGGTGGCCTGAAGCGAAAAGCACAGTCTACTTTAAATTTGTTATGCCGTTTCTGATTTAGCACAGTGGATATTAAATCACTACTCAACTGTTTTATGTATATACATTCTCATTCACCATAGAAAACCTAATTATGTGTACACACAATGTACAGGTAGGACTACTGCAATAATATATAGAGGCTCACACAAGTAGTGGCTCCCCCATCTCCTCCTAATCTGAATGGGGCCCCCGACCATCTAAGGTAGGGGTGCATGTGAGGGAAATGGCAGTTATAAAGAAATGCTGCTTTTCAGAAAGTAAATCTTAGCTCCTTGTCTAAATTTAGCTCTGTGGAGTCATCAGAGACAAAGTGAGGTATCCCTATTTATGGGAAATAGTTTATACTCGCTCTGCAAGCTAACGCAGTCCAATTTACCTCACAAAGCTGTGCAGTGAGTCATGAGACCCAGCAACATTCACACATCCCTATGCGCCATGGAAGCAGAAACTCTGGCTCGCTTGCTTTCCCCTTTCCTTTTGGGATATTCTTGAGAAACAGCATCCATTAACAACAATTCAGAATAATGACATTCCTATGAATCAGATAGTGACTGGTGTGGGTAAACTGCAACACAGAAGAAATGAAACAAAAAAGCAAAGTCTATTCCAATCTAAGCTTTTAATTTCTTCTCTTTAGCATAAATCCGAGTTCAGAAATTTGAAAAGTATTCCATGTCAAAGCTAAATCTATGCAGCTGGGAATACCTGCCAGAAGAATTTTTTTCTCCTCTATCAATCCAAAGATTTATTGCATTGCATCTAGCACACTGTATGGCTGAAAGGGGAGTGGGAGCAGTGAGGCTATTCACAGGAACACTTTTGGTTTTTTTTTTGTTTCCTACTCAATCATCCAGTTGACCAAATTAACTTAATGGCCATGTGATTCCCTGATTCAACCCACAGGAAGCAGGACATATCATTTAGGTGTCAAGGCTCACTTACATCAGCTTAGTGACAAAGTGAAACTGCACTCTCATTTATTCTCTCAAATATAACAATTATAACCATCGAGGCTGATCCAGGCTGTGTCACATACTACAAACATTTCTCAGAAGCCCAGACCTGCAATTCATGCTTAAATCTTGTGAAAGTACACTTACCTCTTTCAAAAATTTATTTTTCCATGGCAATTTTGGTTTTTCCACGACTAATTCTGAAATATTCATTATTCAGCAAACATGTCAGTAGTAATATGCACAAAATCATTGTAATTTACAACTTCAAAAATTTACAGTACTGAATTACTTCTCACTATGTGCATTACTAGTTAACATCGGAACACCTTAGTCATCTTACTGGGACCCTAATTGTGTTGTCTCTAGAGTCTCTGAATTCTGAGTTCTGAACCACTAAATGTGTGATTTTTTTATTTTTTGGATTTTGCTTGAGTTTTTCTCCTTTTCTTGCTATAACATGTACAGTGCCTGCTAACAGGGGCTCTCAAAGCATACAAGCAACAACAGACAACACCCAGTTACACCCATTGATCTCCTAATGGCACTATGCAACAATTACATTGCCTCATGTATTATTCACCTTCTACTCAATTATTTTAATATGCTAAAAAAATAGAAAAATTTATCAACCGCCATTATGGATTTACACTGCATTTTGATATTAAGGAAAGGTCCCTGTCCAGCCCTGCAGGAGTCACCCTGGCAGTTCCACACACCCACCTGTGCTGGGACTGAGGCTCCTTCACAGCTACACCTCCAAGTCACGCAGTCACACCAGGTTTCCTCAACTGACTGACCCCATAGCAGAGTCTCAGATGTCCAGCTCCTTAAAATAATTAAATTGTGGTGCAATAACTAAATAAAGTAACTCAGAGCTGGTGCCTCCGAGGAAGGACCCTGAACAAAGCAATCCCTGCACTTTTATACCCTGACAGTCCAAGTACCACAAAGCCTGGGGGTTGTCAGCTCCTGCCGTATCTGTCAGTGTCCAGTCCCTTGGCCAGGCCACAGGACCCCGGGCCCTTTGTTGTGCAAAGGGTCGGCAGTTCCCGGGCTCTTGCCTCGGGCTCTCCCCACCCAGAGCTCAACCTGTGGCTCCACTGCAGCTGCTCAAAGAGATACTCGAACTGAATGGATTCCACAGCACTGGCTAAGCTAATGTACACATCCTTTAAGCAGTAGTTGTCAATCCTCTGTCATCTATATTCTTAGGCAGCTTTTTAAAAAATGTATCAACCAAGTATACTTTCCATTTCAATTTTACAAACTCCCTTCTCCATATTTTCTCTATTCCTGACAATTATCAAAATTATATTAGTCCAGCGACTGCCTAATCCACAGCCTGAGGTGGGGGTGGAGGCAGGAGTGGTGAGAAATTACTGCAAAAGAGATAGAACAGAGACTTTTTTGTATTATAACACCAGCTGCATCAGGGCTTCCTTAAAAAGCAGTATGAAAACAAACTATGACAATAATCTGTGCCATGGCTTTGACATTATGATTTCAGCCACACCAGCAGTTTCCTAACTGTTGCGAATGCATCTTCAGTGTGTCCCAGAATGGCAGCAGTGAAGTGTCTCATGTACTTTCTCTCTGATGAGGCTTAGAGAAAAGGAACGCAGACCACGCCTGGAGCACAGGCAACCTATATCACATGTACCAGAGGGCCTCTCCTATGATATAGGGGCATATCCAGTTACCCCTTTGTGAACATGACCAGAGTACTCATTTTAAATACAGAAGTGCAGACTAATTCAAACTCAAAGAGAAACCACAACCTGTGCAAAAAACCCCAAATCTGTTTTTTGCTGTGCAGATCACCAGAGATACCCTGCACAACACACAGTAGACCACCCTTGTCTGACATTAGTGTAAGTATAGGATGGCTTGAGGTGGCTTTAGCCAGCTACCTTTACAGAACAAAAACTGCTCCTGCTGTCATGCAGGCAGCAGTGAAACAGGTTTTCAATGGTTATTAAGGTAAACCATGGTGATTAATCCTGTCGTTCTTACGACATGCTAGGAAAGTCTCGGTACAGAAATATCCACAAGGTTTAAAAAAAATGATCTGTCATCACCATACTTGAAAGTGTTGGTATACAGTTCTCAGTTACCTTCTAATAGGCACGTCAAAGGTTTCAAAATAGACACAAAATTCCCAGTGGATAAATTGTAAAGCAGGTCTCATATTACTGCAGCTGGAGCTACAAGTAAAACATGTATCAGTATAATCACATTTCTTCTGGTTAATTTGAGCCATATATAGTTGTTACTGTAATCATACATTTGTTGCAAATATAACATAAACAGCAGAATTAAAAAAAAAAAAGCACACAACAGAGTCACTATCCTGAGCCTTCATCAATCAGACAAGGGAAAGCAAGAAAAGCAAGAGCAGGGAGCATTGCCCTGCCTATCAGGAAGCCATTCCTTGCAGTGAAAGTGAGGTGAAATGCAAATGTAAATGTAAAACCAGCTATAACTGCAGTGATTTTAAGTTTTTCACCTCCTAGCCTGGTGGAATAAAATGACAGAAGGCTTGGTCATCAGAAATAAAGACAAAAAAAACCTCCAAAATAAATCCATTATTTAGCTGTAGAAGTGATAAATTTAACAAAACTCCAGACAACTCACCTGCACTGGAAATTGCTATGAGTAATACCACTTGCACTACACAATACATAAATGTCTGTCCCTCAATGTCCTCCTCCTTGTTAAGCAAGACAGTTTAATCCAGTGTAGTTATATATGCCTTTTCTCCTATTTTATACATTGCTGAATGTTGTTTCAAATGTGAATAGCTGCAATGTGTGGGTGTTAACAATGAAAGCACTTACAAAGAAGAATGAAATGATTGATTCACATTCTACACAAAAAAGTTTGGATACTTTTTTTTTTTTTCTGAAATGTAAAGCAGAATTACACTGATTTGAATAGAATTATAGTAGCCAGTTTGTCATTTAACTGAAATGGGCTAGACTTGCATCATACTGATACCTTTAAAAATCTGTCTTTTTTACTTAGCTGATGAATAAAATATGAGGCTGATCTTATGCAGGAAATGGAGACTGCACTGACCAGAGGCTTTTGCTGTAGAAAGTGTTAGCTGTGGCTGGAATACCTTCCCAGTGATGCTGCCTATTACCGTGCCAGAGCCTCCTCTTTTTCAGACCCCTAGTTTGTGCCTTCATAAAAATTAGCCAGGTTTAGCTTTTGGTTCCTCTCCTGTGTTAACTATTTCTAGATGTGAGAACATTCCACAGTGGAACTAACAGTGTATTTAGATAAATTTGAGAAATCTGTTCACCTTTGAATCTCAGCTATCCAGGGCATAAAAGCACAAGAATGTGCTAACAGTCACAAGCCAATTGCTGACTTTTCGGAGGCTCGGGGGCTACAGATCCTCGTTCACACAGTATAGAGGCTTTGGAGAGCAGCAAGGTGCTCACAGTACTGGCTTCCACTCCATAACTGCCTCCCCCCTCATCTCTTCCTAGTAGTTCTATGTTACACTATTCCATCTCAGGAACAAAGGCACTATAACCAAGAAGTGTTTTAAGTCACTCAGGTGGAAAACACTGGGTGTAAAGACTAGTTATTTATATTTCATTGTTGTATCATTAATATATTACTAGCCAATACATTTTTGAGTCAGGTATATCCACTCAAACTCATACAAGGGCACAACTACCACTGGGCCTCTTCCCTTCTGAGGATGATAATAAGGGTTAGGGTTCAATGTGAAGCCATTTTCATTTAAAGCAAAAGCTCCAGGACACAATTACAGCTAGAGGCAGTGACTTCAAACAAACTGTGTGTGGGAATGGAGGGGCCTCAGAGGATTCTTTGGGGCATGACTGAAGCCCATTTGGAAAGTCTTGGACTTTCTTTACAAGTAGTTAGTTCTCAGATCAAAATCAAATGCAGTAAAGGCACCATGCAGAGTCAAAATATTTTATTGACTATGCTAACTGACTTGCTATCTTGAGATTTTTCAGGGATCAGCATTCTAGGAGAAATTATTTTGATCCCTTTACTTTGAATTATTTTAGTGGTTTATCTGTATCATCTTCCATGCCTTCTTATCCACGTGAGCTGCCCCCGGGCTGGCTGGCAGGAGAAGCCGTGCTGGGGCAGGGGCCTGCCATGGCTCCCTATTGTTGCAGAAGCATGCACCAGCTCAGCACTGCCCCGCTCCGTACTCTAAATCCCTGCTTTTGTGTTTCCTCTCGGCCAGAGATAGCTGCTCTCAGCAGCCTCCTTGCCTGGAGCACTGAGACAAAGAAATGTACAACTGCATAGTTATTGCTTCATGACTCAGCTAAAAAGACACAAGTCAAACAGCAACCTCCTCAGAACAACCGGAGCTGCATATTAACCGTCCATCTGTGCGTGCTGCTGTGACTTTGCGTCATGTTTTGTGATTCAGAAGAATTAAAACAGACACAGAGGAAGAGGAAACCCATAGAAAGATTTATTTTTACCTCCTGTAGGAAGACATCTGCCTTTGTGAACGTCTGTTTGTTCAGGTTGCACATGCTCTGAACAGTGAAACTTTCATCTGGGCTTCAAAGTGGCACACTTACTATTTAACTTTCATTGAGTAGAAGCAGACAGATGGATTTAGTTTGGAATTTTGTTTTGGTCTGTTGCTTTTTTTTTTTTNATCCTCAGTTAGAAGTGAAGCCAGCTGCTTATAATTGAATTCCAGCAATTCAAACTGGTTGCTTGCATTCTGACCGCTTGTTTAATACAGCTGGTATTTTAACGGTCAAGAATAACCTTTGAAGTTAGCACCCTGTTAAGAGGAGAGCCGGGGGAGGAATCAGTTTCTGTGGCTTGTGATTTTACATGTTCTTAGACTGATGAAGAAGACTGCTGTGGATTGATTTTCACAGGCTGCTTTAACCAAGAAGGGATAATTTGAATCCCAAGAATGTTGCAATGCATGCAAAGTTACAGATATCTCTGACATCTAAGTTTGAGTGAACACACTTCATACACACTTGGGGGCAGTGAAAACCTCAGCTGCTGCCCAGGTCTAGCAACAGTTCTACCCACAGATGCCCATTTTTAACATTAAAGGTGCCAGCTGCACACAGCAGCTACACAGGCCTTTGATATACAGCTCCCTGGTACCCCTGTTGTCTAAATCTTTCACAGCTCCACAAACATCATGCATCATCCTTGTTCTCAGGGCTTGAGGATCATAGGACTAACAAGGTGGGCTGTTCACAAATGTGGGCTGCCCCTTTTCTTTCAAAACAGGGAGTGTTGATTATTTGATTTCACCTCCTACCCCAACTGTGACAGAAAAGGAACAAGGCTGATTACCACCTTCCACCTGCAGGAATTTAAGCCTGTGTCTCCAATGAGAGGGTGAGGTTATTCCTGAGACAGAGAATTGTGGGTTCTGTTCCTGGCAACACGCACTTGACCAGTTTATGTACGACACCATAGCTTTGCCACTTGCCATCTCCTTTGCAAATCTGGCTTTAGGTCACACTACAGCAAAATAATCTAGCAGATGCTTAAGTCTCAATTGCTGCTTGAAGTACATTGGCATCAACTGACTCTACAGAGACCTGTTAAATTAACACCACCATCCCCATGTGAATATGCTTCTGCAATGTTATCCTTCTCTACTGCTATGTGTATCTTGTATTCGACAGTTTACTTTCAAAACCATGCAGAGGTACTTAGCAATTCTACCCACTATGTATTAACAATTCAAATATCTCGATTTCCATTCTCACCACAAAAGGGCTTTTAAGCTTAAGCAGAAGCTATTTTCATAGCAGAAAATATCAATGTAAGTAACTGCATTGGAAGCAAATTCCAAAATATACTCACCTCTAAATACAAAAGAAAAAAAAAAAGACAGACTGCACTAACTAAACAACATTCCAGACAACAAATTAAGCCTTTCCATAGCCATTACAACTGAATTTATAGCTCAACTTAACAGTTGAACCAGTTATCTAGTTATGGATATTTTAAAAAGTCCTTCAAGCAGGACTCTTGCTTAATCTTCATCAAACAAATATACAAAAAACTCTTTTCTTTCCCCCCCATCAGCAGAGATAGTTTCAACTTGTAAATAGAGAAGGCATTCTTGTTCTCCATGAAGCCCAGATGGCCAGGGAAGGAGTGGGAGAAAAATAACTGGGTTTTTTTTCTCTTCACATTTCCCCCTATCCCCCAACGAAAACCAAACAAAACCACTGTCTGCTCATCTATTGACTCTTCTCGTGTGGTAAGTTGTTTTGGAAATAGAAGATTAGTCATTTACAGCTAGTATACTTCAGAAGAATAGGTAGGTAGAGAAATATCAACAGAACTATGTTTTCCATCAGAAAACATGACAATATGTGTGACTGAGCTAAGCTTATTTAATAAGTACAATGGAATTTAATTTAGGAAAAGGCCAGAAAAAATGATATATTCATTTCCTACTCTGAAGCAGCCATATGGAAACTTCTGTATACTACAAAAAAGATTTTAAGAAATTCCTTTAATGAAATTTCCTTCCAAGAACACATTATCAAAGGCTATTACCACTTTTCACCCAGCTCTACTCTATATATCCTTTGAAGGAAGGGGAAGGCAAACAAAATTTTGGTGTAATAAGCCGCACTTTCTTTCCATTGTTATGCCTTGGGCAACTCCAAGGCACCTTCACTTCCAGTATGTTGCAATCTCATACAGGTTATGTTGCAATAAAAGTTACCTTTGCTCTGAAGTTAATCTGCATTCACTTGAAAATGTACATCAATTCCTGAACCTTCTTTAATTACTCCACTAGCTGAGTTCTCATGTTTTGTGTCTGATCTAGGCCTGAACTCTACTAACATGCAATCTTATTAAGAAGTGTACTGTTGAAAAATGAAAGTCAATTCCAAATTTTGAAACTTACACAGGATAAGGAAAAATAACATATGCAACTCTTTTAGGATACCACTTATTAACTGATAAGGCCAAACAGTTAAAATTTCACATTGAAGTAACTTTCCTCAAAGAAATGTAATTTTCACTGGATTGAGTTATGACTCCTTTGAGAACTACATTGGCCAGATGTGTATTGGAGCTTCTTAGCAATTACCAAGTGTTATGTTAAGTCAGATCAATGGTTTTACACACAATAAAAACCTGGTTTCTGTGTCAGGGATGTGAATCACACAGATGCAGCTTTAGTTGAATGTATGACCAACCACCATTAGGGCAGCTTTATGAAGGAGAAGTAGATAGGTCACAGTGGGATTTAATTGGGTCTCCAGTGTCTTGCTCAATAGTGTTATTTTATCCTCTGGCATGCCTTTTGTGTGCCCCACCTCTGCCATTTGCTACACAACTGGGACTTAAATAACTGCTGGTGTCTTCTTGCAGTTGTTTTTCTGGCTATTTGGAACATACAAAATGTTAATAACTAACACCTTGACATAAAACAAGTCCTGGGGGCTACAGGCAACTCTGCTGGGTGGAGGGCAAGAAATTCAAATAAATAGAACTCATTGTTTTACTCTAGCATTTAACATGACAAGAATTTCTTCTGCAACATACTATATACATCACATAAAGTGTAAATAAATTAACCATTTCTTAAGCTATATTTAAGCACTATAAGCATATGGTCAATTAGATACAGAATTGTAGAAATATTTATAGCTGTAGTATGAGTGAAGCATGAAGAAGGCAAATCAGCAAAGCTTTAAGTTTGCTCCATTGTGTTATGATTAGTTAAACAAATCTATTTTAGAAAAAAAGGCTGATTCTATTCCTTCATATAAAAGAGACCAAACAGGAGACCATACAAGGTCCTCTTCATACCTTCAGGGTTATCTACTTTGCTGTTGGTGAATATGCTAGTGCTAGCGTGGTGATCTCTCCTCATGGGCACAGAAACAGCAAAATGTGTTAATAACAAATCTTTCATGTCATATGTCCTTTTCTTAGCTTCAAAGCAGACATATCTTCCTCAGGATAACAATTCATGCCAGTGCCCTTGTATTAACAGAAAACAGCATTTTTACTGATTCTGAAAAGGTCTCAGAAAAGGATTTGGCCAGCCTACAACTGAGTGATAATTGCTTTGATCGATTTGATGTGATTTAATTGATCTTAAATCATGTAAATTAAGAGTAGACATTCAGCTTTTTGAGATACAGGTGCACAGGAAAAATGGGAGATCCTCTTAAAATGCTACTCACTGCAACAGTTTACAAAACACAGCAGCAGTGTTTTAATTGCAATGGTTGAGCTCAGAATGTGAAGGAGGAAGTTTAAAGTTTAAAACCAGGACTTTTCTCCCTGAAGCTCAAGGTGATCTAACTAAAGATACTACCTTTCCATACAAATTGTGTCTCTTATATGTGAGAGGCTTCCTCACCCACAGTTTCCCTTCCTGACAAATGCTAAAAATATTGGAAAACCCAATAAAATCAAAGTGTAGTTCATTTGTCATGGAACCAAACATTCTCACACAGCAGAAGAGAAGAAACTGGCAAATAAGCAAATAGGTGATTGAGAGAAGCCAGACAAAAGATACCTCACAGGCACAATTCAACTTCTGGGAAATCAACTAAGATGACCCTTTCACACAGCAAATGCAGTTGTTACCAGTTACAGAAGACATGTAGATGGGGAAGCACCATGCACAGATGCCTATGTATTATGGTGAGTTATATAAACCTTCACTAGGTTAGCATTCAAAAGACCTATGTAAGTTAACTCGTATTTTTGGATGGCAAGTACTTTGGACTTCTGTAATGTACTTGACTGATGCTTTGCACCCTTAGAACAAAGAAATAGTGAACTGAAAACCATACCCATTACTTTGTGGCATTTCAACTTTCACAAAGCATGAGGAAGGCTCTAAGAGACCATGATTCAGATCTCAGGCAATATCCATGTCACATGCTGTAGGATATTCTGAGAGGTTATTCCATTTCTGTTTCTAATGTTGATAGAAATTTGCAGTAGATGTTAAAAAAAATACATTTAAGCGGAACTCTGTCAGAAGCAGACACTGAACAGAAAGCACTTAAAAATACCTGACAACACTAAGACATGTTCCCAAAGCAGTAGTTCAACTCCTGCTCTGAAATGGGTGAAATCTGTTTTTGAAACTTACTTCCTCATTCTAGGTGGACATCCTAATTAGAGGGTTCCTCATGGAACAGAGAGCACAACTTCTTACTCTAGTACTTCTTACCTGTTAAGGAAATGCAGCAAGAAATAATATAATTAATAATAAAGAACAGTTATTTAACATATGTTAATTGAATATTTATTCATTTAATAAAAACAAACAGTGTTAATTGAAACAGTTGTTTCAGGAAAACAGTCACCACAAAAAACCTGGCCAGTTTCTGTCAAAATCCTGTGTCACAGAGGTGAACTGAGACAAGAGATACTCAAACCCCTTGTTACCCCTAAAAAAACAGAATATGAGAAATGTCTTTGAACAGATGAAACTGGCTGAGAGAACCATGCAAGCAGTACTGTGGCAATGCAATAAAAGTAATATTGTGATTAGCAGAAAATATTTTGACAGCTTTTTTTCTAATAGATTTTTATTCTTGCAAGTGTGATACAGAAAGATAACACCTAAAGAGTTTTTTTGGGGGTATTTTTGTTTGTTATGTGTTAAAAGCCTCACTGAATCAAGAATCCCACCCTATATTTTGATACCTTCAAGAAGGAAATCAGAAATAGCTGTATATTAACTTCAGTGTAGCCTTTGTCCTCAAATAATATAAAGAAATTTATAGCATTTTTTCAGTCCTACTTTCCAAGCTGACTTAGAAATTACAGGGTATGCAAAAGGAGTAATAATTGTTCATTAGATGAAGGGAAAAGAAAATCTAGTATGCTAGTCCAAAAATTTCTGGATTGCTCAACTGCTCATATACCTAAAATTCAGTTTTAACTAAATCCAGGTCAGACTCATTTAACTGATACAGAGAATGTCTACATACATTTCTACTGCATCTACTCCATTAAGTATAATTTTTTNATGTGTTAAAAGCCTCACTGAATCAAGAATCCCACCCTATATTTTGATACCTTCAAGAAGGAAATCAGAAATAGCTGTATATTAACTTCAGTGTAGCCTTTGTCCTCAAATAATATAAAGAAATTTNGACTCATTTAACTGATACAGAGAATGTCTACATACATTTCTACTGCATCTACTCCATTAAGTATAATTTTTTAAATTTTGATATTCAGCTGAAAAGTTTTCAAGGAAAAAGACTAAAAGCACAGGCAGAAAAATACTAAAAGACCAGGAAGCTGAAATTTCCACCTTCAACACAGGTTGAATTGCAACTCTGTCCATATGTTGTGTTGCCCTGATGACAATCTCGAGAAAAGCAAAGGCATAAATTAATTTAAACAATATACAATCTTAATTTTTTTAACTTTTTAGCCCTCCTTTTTAACTAAAGGCACTGAAAGAGTACAAATTTCTTTTTACATAAAGTGAAATCATTAGTTTTAATACAGTGTCAGGTGGAAGACAACACTTACCTGTAAAGCCAGATTAAAAACTTGTGAGGAAGGTAATTTTTCAAGAAAACATTAACCATTCCTTAATCCAGTCATCAAACTTGTTGTTCAGCATCCTTTCAAAATGGTGCTCTAACTTCAGGAAGATAGTAATTTTCCACAACAGATGCACATGTAAATATTCAATCCATTTATTGTAGAAACACTGAAGACACAATATAGTTTTAACATACTCCCACTGAATAAGTACTAATTTAATCTGAACAAGACATTGTTTATTGTGGAAATGCTGCAGACACAAACAGAGATTTAAACACAGTTTAAATCCACCATCAGAGAACATGACACTTCAAGGAAGGCCAAAACAAAATGGCTCTTAAAGCTAAAAAGGAGAGGCATATGCCATTTCCTAGAAATGAAGGAAGGTGGGCTCCACTGGAGCAGCTTTAGTACTGGGCTTTTCTTTTGGATTGGTGGTAAATGAAACACCCAGAGCCCAGTGATTTTTCCTTTTTACCTAATTGCTCCAATCCAGGAATCTTTGGCACAGGAATTTTCCTTTGCTTTGTGGCTCTAACATTATTCAGCCATTTGTTCTTAACAAGGCCACTGTTTTTATAACTTTTAATCCTACTCTGCGGCGTTGAAGTGCATGTTGTGCAAAGAATGCTCTTGAGTGTCAAATTCTATCTTGATAGGAGAGTAACAGCATCAGGTTATTGCACTAGTTCTTTTATACTCTACTTTTATCTGACTAATAAACAAGGCTGTTAGAGAACTGATTTTCCTCAATATTTGCTACATTTGCCTTATTTTATTTCATTTACACAGACAAGCTGACAAACATATCTACATGCAAGAGGAAAGAATTCCACTGCATTGAAAAAAATTAACAAGCAAACTGAAAGTTATTTTAAGGTAATCATGCAGATATTCTATTTCTAGTTCACACTGGT
Organism: Bombycilla garrulus; assembly: GCA_013400315.1. Taxonomy (NCBI): domain Eukaryota; kingdom Metazoa; phylum Chordata; class Aves; order Passeriformes; family Bombycillidae; genus Bombycilla; species Bombycilla garrulus. Next base: position 787,108 of record VXBU01016903.1, read on the forward strand.
ATACTGCATAGATTTAAACCACTCAGCTGCACTGCTTCTTCTTTGCAGAGAGAAGTAAAAATTAGGCCTATTAGAAAAACCTGCACCACAGAGGACACGTGGTTTATTCTCTCAGTTCCAATAGTACATTTACTTCTTTGTTGCTGTGTATTAGTTGTGAAACTGTATTCATGAAACAGGGAATGTTAATGTATTCAAAACTTGTGCATAAAATAGAAGTAAATCACGTGGCATTTTTTAGCCATCATTAAAACAATGACAAAATAAAAGCACTATAAAAGATTATACGAAACGAGCTCTTCTACAAGTTTTTAAACAGCAAAAAACTATCAGTTTCATAATGGAAATCAAACCACATTTTTGGGTACAATTCCTCCCTACAGTGCTACATAATCACTTTACTTTTTCCTCTCATTTTAGTATCAGCAAACATCTGCCTACACACTAATTTGGAAATTAAAAATTAAATTAATTAAAAACTGGAAACTATTAGAGCCTAGCACACTGATTTAAAATGTCTCTGATCATATATTTGATATCAAGTCCTAGCATGAAATTTCTATTGTTAATCCAAGTAGTTTCTTGTTAGGAAATAGCACACATAGTCTGTCAGATTATTTTCAGTACAAAAGATACAGAGATAAAGAAGTTTATCTGAATAGCTCTGAAGACTCCTCGGCATCAGCAGGGAAGGCACTTTTCTGGTCACATAGTTCTAAGCACAACAGGACTCAGCACAGCTTCGGTGTTTCAACATCTCCTTCAGTTTCTATGCAAGTGATATCCACTGACTGCCCAGTCCTGAACTTCTCCACTTGCAAATAATGCAAAGAAAATTGCTCCAAACAGATTAATAGAGGCAGCAATATAGAAAACCATCTGCCATTCTCCCACAGTATTCTGTCAAATAGAGGAAAGGAAATAAAAGATGCAGTCAATTTGCAGCCTCAGACTCAAGAAAAAGTAATTTTAAAATCAACGCTCCATGCCTTGCCTATTTAAATGTAAATAATTTCATAGCAACATAAAAAAGCATTATAAAGGATGAAATCATTAGTATAGTCAACATCAGTTTTTTTAATACAGCTTACACAGTCTTATCAGAACTGCATTACCTTATCTGGATCAGTTTATCACCCAAGATGCAGAACCATCGACACAAATGCAGAAAATGTTAGTGTAAGGGAAACACCACCTTGGCTTTCAGCTCAGGTGATCCAAGAGCTGAAGTGCCCTGCACTGTGCAGTAACCTATTCCTAATGACTACTGTGTGAACCTTCCAGATTCATAAGCCTTTTGGTCCAAACAAGGTAGCTACCTTAACTCAAATTTCAAGAGCAATCCTCTAAACTCAGGTATTTAAGAAAGGCCTTAATAAATGTGTAATTAAGAACTGTGGTCTATTAGCATTTTTCTTAATTTTTTCCTTCTCAAATAAAGAAATAATATCTATAGATGTCTTAAAGGTTTTTTTTTAAGTTCCAGATGATGCTGTAACAAACCTGTAAATGATCTTACTACAAAAACAAAATACATGAAGAGTGCATTAGTGTGGAGGGGAAAAAAACTAAACCGAACAAAAACACCCTAAATCAATCCACTTGTTAAGGTATCTGGAAGAATTAATTTTATTGGAATAATGTATTAATGAATATTTTCTGTTTCTTTTTGGTTAGAGTACAGCGATAATAACACCAAGGTCACAAGTTCAATCCTCATATGGGCCATTCACTTACAAGCTGGACTCTAAGATCCTTGTGTGTCCCTTCCAATTCAGAATACTCTGTGATTCTCTGATTTTTAAGAAAATCCTTAGAATTACCTCCAACTCTAAAAAAAATTCAAGTGTATCACTAAGCTTACTCCTCCCATCTCCCTTTCTTTAAAGATTTTAGAATAATTCATATGTTCATTGAAAAAATAGTAATTAAAAACTCCTCAAAAGGCCCAGTGCTTCCCTTTTTCTATCCAAATCACTACACCACCTTGTTAGTCAAATCTAACACTAGAATCTAGTTTCTCACTTATCTGAAAAATGCTGACATTAGAACTCAACACGTCATGTGAGAGCCTAATTAAAAAAAAAAACAAGCAAGAACTTGTTTTAATTTAATAAAACAATACCACAAATGTCTCATCCAGTTGGCATTTTATCAGAGTTCTGTCATAAAAATATATTCATTTTGTTTCTAGAGAATATAAGGGGTGAGTCAGTAAAATTTTTCAAGTCTTACAAAGGTCTTCCATTTAACCTTTATTTTCTTGTTCAGAATCAGGACAAAAAGAGCTAGGAATTACGTAATTCACAGCAATGTTACAACAGGACTCATAGGTGTAACACCTGTTTAATTTAAGGACTGCAGACTTGAGAAGAACGAATTTCTATTCAACTGCGATAAAAATATAACAACTGAAAAAAAAAATAAACAGACTTACATTATGAGTGAGGTTTTTGGCAATAACTGGCCCCACCATTCCTGGGATAGTAGCAAAAGAATTTGTGATCCCAAGGAGAATTCCAGCATACCTGCAAGAGAAGTTGTTAACACTGTTTATTAACTTGTAAGGCTTATCAATCATGGAAACAATTTTGCCTAACCTGATCACATAGACATCATCTTGATCACACAAGAGAAATTAAAACACAAATATTCCAGTGTGAATTAATTGCTTTTGTTCTACTAACAACTTACTGACAGCTTGGCACATACATTTTAAGGGACATAGTTTAGTGGTGGACTTGGTGGTGTTAGGTTAACAGTTGGGTGTGATGATCTTAAAGATCCTTTTCTACTTAAATGATTCTGTATGTCTCTATTTTTCAAAGGCTAGTTATGGAATTTAACCTAAATTACCTATGGCTTTGCTCAAGATCCATAATCCAAACCCACATCCCCTTTGTTAAGCCACAACCAAACTGTCTGGAATGGATCCATTGGAGCATTTAAAGACACATCACACGTCTTGAAGCAGAAAGACGACAAGGAGTATGACAAAGTGCTGTTTGCCAGCAGTAAGAGTTGGTTCAGGTTTCATTGCTAAAAATTTGTTTGCCAAGAAGGCAATATCAGCAGTGTGCCTAGATATCCCCACTTACATTACAAAGTGTATATTCCAAAGCCAGGAGTTCAGAATGCTGTGGCAGTCCTTCCCTCCAACTTTCTGTGGGTCAAGGCCAATGGGAAATAGGTCTGAATAAACCAGTTCTGCTGGTTGCTGTTCCTGCAGCTCCATTTTGAGGCCTCCTGTGCCATGAACGTGCTGCTCTCTCACACACAAATGTATGTGTATGCACCAGCAGCCACAAAAACTTGCTGGGAGAAGCTGGTAACTTGCTTAATATCTGAGTCTCAGCACTTCATCTCTAAGCAATTCAAGATCTCTCTCACAGGCGTGTTGCAATACCAAAAGTATGAAACTGTACCACAAGTGCAGACTTGTGAGAAAGACTGAAAAGAAATAAGAGCCAGATGTTCCACAGAGGTTTGACCTTCTAACCACTAGGGCACAGAAGGCTGTGTTTTAGATATTCAAGTTGGATTAACTGGCTGAAGAATCATTCAAAATACTGATAGTTGCAATTTACCATAGGAGAAAGGAATCATATTCCAGTGATCATTTTAGGCTGTTCAAAGTAAAATTATGTCCTCACCAATATTAACATAACAGAAACATATTACATCTCTAAAGAGAAATGCATAGATTTGAAATTTTATTTACCAAAACAGAAGAATTCAGTCATACAGCATTGTTACAAAGGATTGCAATATTCATTCCAGTGATATTAGAAAAACATTGTATTTTCCTGAGAAAAGCAAACTATCTAGACTACTAGCTAATTTTTTTCTTGAAATTCTATACATATCAGTTTAAAGCATGGCAATGCTTTAGTTAAAACCTCTTTATTTCTTATACACCTAGCATGCAGTCTTCCTATCTTGGAAAGTGGTTTAGAATTAATTGGCCTTTACAAAGCTGAATGTCAAGTTGTAAAAGTTTCCCTTAGGAAAATAAGCACATAAAACAAAACCCTGTTTAAAGCCTTTAAGTAGAACCAAATGGACTTTAAATGTCTTCAATATGTTTAGGCACTACAATACTGCTAAGAGACATTTTTAAAACTAAACATAATTTAATAGTTTCTCTGGTCGACAAAGATCTTTGGCAACCAATTGCTGGCTAAATGCCTCTGTTTATGCCCAGTGTTTCTGACATAGGTTGCATTCTTGATAGTGCTCGCTGTTTGATACAGATAACTGTGATGACACTCCCTTAGCACAGTGGAAACTCCCATACGAAAAGGGAAAGCAAAAAGTGACATGTGTGTAGAGCAAAACCAATAGTAGGCTGTTAGTCAGGTTCTTATGGCATAGGAGGGATAACCAAATACAAATTAACTTGCAGAGCAGTCAAGTAGTAAAATCAAGAGTAAAAAAAGCTGGCTATGTGAAGTATTTAGTGTACAACAGAGCCGCATGAATATTACAAGGCACCACGGTAACACCAATATTAAAATTTGCAATAGTAGAAAGGTACTAATGTAGATTTGAAGAGCTAAAATGTAATATATATTTCCCAAAAGAACAATCTTGTCTCCCTTCTGTCCCCAACCCTTCCCAAATCCAATTCACCAATGGCATAATAAATACACGTTAGCAACCAAAACCACATAGCAAATATTGTTGTTAATTAACATCAGTATTTTCATTCACTTTTTTCCTGTGAATATAATAATTATTTATTTGATATATGCAAGTTTTAGTAGCAAAAAGGGACCATTCGCTATTCTTGGCAGTATACTTTTAACCAATCTCAATGGGCATTTGTGCATTTTGAAACTGCTTTGAATGACTTCTGTTTTTTCTAATGTCTTTCAGTAAATTATGAAAAATAATTATTGAGCTCTGAGTAAACGCTTTACTGAGGTTTCTTGCACAATTTTATGCAGACCCTGTTTCTAGATTTCTACAATCATGTCAAGCATTTCCTTGAAATTGTGCATATCTGTCTTGGTCATCTTATCCAACAAATTTCAGACAAGTTGCAAAAAATTAGGTGTGGGGGAGGGGGAAAGACAGTCTTCTTTTTCTTCTTATCTCAGATGGTTTTTGCATTTCTGTACCTGAAGAAATTTTTAATATGACCTTTGTTACAAGGACGTGCTTTTTTCCTTCTTTGTCCCCATTTGAACAGACTTACCCTGAAGTAAAGCATACATGTGCTGAATAGAAAATCACTGATTTCAATAAAACAGCTCTCACTCTGAAAACACCACCACCAAGGAAAGTCTTCCCATATACGCAGCCACTCGCCTCTAGAGGCAATGCTAGGCCAAAGTCCCTGAACTATCAGCAAGACACTTACCCCTCTTGCACTCATTGTGCTCTCTTCTGCCTGTCTGGGAGGGAAGAAGAGCTAGAGGAACTTATCTGGTGTAAATGCAAAGGGAAAAAGCAGCACTGTATCGAGGGCAGGAAGAACAGAGAGGGATTGGGTCACAGGGATCAGCAGCAGTTCATGTGAGATAACTAACTATGGCTGCTGATAGGCATTAGCACTGTGTAATATCATTTTCTTCTTGTGGCTTTTGTTCAACACCTAAAATACTCTGAATACTGTTATAAACAAATTGACTCCTGAAATAAGCATTTGAAATGCAAAATGAAGTATCTAAAATTAGAAGACACATACAACATCCTAGTTGGGGAAACCTCAGCCGTTGCCTACATACAGAAGTTCCTTGTGTAAGTCACACTGTAGTTGCATGATTTCCTTTTTCCTGTCACAGCTCTGTTGCATTCCATGGACAGGTTAAATTGTAGTCATATAACAAGCACCATTTAATACATGTTTTGGAAACTAACTGTTGTAGTTCTGCAAAACTAAGCTTGAAACAGAAGTTGTATAATGGTTCCATAACACCCCAGATGCACTGCTTTAAGTACATTTTCTAAATTTGTAGTTATATGTGATTTAAAACAAAGTGCACCACAGAAGCTATTTGTCTTACTTTCATACTCAATTCAGCATTACAAGCTGTTTATAGCTGGCCATGGATACCTCCCCTCTTGCTTATTACCAAGTCTCACCTGCCAAATTAACTGGATTCCCCCTATCTCATATCCATCTGTTCAGTCAAAAATTGTCCACGATTGTGGATGTGACCACCATTGTTTCAATTGCCAAAGCCTGAATACTGTCTTCAATTGGGACCAAAGGTCTCCCATAGGTTGTCTAGATGATCAGAATTTTTTTATAGATATTATTTCTACAAAATATTTTTTCCTTTACACTTAAAGTCTTTTTATTTGATACCTTAATACAGAAACACACTCTTCTTTGGATATAAAGTCATTTGACCCTATTCACATCTCAGTGCTACCACAAATAGGTAAATGAATGACAAAGCAAAGTACTTGACTTCTACCACAGCATTTTTAGGAAAATATACATACATCCACACTCTTTGGGAAACTGACAGATCTGCCCAATTATGAATTTGTAACACACTGGAGAAATTACAGCCTGAAGTCTCAACTTTCCATTCTTGAAAATTATCCATTTAAGAGCAATTGTACATACCTGATTTGTCACCTACCGACGAATCAGGTCAACTACTTGTAACAAGATTTAGATTCCAGGGTACAGAATGTTTTCCAAATGCAAATAACTTGCCTGTCTCACAGTGCTTAAATATGTTAATATTTCTACCAGAGGTTGATAGCTCAGATGGAAAAGTTGTAAACAGTGAAACACTTAATTGTATTGTACAGTTCAAAAAAACACTGTCCTATTAAGAACATGAATCAAATGTGACAAAAGTCTATCAAGTCTATAATTACAATATGTAAGTACAGGAATTATATAAATTATTACTGCATGATTAAAAACTGAATGATTCTATACTATTGTTTATGTCACATCCTCTGCCAAACTTGCACTTTCTGGAAATAGAGTGCTTAATACTATAAACCCAAGTAACTGGCAGTGTTTACGCTCCAGCACGTGCTCCACAGCTACATTTCCAAGGCACCCCAGCAACACAAAAAGGAAAAAAGGGGGTAATAAACATTCCACATGCACTAACAACAGTTCCAGCAATACTTACGAAGGTGCTATGTCCAGATGGTTGATGCTGTAGCCTGATGTACAAAATCCTCCTAGTGTTGTTGATATGGTCACGAATGCAACAGCCAGGGCGTAGTTGCAGCCTGTGAATCCGGCTGCTACTAAGAACACCGCAGGTCCGATCATTCCTTTAGGGCAGAAACCTCAGAGTCAGCGGCCGTTTAACACGAGAGACCCTCAAAGGCACCGAGCTGGGTGTTTTCCATGCAACCTCCACCGCCCCCTGGCGTACAGACTCGGCACCGCACCAACCGCGTTACAGGGCGACCGTGCGGGATCAGAAACCATTTGGAGGGGAAGAGACTTAAAGATCATCTAGTTCCAAACCCCCAGCACTGGAAGAGACACATTACACTAGATCGGGTTGGTCAAAGCCGCGTCCAACCCGGCCTTAAGCACCTCCAGGGATGAGGCAGCCACAACTTCTCTGGGCAACCTGTTCCAGTGCCTCACCACTCTCCCAATAATGTATTTTTCCTACAATCTAATTCAAATCTGCTCTTTCAGGTTGAAGCCATTCCACCTTGTCCTATCACTACATGCCCTTGTAAAAAGGAAGAGCAGGGTTGCAAAACTGTTGTTGTCTCAGGAAAAAGCAACTAGATCAGAAATATCCTACTCTAGCAGCAAAGAAAAAAACTAGATTAAAAAAAATAACAAAACCCAACAGGTTCTGAAAATTACCTCACAGATTAATTTTATTTATTGTTATAAATAAACTGAAGCTACACTGACACTGTGAACCCTGGGTGAATGCAAGAAAGCTGTAGAGATGCTGCATCAGGCACTGGAAACAGCTTATCAATCATCATGAGCTGATGCACAGTGCTTCCTATCTGCAGTTAACTTTGGTAGCCATGTCCCAGTACCAGAGCCTGTGGGGGTACACAGGACAGAGAGCACTACCGATCTAATTAGCATATCCAGTCTGATAACCAGGATGCCTTGGCAAATGCAAACAGAGCTGTGAAGATTACAAGTTGAGTAGGTCAAGCCTGGTGTCAGGAAGAGAAGACCGAATCAACCCTCTGCAAGCAAGAGATGTTTGCAAAATGTGTGTGTCTGTGTGATGTTTAACCTAATGATTGCAGTAAATGATTACTAACCCTAGAATAGTATATAAGCATTTTGGAAACCTCAGTAAAATTGAATTCTGATCCTGAAACAGTCTTCCCGTCTCTCTAAATCGCTGCTAAGAGCCCAATTACTTGACCCCATCATGATATCTGCAGACAGCTCCAAGTACATGCTTTTGTTAATGAGGCCAACCTAAGTCCTGCCTTTCCTAAAACAACAGCATTTTTCTCCTAAGTTATACATACACAGGTGTGAGGTGTGTGGCCCTGAAGTAAACTGAATCACCAAAATAGCATAAGCTTAAGACAAACAAACAAAATACCTGAGAATTTGTTACAAGAGCTGCTTTAAAAAAAAGCAATTGAATCAGTTGAATTGAGAAGGCAGCAAGGATCACCATACATTAACTGGGCTGCAACTTTTGTGGATCCTTTGCCTAATCTGTCCTTTTTTTTTTTTTTCTTCAATTTCTTTCCCCTGTCCCGTCTTTATTCAGCAATCAACTTCTCTTTCCTTAATACAGACTTTCACTTATGTTCATTAAAAACCTGATCTGGCTGATCTGTTGGTGATTTCAAATAATTTCTCTTCCCAATGAGTCAAGACCATTTTGGATTCTGTTTGGTCTTCCTACTGTGGTAGCAGCTGCAAACTTTGCAAATGTATTCCTATTCAGTTACTTTAGTCTTAGATAAACAAAACACTTAACAACAGAATAGGCTCATGCAGAACAATAATCCTATCAATTTGATAAACCTTTTTTGATAAGAATGTTTCATTCACCCTTTTATGGTGACTTTACATGACCATTATTTGACTGGTTTGCTTGTAGTCCAATCATCTTGACCTAAAAAAAACTTTTGACGATCTCTTATTGTTTTCTTCTCCAGTAGGCCTACTTCACATGGAAAGACAGGATTATTCTTGACACTTTAATGTACAAATAAATTTGCTCCTCTCAAGCCATGCACAATGCTGCCTCATCTCTCAGTAGAATGTCAGACTACTCCCCCAAGCCCTTTAATTTTCCCAAACTGATATTATATGTTCAAAGATTATATGTTCTGAGAGATTATATTTGCACCTACCTATTAGGGTAAAACATTTGCGAACACAAACAGTGGAGAAGTTCTGCTTTTCCCTTAAATAATCAGCGATTTGTCCAGACAGAATTATACATAACCAGCAGCCAAAATAAGGCAGGGCAGACAAAAATCCATTCTGTTAAGGAGGTTAAAAGAAGACAGTTAAAACACTGAAATTACAAATCAATCATGACTTAAGGCATAACTACTAATGCAGTCAGACTACGACCTCAAAGGTTTAGATCAGCAACTAGCTTTAGGTAAAAGAAAACTATAACTGAAGTTATCCTGTGAACATCAACCTGACCGTGGAAGTTTCCAGGATACCAGTATCAAGAGAGTTACTAAAATAAGTGGAAGCTGTAAATACTATTCAGAATTTTGAAAACTATACAGAATGTCTGGGTTTTGTACTACTGTTTCATTAGATTATTCCTTATCCATCTGCTAAAACATATGGTGCTGGCTGTAAACAGAGACAAAATCTAGAACTAGGACTTTTCATCACATATAGGCTGGACATCCCAGGATTCAAAGTAGAGTTATTCAGGATTTGACATTACTTACACTGAAGTCACCAGTTAATTCCGATTACTTTAAACATGTGCTGTTTATAGAGATTTCGCCTGATTCTATATGATTTTCTGATGAAGGGAAACAAAAGGTACCACTAAACTGCCTACATTTACAGCCTTTCCAAAAAATTATGGATAGTTACTGATAACAGATTTGACCTTATCTGTGATTAAAAAGGGGTACTTGCCTAGAAATAGTATGACCTTTATACACTAGTATGACGTGTATATTTGTCAAGACGTGAAAGATTCCCTAGGAATTTTAATTTGAAATTAAACAAGAAACACATCCCCACCTGGAGTCCATTCTATGCTGCCTGTTGGATTTCAGTGCTCAGTTTCCAAACACAGTATGTAAAATTTTGAAAAATAGAGGGAGTCTCAGTAATTAAAAAAATATTTTGAAGAACTATTCGAAGACACAGCATTTTTTGACTAATGTCTGTATTTTAGAAAGGAAACTGAACAGCAACAACGGTATAATATTTTAAACAGTAATGCAATTTCCATCTAAATGTGTGGCAACAAAGTTAGTCCAACACTATTACACAAGCTTTTCTTTTTGATATTCACAACAGTCAGTACTCTAAGCTACTCCAAAAAGGAAAAAAGCACAACCAGAGACAAAGGAAACCACTTCACAGCAGAAACTGTTACCATTTAATGCAATGGTGTTTTACAAAACACATGCAACTGAGAGCTCTGGTAGCAAATGACTTTCACAAATGTTGATGCCTTTTCAGGGAATACCTGAAGAGCCATAATAAGGAACCCAACCAGCAACTTCAGTTAGTTTTTTCCAGCCATTTTACAGCTTGCCCCGATCCAATCCTCTGTTCTAATGCTAGGGTTCCCTATCTTCTGTTCCCAAGATTGCTGGCACCATCTCTTTCTTGCATGGCATTCATCTTCAGATTGATCTAAACTAGTTTTGTTTGCTAAACCAGGAAAACAATATCTTAAGCTTCTTGCCATTTCTGAGCACCTTTTTATCTTAGCTATACCAGTTTCTCCAGGTAAGCTATGCCATCACCAAAACTGTTGGATAAAAGACAGACCAGCACAGTCAAGTAATTTCTATAAACAAGAATATTTCACCTTCCCCATTCCTATTTTTTCCTGATAAATAATATAATTTTATAAATTTTCCTTGGTCCATCTGGACCTTAAGACTATGCTTTTTTTTTCATTCAGTTACATTAGCAAGAAAGGTATTTTACCTCTGCTGCTCATAGAGGAAAGAAATTGACAATTTGGAAAGTGATCCAATCAGAATGAAGCTTCCCTCTGGTCCCTTTCTCCCTAAACTCCATCCTTAAGATACTTTCAAAAATGCAACCTGTCCAATGGTTTTCTTAGTTTTATTTTTAACTAGAAATGCTCTCCCTTAGGAGGTAGAAAATAAGTAGATGCTATTTAAGAAGCCATAAAACTTGGTGTAAAATCTGAAATAATAACAGAAACCATAGAACAGGGAAAATATTTTTATAGTTACTGTTTTAAAGCAGAGCAGTTAAAGATGGGTACCATGCCTCTTCAAACAAAAAAAAAAAATTGAAAGCTAGCACTAAGGTAAATGGCAAGTAAGTCAAGAAAGTGGAAATGATAAGGCAGGCAACATTTTTGATGCATCTGCTTAATTGTGTGGGCTTATCATTTCCCAGCTATACATTTACATTCCAAGGTTCTTAAACAGTTTCCTCTATTCTAAACAGCAGGTGATTTAGTATCTTTAATTCAGAAAAAAATGACTCTATTTGTAAATATCTCACCTCCTGTGCATCAAATCGCAGGATCTCCTTCATGTATGTGGGCAAGAGTGTAAGAAGTGTATAGAAAGTCCAGTTGTAAGAGAAGTGTGCCACAACAATAGCCCAGAGTGGAAGGGATTTCAGCATAGGTCTCCAGGGAACAGATTTCTGTGTAGAAAGCTGGCAAGCAGGAGACAAAGAGAAGAGAAAAAAGGAGGAGATAAGGATGTTGACATGAACATTTACTAAATACAGTGTTTTTGATGCTAAGCAAATCTATCCTCATGATCCATTCTGAAAGGCACAAAATCAGACTCAGATGATAGACGCAAGTCATCAGCAATGAATTAATTACTGTCTTCAGTTCTCAATGAAGGTATACTAAAGTATGTAACTGCTCTAATGTTTACTATTCCAAAGTAAAACAATTACTAGATTTTGTAATTAAAAAATCATGCCTTCCCTTGTTGAAATTTGATGCCTTCTGCTTTTACTATAAATAATTAAATATTTAGTCACCCCTCAGGTGCTGGTTTAGCTGAATCTTTCCTGCTCAATCCTTGATATTAATTTTGATCTCTCAGCCAGCTTCACTGTAAGTACATATCCCCCTCAGTCACAGGAATGATCTTATGCAGACTTCAGGAACTGGCTCATTAGCATTTTCTCTGCAAATAGTAATCTGTTTCTTACTCTAGATGACACTGAAAAACACTGTAAAATATTGTACTGCAAATGTTAAAGACATTATGCAGGTCTGGATCTGGTATAAAATGACTGATTTGAAAACACAAAGCTTTTTAAACAAAGCACCTCAACAACATCTGCAACAAAAGGCATTATTATAAATGCTTTGTTTGATTATTGAAATGTTTTTCAGTTTACAACTGCACTACTGAAAACATTTTTTTGTTTCAAAAATCGTGCCTCCATCTCAGGTTAAGAATGTTATTCTAAACATAAACATATTTACACAAACATATAACAAAATATGTAACAAACACAAACAAAGCTTGACATTAATGACCACGTTTGTGGTTTATGTTCAGACTTAAGCAGGTTGGTCTCCACCGAAGTGCTGTACCTGATCTTTTAGAGAAGACAATATATATTCTCTTTCAGCATGTGAAATATTCCTGTGAGTTTCTGGTGTATCACTAACAAAAAACATCCAGAAGAACCACCACAATACACCAAGCGCACCTATTGTTGTGAAAAAAGATGGGTGAAGACATAGAAATTTTAAAAAAGCAATTTTTCAAGTAATACTCTCAGATTATATAGTTAGAAGTGTTTTCTTAATACTCTAATGTAATTTTAATTAACATTATTTTTCTATCTACTTACAAACCCTAGTTCTCCAAAGTGGCTTAACAATGCACATTTAGATATAATAAAGAATGAAGATGACTAAGTAGAATTTTTTCTTTTTATTTTTTTCCTCTTTCCTCTGCTTGATGTTCTTCATACAGCAAGAAAGCTGTGTGCTCATACATAATTTTATTTTTATCAGTCACATGGAAAAGCCACAAAGGATATGGCTCACCCTCAGGAAATAAGAGGTTCACATTAAGTTTAATCACAAAAAATATTCTGTGCACATATACAGAATATCAATACATTCAGCTTAATTGATGTTCTATTCCTCCTTTTCTTTCTTAAGCCAACCCCAGAACTGTCATTTGAAAAAAGGTGACTTTTCAATAATCAGTCCAAATTAACTGCACTTTTATGTAACTGTAAAATTGTAATTTATTTCATTTTGATCAGTTCTTTGGTTTGAATCTTTGTGATCTGTAAAAAAATTGAGGTTTTTTTTTTTTGAGGAAAATGTATCTCTTGTCTTATATACTGATTCCTCCTTTCCCATGCAGAATATGAAAAGGCTCTGAACACATAATCAGACATGTAAAAAGCATTAGCTAAGATATGCTATTAAAAATATTTTCTGTTTCAGCTTCTTCCAGAATATGTCACAGTAAACATGCTATGTGCATTCCTTCAGGGTCTCTGTGACTGCTAGAGATTTTAAGCAGCAGTGACTTTTCACACGTTCTTTCATTCAAAGTTGAGGTTTATTCCTGGGATTAAAGTTATTAACTCAATTTCACACTTCAGATAAGAAATTTCAGCCGGTTGTTTTCAAGTGGTGGGAGATTTAAGAGCATTTGACTTGTACCAGCTTTTGTCCAACTCAGAGGCAGCTTTGCTCACTAGAAGAAGGCTTGTTTAGCCATTCACTGGAATCTACTGAGCCTTAAATATCTCTAATTGGCCAGAAGGAATAAGACAGCAACATAACACGTCAAACATGCTTTTAAAACATAAAAGAAGTTTTATAAGATATGCTTTTCAAAAGGAATATGGATTGTACTTTTAATAATTAAGAAAAAATCAAAACAACACAAACTCACCAAATATGTAGAACACATATACCCAGTTCATATAGTAACAAATTAAACCAGATAGTGGCAGAGACACAACAGTTCCCAGCTGTGCACCTACCAGAAGAAAGCAAAACAAAGTGGAAAAATAATTAGATCTCCTATGGACCCCTTAAGTGTAAGTGCCATTTCAGAGTTATTTTATTTTTCTATAATAAATCATAAATAAAGATTGTCACCACCACAAGAGGGTTGTGCTTTGCTTTAAAGAAACACAGGCACAATGATCTGCCTTGCAGCTCCAAGAAAATAGAGCCATAAAGCCCTAAGAAGCCAAAATTAGAAGCAACAAGCAATAAAAGATAAGCATTCTTGGAACATTTGTCTCCAATAAAGTGATGGCTCTAACACATCTAAACCAATGCAAATTAGTCAACTGGTACTGTTGCAAAACAAGAGAGAGCTGAACACAGAATAATTAAGACCATGGGAGTATAATGTGACAATATAGTCAATTTGTATTTTTGGTATCTCCTTCTAGCTCCACAAAACCAGGAATGCTAGAAACATGAAGCAGAAGTCATGCATATATAACCAGCAGGCAGATTCCAGTTCAGCACAAAGCCAAAAGGCAGAAATAACTACTCCTGTGGTTATATTTCAACATATATTTTGCAAAGAATAAGGATGGCAGGTGTTTCCCTTTTGAAATCTATACCAGAAACTCATATTATTTACATATGTCACACTCTACTGGTGATAAACAGTACATTTTGTCTCTTAATGTTAGCTGTACAATTACTTCTCCAGACTTAATCTCAACTCAGAAAATATTACTATTATGTTGATATTCTGGCTACCTAGACTCAATCTTCATGGAAACAATAATTTTTATTTGAGGCAGAAAGCTCCAATGATGAAAAACAAAACCACATACATCATGCAAAATATAAATCAAAATAACAACTACATATAACCTCAGCCACATATTCTCTCAGAAAATCAACATGATCATGATTAAATTAGCTACAGACCACATGACTGCCAACGTGGAAGGAAAGGAAAGGAAGGAAAACAGCCTGCCAAGATTACACAAGATATCTTATCCACCCGTGACTGCTAACAAAGGGCTGTTCAAGGCCACAGACTCTTCTCACTAGCACATTAGCATATATTTTCACAAAATACAAAAGGACAGTTTAAAAATTCCCAAATACTAAATGCAGTACAAGGCAATCTCAACTCTGTATACTCTGCTTAACTTGTGTGCTGGGTCTCACATGAAGACTTCTTTTTAAGTAGATTTAATTAAATACCAAGGCACAAAACAGATTTTTAAAAAAGAGAAAGAAAAAAGCTTTTTGATGCATTAGATGAGTTGAAGTAGCTCTCTGAAGGGTCACTTCAACGAGTGATGAGATACTTGGTTCAGAGCAAAGTGAGGAAATGTGAGGAAAACAGATTAAGGCTTCATCCCTCTTGGAAAAATCTGTCACTAGACTGTCTTAGCTCCTTAAGAAACTGTAGCTGAAGTTTACATGGTATAGACCTGTCTTCTCCATAAACCACAGGTCAAATAAAAAACAGAATTATTACTCAAAAAAGTGATCAAAGCAAACTATTACTTCAGTAACTGAATACAAAATTTGTCAACCTCAAAGAAATAGTATCAATTTTGACTAGCAAATTTAGAAAACTATGTTTTTCACCTGCCCCTCAAATACTGCACTGAGCAATGGCACTGACCAACAAACCCCAAAAAGGCAAGAAGGCTCAGTGGAGGCAGGCAAGAGCAACATGTTCTCAAACTCAGGGAATAACAGTGGGTGTGACCAACCACAACTGTTGCAAAGAAGCTGACTTTATCTCAACACGAAGGGCACCAGAGGGTAGCTTTGGTTTAGATAAACATCTACGTCAAACGAGTGGTGGTGTAAATGTTTCTCCCAATTCAGTTCATTAAAAAGTGTGACTGTCTCACTGACTTAGCCAGACCTCCATGAGGGGAGTGAACATGTGGGTCAGTGGAACACAAAGTATAAAAGTTAAACAACAATAATTTCTGAGAGAACAAGACTTGCAGTCGACCCAACCTGTAGTGTATTGCAATTGCAATATTTTGCTAAGGGTCAACTTAAATTTGTTAAGTGCTAACTTGTACTGTACTTGTTCAGTACATTCTGTATCACTCTGCTAAATCAGAAATCCTGTGTAACATCAAGTATCTTCAAAGAAGTAAATCTGATATCAAACATTACACCTTTCAGACACAGAATATATAGCACAATCTGGCCAGGCAGTATTCAACTGACAAGGAGCTCTTGCAGCAATACATGGGACCTTGGATGTTTTCTTCCCCAAGTTCCTCCAAGAACACTTAAAAAACCCTCTAAAACCAACTAAACAGCTCTATCCTGTAACTTTCCCAGCTTTTTTGTTCCTAATGCTAAATCTTTTTTATTTACAGTATCTTCTATTAATCAACTTCACAGTAATTATTTGCACCACTGTATACCAAGTTAGACCTAAGTTTATACTTATTTGTAGATCAATATATTTTGTCAGGTTATAAAAACCATGAATAAATCAAGAAAATGAATGGAAATCAAGATTTACTTTAATGTTACACTTTCTGGATTAAATGCTGATTAAAATTTACAATATAAATCCCTTTGATTTAAGTCAATCCTCCCTGTTACTGCAGTAGAAATTTATAATCCCATTATCAGCGTGGGAACTTCTCACCTGCATATGAAATACTAAGGAGCTTGCTGCGTTCCAGTGGAGGAGCCCAAGAAGACCACATTGAATGCATAGCTGGGAAGGTAACACCCTAGAAAACATAATTTCATTCTGTTGAAATGCTAGAATTTTAGAACTCACTTCAACTTCACGTTTCAAAGCACGTTTCATTAGAAAGCAGTAGTACAATCTATTTGTTGTCTAGCAAGAAACCACTTTAAAAATGGTGCACGGCATGAGAATAAGGAGGAGAATTAATTTCCCCTGCTTCTGACTCTGTATATACTGGACAAGCAGCAAAAATACAAACAACACTGTTTCGAGGCCCTGGTTTCTGAAAAATTAGAATAGTTTTGTTTCAAAGTATCCTTGCACTTCTTATTTGAAAAGCTTAGGCTAAAATATAGTGCAAATACTTTAATTATTCTAAAAACCATAAAACTAAGCCACTCAAATGAAACAATCCATATATTATTCCAGCATAACAACCCCCACAGACTCTAATCACTAACATTTTAAACAAATTATTCAGATACATTTTCAAATTACATAGAGAAAACAGGATTACCTCTCCCAGTCCTTCCAGGACTCTGACAGCTATGAGGTAGCCAACTCCCAAATTTGCAGCTAAGGGAGTAAGCAAGGTGAATACAGAGGTACCAAAGATGCCAAACCCCAGCAACAGCTTGCCTCCAATTTTGCTTGCAAGATATCCTCCTGGAATCTGAGTAATGATATAGCCATAGAAAAAAGAACCAAGGATCCATCCCTGAGTATCAGCATCCCATGAATACTTTTCTCCCTAAGAAGAGAAAAAAAACCCCAACAAAATGCAGTAAGTTAAAGATAGCAGTTTCTCTGACCATATTTTTATTACATTGATCCACTATTTAGTCCTTTATACATACATTTCAAATTTTTTGTGACCTACTCCCTACGATTACTTTGTGACCCTATTCCCTAGGGTCTCCTTCCTCTACACCCACCTGTGCTGCAATCAAAGTTATGCTAAAAGCTAATTCAAGTAGTTCACAATGTGTTTGGACATATCTAACCCAAGTATGAAAATCATCACTACATGAAATACAAGTGCTCTGGCAGTTATCCCTTTTTGAATTCTAAGCAGCTTGGGTTAGGTGACAGGTACTGACTATGTAAGTCTGCCTGAGTGTAAATCCCACTCCTGAATCACAGAG
This sequence comes from Bombycilla garrulus, assembly GCA_013400315.1. NCBI lineage: Eukaryota > Metazoa > Chordata > Aves > Passeriformes > Bombycillidae > Bombycilla > Bombycilla garrulus. The sequence goes on from VXBU01016903.1 coordinate 805,047, forward strand.
TGGACATTCTGTCATGCTCTATAAAATAGTTTAGCCTGAAAAGAATTTATGGACAAAAAACAAAAACCAACCAAACAAATAAGGAGATGCATGTGCTTAAATCTAACATGAAAGAGAGCAGTCAAGGACAGGGCTCACAAGGGTAAGTGGAATAATGGGAGAAGCACAACAAAGGGAAGATGAGTTTAGTGGACAATGCAATAAAAGTGAAGATGATTGAGACAGGAATCTGCAGCTATAAAGGAAGCCTGCAAGAAGACAGGAACTGTTGCCCGATAAAGTGATTCTGAAATTCGGGATCACTTCCAAAAGACCAATTTTTCTGCATCTAAATGAGAAGCATACATTTCACAGGAATGATGAGACAAAATCTTCCCGTAAAGTTCACCATTATGATTTGTTTGTGATAAATAATAAATGACATCTAAACAAGCAAACAAAATGAAAGCAGTAAGATGGCAAGGGTGCTCAGGAGTAACTTCTACAGGACAAGATCTGTGCAAGTCCAAATTCACAAAGCTGGAGATTTTTTTAAAAAGTTTTTTTTCCCCATATCCGGCAGTTCAGTTAAGAAATGTGATTTTAAGGATTACTGGAAGTCAGCGGTAAAGGATATAAAGACCAAATGCATGATCTGGGAAAGAGATTTAAGAAGTGAAGAGAGAAATATTACATGTTAATTTGTAATGAAATTTCATGCCATTGTGACTGCACAAAGAGCAGGCAAATTTAGACAGTGATGGGAGCTCTGACGCAGATGTAACAGTAACAATTGATAAGTGGCGTATAAAACAGTGAGTCATGATAGATCTACGTGCTCAGATTAGCCAAATTCTGAGCAATAGCACAGAAAAGAGGGACATAAAAAAAGCTGACCCTGAGCACAGCACTTCTCAATTAGCTGTCATTTACTGTTAATACTTCCCAGAATAGCTTTAAAAGAAACACTAGAAAGGCCATCCAGTAAAAAACAGCCTGTCCTCTTGCCACCTAAATATGGTTCTGTCTATCACAGCGTTCTAAAACCACTTTGATGTGGCACATGACAAGACACTATGTCTGATTCCTCACCGTTGTGTTGCGAGGAGCATTTATGGTGGAAGAATGCTCTGGACACACATTAGAAGTCACATTCTTTGCTAAGCTTGTGTTAGGTTCTACCATGTCCACCAGAGCGACGCTGAGGTTCACACGCAACGCATACAGGAGGAAGAACCCAAAACAGGCCAGGAGTGCGAGATTGTAGCGAGCTGAGCAGCATGCAGGAACTGAAACGAGAGCAAATGAGAAATGTTTAAAAGACTTAACAGAGTGATGAACAACTCTTAAGCAGTTTTCACTAAGGTTCTCAGAAATCTTTGGGTAAGATAAAAAATTAGCATGGAGACAAGGTAATTTTTCTCCTTAAGGGGTTTATTCAATAGGGGTAGAGTCTGAGGCTGGTTGAAAAAAAATTTAAAACCATACTTTCATACTGATGTGCAAAGCAAATGTAATCCTCCTTTAGATAAAAGGCAGCTATCCACACTAGAGTGGGGACTGCAGAGGATGGGTAGCATGTGGTCTGTGGAAATGGATTTAGAAACATAGTATCCAAAGTCCTCTCCAAAATACTGCAATATTTATTCAAGACAGAATTTTGCACTTAAAAAACCCCAAAAACAATTAGTGGGAAGCCTGTACTATACACAAAAATGGTTCAAGAAACACAAACACTTCTAAAGTAGTGCTAAAGAAAGATCATTGCTACTTCAGGCTGTTTTCTAGGACAAATTTTCCTTTTATAAGTTTGCTTACAAGGAAGCGAGTATGCATTTCCTGACAGCTGCCAAAACTACCAGAAAAGGGAATGTGGTGGCACTGTGAAACAGTAACAGGTTCCCAGCTGCCCAGAACACCCTGTAGGCAGTCACAAGACAACAAAGGAAATGAGTCCTAAGATTCAGCATAAAATCCGTGTCGTGACATTAAGTCAACTCTGTTAGCTGTTTACACACAGATAGCAGATTATGCACTGTAACACAGTTATTGATTTCCTACAGCAGTACACAGCAACACTTGGCAGAAAGCATTCATCAGTGCCAGGAGATCCAGATCAGAGCTGAGCTGTAACCGTTTAAATCCGTGCAGTTACTCTTTATGTACTGGCAATGCCTGAAATGACTGAGCAGGAATGTCAAATTGTTGAGGAGCTACTTGAACAATCTGCAGAATTTTCAAACAGAGCATAGAGTTTCCTCTCTTGTGAGTGAGCTACAATACTAACAGGAAGTTTTATAACCTGGATGTCTGAAACTCTGGGAAGGCTGGAGATCAGCAGATATTACATCAGTTTACATCAATCTACAGTGATCTCATCTTTCACTAGTCAGAGTTCAAATGATGAATAAAACAAGTACATATATGAACAGCACTGATCAGAACTTCATCTACTACTGCAGTATGTCACTTGACTGGATTTTCTGATCTGCACTGAGAAACAAAGGACGTGCCCTGTGGACAAGCTTCCCCTTCCAGTAACTTCCCTGAAACAAGGAATGAGCCTATGTGATTTTATTTTTTCAGGGGGGAACACCAACAGAGCCTTCCTGCAAGATTGGTTTTCATGAAATTAACAGAATTTTTCCATCTTTGAAGTCTCTACTCCTGACAAACTTTATGTGAAGTTCATTATGGCTGCACAAGATAGTAAAATGACACAGAGATGCTGTACTTGCTATGCTCATTTAATAAATAAATAAGGCTATTGTACAAATATGCAGAATCCCTTCCAGACCTGTGGTAATTGCAAGTTTGGCCTCAGAAGTATTTGAAAAAGCCATCCTGGATTTTTAAATGACATGAGGGAGAACAGCCAAGATTTTATTGCTTACATTAAAAACAACAGGCACCAAGAACAGGAAGTACTTACTACACAAAATCTAGTCAAGCAGCTTTGTTGTTGTTTAAAAAGCAATTTACCTTAAGTAGAAAATGTAAAGTCATATAATTTATAAAAATTAAAACAATTACAGGTAAAGCTACTTAACTGTTTCACTTCTTGTGGCTGCTGGGGTTAGACAATAATAACAGAAAGCTGAATAACACACTGATGATGTAACCCTTCCTTGGAAATGCAGAGTAACTGGAACATCCATTACTCTTCCTCTATAAGATTCCTACTGGTATAGAACTTGCATGGAGGGTAAGCTCCACAAAAACAGATGTGCAAGAACTTAAGGTCACTAGTGTCAGATTTTTTTTCCCCCAACTGTAAACATTTTATTAAAAAAACCTAACAAGCATGTAGAATTGAAGTGTGAAGCAAATAGTTACTAAATTATTGGTTCCCAGTCATTCCAAGTCATCATGTGCACTTGAAATACCTAAGAATATTAGATCAGGTTAACAGAACGGAAGACTCAAGAAGATTACAGGTGTGTTTCAGAAGACTGCTATAATCAGAGACACAGAGACACCTCCCCTAAAGTTTAAAGCAACTAACCAAAGTTTAAGACATTGGTTTCAAGGTCTTACCTTGACTAGCAGTCTTTGGTCCCGCATCTCTAGCTAATTCTGATTTTAGGGGCATGTTTTAAAGCAATGTAGCTATAATTTAACAAGATTCTTAAACTGCAGTTAAAAAATAGGTCTGTGCTGCAAGTTGCACGGCAGTTTAAAGGAAGTTGCTCGTCTGCAGTAGTTTTCCTTGTGGGTGAGGTGACCTCACCCACCTCCAACTGGAGCCTGATGCATTGTGCAAACTTAAGAACATATTGCTTTAGGAAGACACGAGCTCGAATGCCTCTCCTTCTGGCACTTTTAAAGTAATTTTGTTAGCAGCCCCCCCTTGGTGAAGCTGCACATCTGCTAAGTGGTTTAGAGCATTTTTGCATGGTATACTAAAGAAACTAAAAATCTTACTCTACTCTTTATAGGTTGCACATTTTGGGAAGCAAGACAGCACAGACAAATAAACATGCGGGCTCTGTTGTTAAGCTCTGCTCATGTATCGAGCCTCCTCTCCTACTTTCGGGCATCCTTTCACCTTCCTTCCTCTCCATACTTATAACAAGCAAGTCTTACTCAAATTCTGCCTTCATATGAAATTTTGACACAATCTCGGTGGACCTCGGTAGTTTTTAATAGTTAGACCGGTATTTGGGCTGCAATGTCTTCACTGCAATGACACCGAGCCGAGGGCTGGTTTCTGACAGGGCTGCGCGCCTGACCCCGCCACCGACAGAGCCGCGACCGCTGTCAGGACTCGGGGCCATGCCTGATGCAGCGCTGACCCCCGGACACCGCGGCGTTCTCGGCACCGAACGCCGCTAACGCTGCGGGCGGCGCAGCCCCCGGGCCGGTCACCGCCGCCCCCGTCACCCCGGCAGCGGCACGGCGGCACCGATCCCCGGGCCCCACAGCGGCGCTCGCGGCCCGCGCCTCCATGGCAACGCGACGCCGCCACACAGGGGCAGTTGCAGCTCCTCTCACCCGTGTCGGGCTGGGGCTCCTTCAGCAGCGGCGTGCGATCCCCTCCCTCCTCGGGTTCCATCTCGCTGCTGCCACCCGGACCGGGCAGCGCGCTCAGGGACAGACCCCCGGCGCTACCGCTGCGTCTAGGAGCGTGGCCCGGCTCGGCTCGGCTCTGCCCGGCTCAGCCAGGCTTCAATTTCCCTCGCCGCCGCTCGCCGCCGCTGTCCGCCTGCTCGGCTCTCTCCGCCGGGACCGGGCAGCGGCGGCCGCAGCCCCCGGCGATCACGTGACGGGCAACGGCGGGCGGAACGGCTTCAGCCGCAGCGGCACGCTGCTGCCGGGCCGCCCTCGCCGCCATCTTTAGTGAGGGCGGCCACTCCCCCGCTCCCTCCCTCCCTTCGGCTGACGAAGCCGCTCGAACGCGCCCACAAGTGGGCGGCGGGTGTCGGTGTTCGCGATGTCCCGAATGCTGAGAGTGAAGTTCCTCATAGTGAGGACAAATCTGGTCAGGCTCATTCATCGCATGCTGCTGCTTCTCGGTGAAGGCGAGAGGCCTCTCGGTGCGGGTCCACTGCGGCAGCCACGGGCAGAGAAGGGGGGGCTTGAGATGCAGGCGCTGGGTCTGTCTGTAACTACCAAAATGTCATTTAACATTAAATTGCAGTATTTGCAGCGCATGGTCTTTTTGCTCTGTGTGTGCATGCAGTGCACAAGTCCTGGAGTGAGGTTTTAAAATCATAGAATGGAAAGGGGTTGGAATGGACCTCACAGATCAGCTTGTCCCAACCTCCTCTGCCGTAGGCAGGGACATGTCCCACTAGACCAGGTTGCTCAAGGCCTTTTCCAGCCTGGCCCTGAATGCTTTCAGGATTGGGGCATCCACAACCACCCTGGGCAATCTGATCCAGTGTCTCACTCCCCTCACAGTAAAGAATTTTCTTCTACTCTACACCCTAAATTTCCCTTCTCTCAATTTATACCCATTACTCCTTGTTTTGATACTGCAGTTCCTGACAGAGTAACAGTCCAGCTTCCCTTCAGGCCCCCTTCAGATACTGGAAGGTTGCTCTGCGATCTCCACAGAACCTGCTCTTCTCCAGGTGAACAGTCCCAACTTTCTCAACCTGCTTTCACAGGGAAGGTGTTCCACTCCCATAATCGAATATGTGTGAAAATGCTCCAGTATGGATTAATAAGCATTGTGGGATATGTAAAAGAGCTTTTCCTCTTGGAATCAGGGTTTTTCAACCTCAGTCAAAGTTAACAGCAGAGTGGAGATCTAAGTTTTACGGGCTCTTTCCTACATGAGAGCCACTTCCACTCACCTCAAACACTCATCAGCCTTGCCAGGGCTGAGTGCTGAGTCATTTTGATGATGCTGCCAGTCATCCTCTGAAAGCTTTGCCTTTGCTTAGATGATCATGTCATCCTACTGGCGTGTAAGTAACTGCCTGGAAAATTCTGCGTACTGGAAAACAGGAATGTAAAAGATTCCTGGTAGCATATTCAGCTATATAATTTCATGCAGGGTAGATACATGAGTTTGCAAGTATCAGTAGAACAGCTGTGGCTGTGAGACTATCATACAGTATCACATCCATACGAAAACTTGAAGGAAATCAGTGCTTCTGTTCTAGTTCTGAAATTTAGCCAGAGGGTCTTCTGTGATTCAAACTTACCTGGAAGCCATTCTTACAGCAAAATGAAGGGAAGAAAACAGAAAGACAAAACAAGTATCAAACATACTTTGCATCATTTTATAAGAAGTGGTGATTTGGTTTGTAGTACTCAGACTTTGCATTTCACACATTCTGTACTCTTCTTGGCATTTCTGCACATACCACCAGAGAGCAGTGCACTAGCACCCAGCCCACGAGGAAGGAAGTATAGGGGTATATGGGCTAGGACTATGAGCAGCATGCACAGGATCATGAGTGTGGTCACCTCCATCCACAGGCTGAATCCCAAGTTCTCCATAGACTCCTCTCATCATAACACAAGGAGGACGAGGGGCTGCAGGGCCTGGAATGATAGACAAATCTTTTTCTACAAGTCCCTTTTTTTTACCTCTTATTTCTTCTCCCTAAAGCAAGTTGTATTTTAAACCTACCTACACTCTCAGTACAGGACAGTGCCAAATCTGGCTATGCTGTCAGATATAGTTCTTGCATTAACAAGGAACACGGATTCCTCTTCCTTGCTGCCTCCTTCTCGGATCTTGCAGACCCTCACCATGAGTGAATCTTAGTGATACACTGCACCAAAGGCAGCTTGATTGTGAGGCTGCAGCCCCACAGGCAAAAGGTGACACCCATGAATACAGATTCAGGAGTGTGTGAGGAGCACTTACCTTTGTCACAGCAGGTAGGAATGTCATTCCTTACACCCTGGAGGCTGACTCTGTGTGTAGTTGTGTGGAAACAAGCATGTTCTGCCTCTGTCCAACCTATCAGGCCCTGCTGGTTGTTGGTCTGCTCTGCCAGTGTATCATACTTGTGATGCATCCTCCTGATGTGGAGGATTTGAAGTATTTTCAGACTTTTTTATTTTTATTTCTTAAAAGGACAATTGTTTGTATTCAAACACTTTTGCCCTGGTTACTTCCACTGCTGCATGCAGCTGTGCTCTGTGCTAGGCTAGGGAGGTGGTGGACAGCACTGCTCAGCGCCTTGCTTCCCTTGTCCCTCCACAGCATAAAAGAGGAAAACAGCAGAGGTTTCCACTTCCTTCCCTAAATCCCACCCTGACCTTTCAAATCATCTGTCTGAAAAGACATGCTGCAGCGTGTCTCATATAGAGCAGTAGATGGCTCTCTTTCCTCTGAAGTCCTGTTGGGAAAAGAAACACTGCGTCTTAAGAGAAAATCCAGCCTTGTTCCCTCAGTGCCATGGCTCCTTTTGGGCAAGCTCTCATATTCATTCAACAGTGCAGACAGGATACAGCTGTGATGATGTAGGAATGCATTTTAAACTGATTAACTCTACCTATACTTAATGGCTTAGAGGATGAAGAAGGTAAAATAGATGAGTGATGCTAACTGCAATTGTAGTATTTCCTCATGGATAATACCTCTTCTGTCAACCTATTAGGTTTTATAGCATATAATAAAAAAGTTGTTTCTGGGTTCCCACATTTTTCAGTCTTCTAAAAACTACTATTACAAGATACCTTTATTTAGTTATACGTTTTTAAGGAATATGACTTTTGAAATGTTGTTTTTTCAAGATAAACTGAAGAAAGGAGCAGAGAAGTACAGATCATAGTCACAATATAATAATCACCCGGTTATTCTCAAATAACTGAAAGTAACATAAACAGAGTTCAGTGGGTGAATATTTGTCTAAGTCTCCTTAGACACAGTACTGTATACAACACTTTAATGTTGTAAATACCTAACAAGGATATTAGATTTTAGAATGATAATTTAAAGAATAGAAGAATATAAAGTTAAAGTATCAGATTGTTTGGACAAGAAAAAAATATGCACATGCATCCAAGCAAAACATTTCTCAGGTTTCCCATAAGAGAGCAAGCTGCAGTCAATCACAAAGGAAAAATAATTAGGATGCCTTAAGCTGGGCAGTTCTCCTACTGTAAAGCTGAATACAAAGTCATGACTTAATCACGCATAAGATGGTGCTGACCAAATCAGAAATGGCTTATGTGGCTCTGGCAGTACAATGTGTTTTCATCTGTCTGGAAATATTCCGTCTGCTGCAAATGCCTCAGGGCTCCCTGTCACCATGGATATTCTTGCCTGAGGGTTTATGTTGGGAGAGGAGACCCATCCTGCCTGCTTTTCTTATTGTTTGTTAGCAAAAGCATTCCATGCTGTTCAATTTTTGGCTTTGGCCATGGCACCAGAAAGCCTGGGACTTTCCTCACTTAGCAGCATTGCTTTCCAATGGAAGAAAGGAAGGTGTGTATTGTGTCCTCTACAAATACTCCTCTGGGTTATATGACAGTGCTCAAATAGATTCAGAGAAGTAGCTTAGTCTTTGTATTGCCTAAATTTTAGTGTTAGATTAGCCAGTGGAAATATAGATTGGAAGTACAAGTAACCTTAATGTCTAGACTCCCTTATTTATAGGTATTCTTTCTCAAGGAAATGGGAGTGGCAATGATGCTGGACATTTCCTATTAAACAACTGGCCTCTGTTCAGAACACTCATCTGTGCATGGAAACATGGTCTCATACTTCTCCTCTGTCAGTGGCATTTAGTAACTGCAATGAATGCTGAACCTCAGGCAAGACAAAGCACTGGGGCTTTGTGGAATCTTCTTTGATTTTAACTATACTTGTTTCCTTATGTATAGAAGCCATGAATATCCTTAGGAAAAAGAGTAGATTCAAGCTTTGTAGATTAGTAGATCAGTAGATTAGTTCTGTATTTTCTGGGTTAATGACTTTAAAAACTTCACTGTGGACTACTAAGGGATGTTGGAGTGCTCACTATGAAGAGCAGTTATTTTGTCTGGGGACTCACAAAAACAGAGGAGTAGCTATGGTCTGTCAGAGTAGTTTTCACTTCCCTGCAGTACCCTGTCTCACACAGCAGTCAATAGCAAATGCTGAGGGAAGGGCTGGTACAGACCAAATATAGGGTGATACATCCTCTGAATAATCTCTGAATGTTTGAATACACTGACTGGTGACTCAGGCTATTCCTGAGCAGGATGTGGTACCTCTGTTGTGAATAGTCCCTGACATTTGTCAGACAAGAATTTATGCCATCTGAATGTAAAATTCAGATATATAATACATGTAAAATTAAATACATGTAAAATTAAATACATGTAAAATTCAGTATTCATGTTCCCTGTGGCAAGGAGTTCCACATCTGAATTATATACTATGGATGTGTTATACCTTTATGGTCTTTCTGAGAATAAATGATTTTTTTTTCTGAATCCCCAGTAAATACTTAACTTCTCCCTGTGCACATACCTACCCATATAAACATTAGCTTTTAAGGCATTTTACTAGTGGAGAGTCATGTTGGACTTATTCTTTCAGCTGTGTGACTCAGTCTTGCAAAACCATGTCTTTATACCAGCCTGGTGCCAGGTTAGAATGATTCTTTCAAGAATTTCCACCAGGTTGTTCAGATATGTGGCAAAATAAAATTAATCCAAATTATCCTTTTGTGAAAGATTGAATTATGAAGATAAAATATGCTGGTATCTCACAGGTTGTCTCAATAGTGTTATCCTGTTCCTGATGGGAAGCTGATTGGTAGCGGGGTTTGTCAAAGCCTGGAACTGACAAAGAACATGCCACAGCTCTCAATAAAGTGTTTTCTTTTTTGAATGCAAACTCTATAGTGAAAGTTAATGGTAAAACTTAAAAAATAATTCTATTGGCAAAGCCTCAGTCTTAGAATATGTGAAATTATACACAATTAAGTGAGAGATTCTGAAAATTTTATTTCTCTTGTCAGTAACTAAGTAACTAAGTATTTTTCAGAGATCTTAGAAATCTGAATGGAACCCATCATGCAGGACAGGACAATGTGCTTGTTATGTTCAAGGAACTTGACATGCCAATCAAGGTAAGAACCTGAGAATTAGGTACTTAATCATTGTCAGTCTCTTGCATTCACTAGGCATTCTCCCAGTCAATCTAGGAGGCTTCAAGATGTGTGTGACAGTGTGATATCCCTTAGACCGGTTTGGGAAATAGACGATGACTCTACTCATTTTTACCAGCAGGTGTCTAAAGAAGATGTAGGTCTGAATATTCTCAGATGTTTGGTATCTAGGTGTGCCTAGCAAAAAGAAACAAAGCTGCCTGCAACAACAAAGACACTTCTCCTTTAAGAAGTGTCTCCTTTGAGAATGATTTGAAAAAAATGGCTGAATTTCAAAAGAATTTCATGGTGTCTTTTTTACTAAAGTGTTTTTTTACAACATTGACCAAAATTTGTCACTCCATACTTGAAAATTAAGCCTAAATTCGTGGTAATTATAACATTTTCATAGCAGAATTGACCTGCTTTTAATTCTGCAAAGGTTGGCAGCTATCCCTAGCTATTACACCTAGAGGATATACATAAAAACTTTACATAAAAATGCAATAGGAGTATTAAAAAACAAATGAGAAATAAAGAGGAAAAGGAAGATAAAGAAACAGAAAGGGAGAGGGAAGGTGAAAAGGAGGTGGGCCCCATTCAGCTAACTTTAAAAATGCTGAACCTATTTCATGAGACAGCTCATGCTGTCTCAGCTGGGTTATTTGCAGCTGAGAAGGCTTTCTGTAGCTGTGATGTGCTGCATGGTGGCAGGGCACAGAAACTGCTGCAATACTCTGTCTGTGGAAGGCAGCCATCCCTCAGAGATACCAGCATCAGGGAGCCTCTGGTACCTCACTGCAAGCCCTGCCTTATCTCCTGTAGAGTGGTGGAGCCTTTGAAAAGCCCTTGTCTTTTCCCTCCTGCAAACTGGCTCCATGTCCTTGCCCGCCTCAGGGCAATACTGGGACGTTTTTCCAGGTTATTTTACAGTCATTAATCCCAGGAAGATTTTGGTATCTGATTTAAGAACAGTCAATCTCTACACATCATGATTTGGAAAGTGGTACGTATGTTTAAATACAACCTTTAAAATTCTCAGCTAATAGGCCAATGCACCCATTAAGAACTCTCAGGGTTTTTTTGAGGCTTGCTTTTTTATCTTACCCTACACTTCAGATAGCTGTAGGAAACTGTTCTTTCTGGCTAGCATGGAAAAGTCTTCTGCAGTCTTTCATAATTTTTTTATGTTCCTTAAATACCCTTACAAGCATTCTTCCTTCTGTTTGCTGGGGAGGATGTCTCCAGGGCTAGAACTTTTTAAGATATATATAAAATGTATCTATAATTTCTTTGTGGTCCATGTCAGGGAGTACATTCTGACTTGTTGCAGTTGGTGTCAACACATCCATGTTTCTCAGAATCACGGTTGGAACAGCCTGGCTATGTACAAGATCCACTGGATCAAAACCTGGCCTGGTGCCTATAACATAATACTTTGTACCGGGGTGTGCACATTATTGTACTGCCATTCCTCGCTGAGAGTGGACCCTCTGCTTCCTTACCACCAAGTCTCATTCTGTGTTTTATACTATGCATAAAAACTGTGTGTCCTGTTGTCAAAAGTTGTGTTTACTAGAGAAGGAGAAACAAGACAACAGTAATTCCTGCAGGCAATAAAACAGCAACCTGGTTGTGGTTTACAAAATGTCAATTAGATTAAAATATATAAGCATTGCAACTAAGCATAAGTAAAGTGCAGTTGGAAAATTGTAACAGCTGTTTCAGACATAATAAGAAATGTAATTGCCAACAACTGAGCTCTGTGTCATCCAAACATCAGCTTATGTGTCTCAGTCCTTGGAGATTTTCAAGACCTTTCTGGATCAAGCCCCAAGAAACCTTTTCTGACCTCATTACTCATCCTGCTTTGAGCAGCAAGCTGCAGCAGACAACCTCCTGAGTCCTCTGCCCTGAATTTTCCCATGGTGTTGTGATTCTGTGACCCCTCTCAGGACTAAAAACAGCATGTGCACTAGGTGTTTAAAATACAGTTCATTTGTTTTTTAGTATCCAAAGTAACCAGCTGCCAAGAAATAGAGGAGAGGAGAGGAGAGGAGAGGAGAGGAGAGAAAAGAAAAAAGAAAGGAAAAGAAAAGAAAAGAAAAGAAAAGAAAAGAAAAGAAAAGAAAAGAAAAGAAAAGAAAAGAAAAGAAAAGAAAAGAAAAGAAAAGAAAAGAAAAGAAAAGAAAAGAAAAGGAGAAAAGAGAAAAGAACCTCACAGAATTGCTGTCTGTTAGTGGTCAGCAAAATCACAGGGTAAGTCTTTAGCCTAAAACCATGACCAGGAGACCTTAGAAAGTTGTCCAATATAGGGCACATTTCAGACATATGACAGCAATGTCCAAGCATTTGGTTGTTACAGCAAGGTTTGGAAAGATGTAGCTCTTCGGTCCACACCCTCTTCATTTAAACAAACATGACTGCGGCTGTGTGTGGTTGGCAATGGAACAAACAGTTGCTTTTTGGACAGCGTGAATGAATACCCTATAGTGGCCGTTACTCAAGGGCTAAGTTTATTTAGACTGTGGCGTATTTGGTGACTTGAAACATGAAACCTATACTCAGTTCCTCCTTAATCGCTGAGATCGGACTCCTCACCCTCCCTTCTTTCTTGTAGGCAGTATGTGGTAAGAGTTAGTCCTCAGGGAGAGATAACTGGTGTTTACCTGTGTCAAAACTAAACACAGAGTTTTGTGCAAGTTTTATAAACAGTTTAAGTGTATTTTAAAAATAATTCTTGATCACTCTGTCTATAGAAGCTATTTCAGCTACTATAGGGACATATTCTGTAAAGGGGCAATTTGTGTAAAATGAGATTGACTCTCATGTTATGTAATTGTCAAATAGATGTCATCTAAAATAGAATGACGTTTCTAAGAGATTTTACTTATATAATTAAGGTCTACATACCTCTATTTTTTCTTGATACCACAGTGAAGTGGGTTAGAAAGGGAAAGAGGTTTTTTTCTTAATTTATTTTATTTTAGATTTAAAAAAAAAGACAAACTAAACTTAAAAGTCACAGTTTTGGCTTTTGACCAGTTTCTAAGCAGAAGGTTTGGGTTTTATTTTTAGAAAGAAAAAAGTTGTCCTGCAAGAAATGACATCCTACAACTTCTCATTTTAACAGCTGCTTCTAATCCTGTCTTCTTTCCTTTTTTCAGTGTCGACCTTTTCTGGATGGGACAAGATGGAGGAAACTGGACTGGAATAGTATAGTCTACACCATTAATAAGTGTTTTTCTTTCCCTCTTGACAATTCTATTTAATTTCCTTGGGAGCAAATCCCTGCTCTGTCTTTTCTAGGACACATTAATCTCTAAAGAATTTTGGTCCTTTGACTCAAGGGCAACCTCAGATTTTTGCCAAGCTGCCTGGAGATCGCCTAGCCTGATCTCTATGTTATGGAACACAGAATTTCAGCAAGCTGACCCTCTATTTAGCCTCATTGCTTGGTTTAGACTTTTGAAAAGGCATTCAGTTTTAATGAGAAGACATAAAAAGAAGCAGAAACTGCAGCTTTTCCTTTAGTAATGTGTTCAGGAAAATAACCTCTGTTGACAATATGTACCTCATCTCTTACTTGCATTTGACTGACTTTAATTGCCTGACCATTAGTTCTTGTTACACTTTATACCATAGATCAGCACCTTATTTTCTTTTGATGAAAGAACCAAGTGTTATGAAGGGTGCTCTCAGTCTTCTCTGACTGATGAATTAAAATAGGCATCTCTTTAATCTGTTGTTTTAGGGCATTTTCTCTACACCTTGATTTACTTTTGTGTAAAATGTGGGAAATGAGTTTTGTCTACACTATGAATTGTTCTCAGGTGAGTCTGCTTTTGAAAGGAAGCTGCCTCTGCCTACAGGGATACACTGGTCTATAAAACAGCCTGCTGTACTAACATTCCCTTTTTTATGGGTACATGAATGAAATAAAAGCTATTACAGAAACACACAGTCATTAAAAAATCTGCCAGATTTTATATCCTTATTTAAAGTGAAGTTACAGTATATGAATGCACATACTCCAGAGTGCTGTGATATACTGGTCTATGACATTGTGGAAATACTGGGTTTAGAAGTTCCTTTCTAAAAACCTGTAATTGAGATTTACAGTTTAATTATAGGTTATAGTTTAAGATAATTAAATCTTCAGGGAATTCTTATGTTCTTTAAAATCAAATAGTGTTAATTCACACTAAATTATTTAATAAGGTTTTTCTTGGCTCTTTCAGCAGTATTTGCTGAAAGAGGGGTTGAACTGACCTTTTGAAAACCCTCAGAGCAAACAGAACAAGGACACTAAGGTAAAATGCTTAATGAAGCTTGTTAAGTAGAATTTCATCACATACAATTACAAAAAATACTGCCCATGGAAAACAGGTTTTTGAGGACAACCTGTAATAATTTATATGTTTTTAACTTCTCTCACTTTCACAGAAAAAGCATGTTTGCCCATGTTTTAACATGCTCCTACTGTATGGTTGAAAATTTTAGTCAGAGAATAATTCTAAAATAAAATAATGGCATTACATGAGATTGCTTCCTAAATGTTCTGCATGTATGTATCGGATAGGATGCAGTATATCACTCAGAGTTAAAGGGCTCAATACATCAAATAATGAAAACCCCCCTGAGTTCTTTATCAAAGTTACAGAGATTTGAGTGAGGTGGAGGATACAATTTTGAGTCCTGACCTCTCTAAAGGCAGTGATTTCAGTGCCACTGATGGCTGTAAAGCCAAAAGTCTGCTTTAAGGCTACCTACAGCAGAAATTTGAAGCTACGACTAAAATCCTGTTACAAATACCCCCTTCACTCACACTTTAGAAGACCTTCTGCACATCAGCAACAAGAACATAGGGTCATTTTGTAGTAATTCTTTACAGTTCTGTGAGATGCATCAACTGCTGAGAGCTGCTGTGCTGGGAAAAACAGGGGACAAGGTCCTAATTTTCATTCCATTATGTTCCATTCAAAAGGTGTAGGGAATGTGGTAACTGAGGATTTTCTTTGCTGCTGTGGAATTCCTATGTGTATCATTTGTAGATTTGTTCCTCAGACTTTCACATTTCCCATAGTACAATTTTGTCATTCTTTCTTTAATTCAATTTTTTTTCAGAATCTCATTTTTAAAAGCAAATCTCTCAAAACTTCATGAAGTCTTAACTATGAGGTCCTTCTACAAGGACCTCTCCTAAAAGACAGTAGTTAGTTTTTTTGGCGTTTTTCAAAGCCCATATATAACACTACATATGATGCAATAATATAGTATGTGCAGATATGTTCACATATATTTTATGGGTATGTTTAAAAAGTGTACAGATATTTTAAAGTTAAAATATTATGAAAATGTGAGTATATAATTCCAAGATCTTTAGATTTTTCTTTTTTTTTTTTTTAACAAAGAAGAAGCTTTTACCCTTTTTGGACATATAGCTTGCTTGTTCTTATGCCAGTCTTTGAACAAAATTTGATACTTTCAAACAATGCCTGATCCAAAGCTTATAAAAATTAATGTCTTTTTAAGGTTTGATTCACTGAGTACTCAGTGAGGACTCTTAAGATATAGTCATCTTACATGCTCTGGAGGTAACAAGATATTTCAACTACTTGTCTTGATTTCCTGTTTAGAAATGTAGCAGAAATTGGTGCTTTTAGAATGAGGATTAACCTGATTCGTTTAGAAGGCCATTTTGAATGTCTGTTCATTCAAACATTGGTATTTCAATGAGTCATACAAATCTTTTCTGAATAGTGCCTGCATCACTCCACTGTTCATCCAGTGAATGTAAATAACCAGTTATAGACAATTGCACAGTCCACTTTTGATCAGGTGTATCCTACCCACTCTGGGTGCAGTAACAGTTCAACTTGGAAGAGAATTTATTAGTACCATTTTTCACTAAGGGAAATGTCTTCAGCTAATAGAAAAATAAAATCTTAATTGTTGTGCAGACCAGATTTGCATAAAGCTCCACCCTGATAGCTCAGGGCAAATTTCAGCGCATGGCACACCCATTGGCAGTGTAGTGTAAAACGTTATGACACATTCCATCATCAGAAACAGCATCAGAGGGGTTCTGGGTGACCTTTATAGCCTCTGCTGGTGTCAGTACATTCCAGCAAACACAAATTCTTCAGGCTGACATCCAAGCAAGGAATGTGCCCTCCTACTACCACAAATGATCTTCCACCCACTTATTTTTAGTATTCACTTTAATTCTTGTCCACTCGCTATGAGTGATAAAACAGACTGTTGCTTCTTTCCTAGTTCCATGAACTGCTGAATCACAGTTTCTGCTAGGACCTCATCCAAAGCCTATTGAGATTGATTAAAAGATTTATCCATCCCCTAAATGAGCTCTGCTGCAGGCCTTGAGGTCAGTGATGCATAAGGCAACTGGCTAACTTTTAAAAGAGATAATATTATGCTGGAAGAGGCTGTAGTGGTCTTCTGATTCAAATTTCCACATAATCTGAAATTCTTCAGATTTCCCCGAATTTGCCTCATTTCATGGAAACATACTGTTTGTACCACAGTCTGGAATGCCTGCTGAATCCAGTTGAATATCATACCATCCAAATTCACTGTCTAATGCTAAAAGCAGACACAGGGCATTGACCATTCTAGTACTCACTGCTGTAATTTTTGTGGAGATTTCCTCCAATATTTTAAGTACTGTAGTGATTAGGTTTTTAAATTTACCACAACAGTAGTTTTTTACATGTGATATTAGAGAAAAGCAGACTTGCTATGCATGTGTTTCCAGCCAATCTTCATACAGTTACTAGAGCTTGCTAGGTGCTGAGGTCCTTCTAATTGACCAAGGCAGAAGTTGCTTGTTGGACTCATTAAGAAATCATTCTGGGTTTTTTGTATTTACTTAAACACATTTTTATTTAGAATATACTTAGGCTGCAACTCAGAGGTGATTTCTGCTGGTACTGGTACATATATTCAGGCTCGACTTAAACTAAGTATATAAACAGGTAACAGAATAGTTTTTAGCACAGCCAGTGCTGTAGATAACTTTTGCAGCCTTTACTGGCTCTGTCTGTCAGACACCATGAAGGATTAGCAAAATAAGATTCCTTGGCAGCAGCAAATGTGGTAAAAGTGTAATTTTCATAATAATGACATTTCAAAGATGGGTGTACAACTTGGGTCTGGTAATGCTTGCTTAACTCCAAAATGTGAACATTGAGCAGAGAGGGAACTAGCTTCTCTGGCTGGCATGCTGAACACAAGAACAACCTGTTTTATCTCCCAAATTGTGTCTCCACTGTATCCACTTGACGGGCTTGGAGCAGTTGAAGATTTTTAAATCCTTTCATGCTAGGTTATACTCCTTCAGATTTATTCCTAATATGTAGAAGTGAGGTCCGAAAACAAATTTCCCTGCATGGTGATCTTTGTGTACAGATTACTCTTTCAGGTGTTTGTCAGAAACAGGTATTTAAAACATACTTAAGCCTGAGATGCTGACAAGTGGTTGTTTCTACAGCCTTGAATGTGTAGACGAACTATAGTCTTTTGTTTAGTAAAAACACAGATGTCTTAGCAGTTAATTAGTACTAATGCGATCTCTTCCTTCTGCTTGTTCTGGATGGACAGGATTTTTTTAGCTGGGAATGTTGTGTACTCTATAACAGAAGACAGTGGGTAGGCAAAAACTTCTTACAACTCAATGCCCCTAAGTTTAAATTTGACCAGTTTAGCAAAAAAACTGAAACACTGCTTGTTTTTGTTTGAGTTACCAGTCTGACCTAAATCAAACAGTGACACGTAACTGTGTAACAAAACCCCAGTGTAGACAACTGTCAGTGGAAATGAGCAGATCAACAGAGTGCTGGGGAATTTAACAGTCCTACAACTGTAGGGTTGTGTGATCAGCTATGCTTACCCGAAACCCAGGTCAACTCCAACAGAACAAATAGCTTAGCACTTAGCATGAATGGGATACCAATTTAGCTCAATTCTCCCCAACTGTGCTAGTTTTCCAATTACTCATGACCCATTTTTTATTTTTTGAGTGCAGAGAAATGTGCAGAGTAGGCTTTAGATACATGGTATAGTTATAGGTGGTCACTGGCTATAGGACTGAAAGTATTTTCTGTTTCTTATCTGCCCATGCTCCATAGTTTCTTATCTACATACTGATACCCACTTGTGGGGCTGTGGGGCTGTGCTGCGAACAGGACCACTGACGTGAGCTGCAATAGTTGTAAACCTCTCTTCAGAAAGCACTGTGGCAGGTTAGCTGCAGAATAGGGTTTAAAGGGCTGTGTTGATTGCAGAGCTGAGAGGTGCTGAATGGAGAATGGGAGAGGGAGCCATCACACTTTGATGTATAAAACTGCTCCCTGTTCAGGTACAGTAGTTAGTGTTTGGGCACCAAAGAAGGACCACATTTGATAAATGAATGTTGGATTTGAAATGATGTTTTGAGGAAACCGGAGTGTATGTTACAATGAAAATTAGCAGCTGCAGAACACTTTTGAAAATCAAGACCTTGTTTAGATGCTGGTAAGACACAACTCTTGAAATGATGTCTGAATGGGCTAATATGTGTCTGCTTTCTACTAACTGGGAACTTATGGAATCCTTACATACCACACTTGATTTCTAAATGTTTAACCATGAAAATCTTCTACCTGTACCTACAGTGTAGTATATCCTGTTTGGAAATGAAATGATGAAAACATCCCTGAGTGCATGGATACATGTGTAAGAAATTGAGCTTGTATGTTGTTATAGAATGGAATGTAACAATTTCTGTTCCTCCATTTCTTATCTGTTCTAAAGCTATTCAGGACAGAAGGAACCCTAATATGACAGTTCATTTATTCTCTTACTTTCTGCTGTAGAATTCTTTTATTGGCATTTTTGTAGAAGAAAATACCAAATACATATACCAAAGTATCTTAAACTAGCAAGCCCCTAGAAGAAAAAATGGAAGATGGGAATCTACTATACTGTTGCACAACTGGGCAAAATCAGTGACATTTGCAAGCATTTTCACTAATGAACTTTTGGGCTGCATTCATGCTAATGAATTAAATAGTGCCAGCAAATGTTCTTGGGACTGGAAATTGATTGTCTCTACCCTCAAGTTGACCTTGGCATGGTTTTGCCCTGGCTACAGTGTTCTCTTGAACAATTTGTGGTGCAGTTTGGGGGTTAGCATGGACCATACCTGATAGGAAGTTGGGATGTCTCCACATTGTTTTAGAGACTGAGAGAGCTGATTAGTATTGACAGGTATGGTGGAGTGCCAGTTTGGCTTGGTGCCAGGGAATGGAGACGTGTGCTACGAGTAGCTTTGCCATCTGAGGCTGGGGTTCTTGGGATGCAGGGCTACTTGCAAGTTCTTTTTCCCAGTCTCCAAGAAAAGTAGTGGCAGTGACTGTTCATCTTCCCTGGCTGTTTCTCACATGTAACAAGGAGTTACTAAAACCAGCAGCAAACATCTCACAGACTTTGCCTTATCATGCACCTTTTGCAGGTGAGGAACTGCCAAGACTGACTTTGCAAGCATCAGTTGGTTGCTGTACTATCACCCCTTCCCTAGTCCACAGAGGTGGCACTCTCTCCTGTCACTACAAAGGCTGGTGCTCCAAAAAGAATCAGCAGAGGTATGAAAACCTAGAAAAGCAAATGTAAAAGATGTGAAAAGACTGCATGACTGCCTGGCATACAATTAGAGCATAGTGTTTATTCACATTACTGTTCATATCTGATTTTCATAAGAAGATAGCGTGATGCTTCTGTTTAGGACTATAACTGACTGCATTTGGCTGTGTACCACAACGCAGAAGATGCCTCTCCACCACTTCTGAAGAGGCACACATCAAGGATTTGGTATAATTTCTAAATGTATTAGATTTGCCCTGCAGTGAAAGAATTTGGACAAATCAAACATTAGATGTGTCTAGTCTACACAGTTAAAAGGAACATACTAAAGGAACAGAATCTTACTCAAGCTGCTTCAGTGCACTTTTTGAACTCTGAAGGTAGGTTAAGATAAGTAGGTATGACCTTATTTTGCATATTGGGCACGCAGGACAGTCCAGCCAGAGCTGCATTATCAATCAGTTCACACTGAATTTCTGTCAGCATCCTTCTCCCTGTTCAGACCCAGAACCGTTCCCGACTGGCCTCCGAGCCCGAGACCCAGGCCAGCGCGCCTTTGCGAGCTCTGCGGGTCCCTCCAAGTCGATAACCGGGCAGCTCTCCATAACAGGCTGCCGCTCTGCTGGGAGCTGCGGACAGAAAACATTGCTCTCGATGCTGCTTTTGTATGGTGCTGCTTTTTTTGGTGCTGGGTTCTGAGAATCCCACCCGTTTCCCAGCTGCATCAGTCCCAGGATGCGGGAGCGGTGGCCGAGGGGAGGTGGGACACACCTGTGGGTATCTCTGTGTAGACAGATGTGTGCTGCCTCCGGGCCGCCCACCGCGGGCCGGCCCCGGGAACGCCCCGCGGGCGCTCATGCGGCTGCGGCCGGCGGAGCGTGCCTGGCGCTGGGGCAGCGGCGGCCTCTCCCTTCCCTCCTCCGCCCGCCAAGGCGCCTCCCGCCCGGCCACAGCCCCGGCCCCGGCCCTGCGCACAGCGGCGGACTCGCCGGGCAGCGCGCACGGAGAGCCATGGCGCGGTCCCGCGGCGGGGGCCTCTTCCTCCTCCTGCTGCTCTGCAGCTCCGCNCTTCCCCGCCGTCCGGCACGGGGGCTCCCCGGGGGCTCCCCGGGCGTCCGCCTGGCAGCCGGTCCCGAGAGCGGGCAGAGCGGCGCTGCCCGCGCCCCGTCCTGCGCGTCCGTGAGCATCACCTCCAGCCCCTGCGGCGGAGAGCGACAGAGGAGCTTGGCAACATGTGTCGTATGTCTTTATGTGGACGCGGTTACTTTTTTCGAGAGTGTGTTTCACTCCCTGCCATTTCTCCCTCTGCCCGTTTGGGCTTTCCAGACCTACGTTCCTTGTGGCAGCTCCCTGGAACATCAGGCCCGGAGCAAACTTGACTGTTGGGGTAGCTCTGCTGCCGGACAGCCCGGCGCAAGTCACCGTAAAAGGAGAAGTGATCAGAGATAACGAGACCATCTTGAGCAGGGAAGTGGTCTTTGAGAAAGGTAAGAGAAATGGACTTGGTTTAGAAGTATTTCAGTTTGCCTTCTCACAGAAACATTTTGTTCCTCCCAAAATATCATGGCTTCTGAATGGTTCTAAAATAGGAAATTTATTTTACCAAGGAGTCGCTATGGGAAAATAGTCTCATACACTGCTGGCTCTGTTTGGAGTTGGGCAGCTGAGCTGGATATGGGTGATTGTGTGGGTGTGCTAACGGTCTGTAAACTCTAAAAATAATCAAATAGTAGCAAAGTGTGATGGATGTGGGATTTCTGAGGAACCAGGAAGTACTCTGGTCCATGTAGGGGGCCACTAAAGAAGTAGAGGAAAAGTTGCTTACTGGTAGCTTGTTAAGGTGCAAAGTGGAAGCTGTGGGAGAATGGAAGGGGTGGAACAAACAAGGTAATACAGCAACTGGAGCTGCTTCTTCATGCCCTAAGAAAGTAATGACCTGAGGACCATAGGAAAGTGAAGATGCCTGTCAGACACTTGGAAGCTCTGTGCATTTGAAGAAACAAGAATTTTTAAGGGTCAGGAACTGAATTGTGGAGAGGTTGGGGATTGAAGATAAGTAAACATGAGAAGAGACTGATTTAATCTATGCCACCAGGCAGGGGTAGTGGATGTGGTGGGAGCTCTGAAGAGCTGATGTAACCTGGCCAGTGTTCCTTTTCAGAAAGGTCACCTGGCAGCAGAAGCACAGAGATGTCCTACCTAAGATTTGTCCTCATGAGAAAGAAAGTATTTTGCATGGATAGTCCAGCTTTCACACTGCTCCTACTATGAGGCCATATAAGTTACATCTATACTCTAGCTTTTTGTTTGTTAAAAGCAGAGGGTCTGAGGGCAGCGTGAGGTACTGAAAAATCTACCCTGCTGTAACGTTCTTGCTTGTGTAATTCTTCTGTTAATGTCCTACAGTTAATGTAGATGCCTTAATTGGAAGCATCACACCTTCATTTCAAAGCCTTCACAGCCTCTAGAAAAGATTGAGGCTTTGAGTGTGATGGAGTGCATTTGAGCAGATCAAAAAATTTTAATATAGAACCCAAAACCTAAACCAGCCAGCTTTTGTTGTTTTCTTTTGAAAGTCAAAGTTTTAAAAGGAAAATAAATTGTCTTCTCCTTTTATTCCTCTAACTATTCTGGCTTTTATTTCTTGCTTCTGTTCTGCTTTAACATAGATTTCAATGAGCCTTGTATGAGTTTTAACCTGTCTGGTTTTGTCCTTCTCAACATTAAAAGCCAGACAAACAGCTGGTAATTCCAAGCTGGTGAAAATGTGGCTCTGTCTGTCTTCTGAGCACACAGGATAACACTTGACAGTGGGAGCTCCTGAAGTCAGAGTGGATGGTGGGTTATCAGGAACAGGTATGGCACTGTATCAGACTGGATACAGTAAGGATAGAGGACAAATGCTGCAGTAGCTTACTAACAAATGCTGCAGTAACTTACTAACTTCTTATATTTTCCAGTATTTTAATTATATCTTTAAATTTTCTATGCTTTTTTTACTTGATAAATGAAACAAACAAACAAAAAAAAAGGTGCTGAGCATACAGTGTATTTCCTCTTGAAAAAATACTTGACATTTAGTATGTGGACATCCATTTTTTTCTAGTCAGATTATATAATCTGTTAGTCATCTGTTTTCTGTGAACAAATTTGTAAGCAAAACTGTTAAGGCCAGGAGTAAGGGAACTGCCCTGTGAAAGAGGATGTAGTCTTGAACACATGTATGCAAAGGTGTTACAGGTATGGATCAGTTCTCACTCAGAGAGAAAGAAAATTGTCAGAGAGATGCAATCACAGCTTGTCAGAATAAGAACATATATCTTTAAAATTTTTGTTGAAGAACACAACAATCTTAAGATAAAATATGAAATGGTATTGTTACAGCTGAGCTTAATCTGTGACTGAAGGAGGACCGGAGGTTTTATCAAACCCGCCGTTACAGTTGAAGGAAAAACCTGAGCATATCTCCAGGCACACAAAATCTTCTTTAAATTACAGAATTCCTGCATATATTAGTGCCCAGAAAATGTTTGTTTATCTGTCACTGAATACCTACTTACCTTGGTTAGACTGCACATTCAGTGGCACTGTTGCCTAAGCTGGCTAGCTGACTCAATTATGCTCTGTAGTTTTCCTTGCATGGGTGACAGCAAAAGCAGGAGATTAACTGCTCTGAGAAACTGATCTGACTGAAAAATAAAGTTTTTATTTTGTTTGAATGTTTTTTTAGGCAAACAGGTCCTCTGGTTCAATGTGCAAATGTTTGTGCTGATGGAACTGAGTTGGAAATTGGATGCTGGGGACATAGGACAGACGGAGGACACAGCTTTTATTAGGGATGTTTAATCTGACAGGCCAAGTTTATTCAAGTACCTAAGTGTAAAAGATATTGCATACCTGTATCAAATGCTTCTGAAATTGCATTAAGTTAACAATTCACCCTGGTTCTTTAGCAGCAGCTCAACATGATACATACAGCAGTCTAAGTTTCTGAGTTAGCTCCATGAGAGGGAGGGCCTTATTGTATTAGAGACATGGGTTTTTTTAATTTCTATAGTAGAATTCTTGCTTTGTATAAGAAATAGAGTGTTTGCCCTCTGATGGTTGGTAAAACGTTTACTATTCGAGTATTACTGGATGTGGAATTCTGATATGAGTGATTCTTGGGCAATTGTCTATTCGAGAAACACTTTAGCAGTGGAGGTTGGTTCCTATCATTATTATGCCTTTTATATAACTGAGGAAAAATAAATATTAATAAGTGGCTAGTGGGTATTTGGAGTGAAGGAGAAAGTGTGCGTGCACATGCTTTTAAAGATATTTAGCTTGGCACAATATTCCAGAATCTAAATGTACTTTATAGGAAGGGAGATTGTTTAGGACCAATATTTTGGTGCAGAAATTAGGTTAATTACATTTAATACAGTGGAAAAAAACCCCAACTAAATGTTTGCAAGGGAGAGGTTGCTGCTACAGGTAAACTTTCTGCGAACAAGCACAACCCAAAAAAAATAGAATGCGTCACCAGGAGAGAATAGGTTTCCATTGCCTAGAGCAGATGCCAGGAAAACACAAAGCACTAACAAAAACTGTTTTTGTGCTCTGTACCAAGCCTTGACATACTTTCTGTGGAGATGCAGTATCAGAAAGATCCTCACCCTGATTGAAAATGGCTGTAGAAGGTGACAATGGCTTGTGTGCAATTGGAGCTGTTGGGTTTTCTGTGTCAACAGTTGCAAAAACAGAAATTATGGGAGTAACAGATGGACAATAAATTCCCTGCACAAATAACTTGATCTTTAATGATTGCAGTAAAGCGTGACTCTTGCCATGCATATTTATCCAGTCATTGATAATAAAGATGTAATAGAATTGGCAGGCAGTTTTTTCTTACAGGGTTTGCTACCCAGACATTGCTGTGTATGTTAGTGTATGAGAAACCTTATACCCTAATTGCAAGAGGTTCTGAAAAGTATTTTCTGTGTTGGTGCTGGAATGATTTGGAAAGAATAACTAGCATATAAGTTGGAAAAAAAAATTAATTTTCAGAAAAGCTTCTGTGTGTAATGAGGTGTCATCATTTTCCCAACAGCATGAATGTTTTTAATTCTAAAGAGTACAATTTGTTAATTAAAGCTTTTGCTATATAAGGTACAACGTAATGTATTTAAGGTATGGTGAGTGATAATTATGTGACCTTACTGCAAACCAAATTCTTCAGTAACGTGCATAGTTTGTAAATTACTTGTACATGTTAATTAGTTTATGCTGCTTTTCTTTATTTCCAGAAAGGGGTACACTTACTTGTTAACAGAGCTAGAGTGTGGTAAATACTCAGCTAGGATTTATGAAGCATGATAGTTTGTGAGAATGTTTGTCAAGCTCGGACATGTAGTGATCCTCCATAGAGACAATGGAAAATCTCCTTTCACCAGAAGGCATGTTTTACATGCCTAATAATATGGTTCTGACCACGTAGGATGAGAAACAGTGAGAAACACTAGGAGTCGTAAGTTGTAAAGTAACACCTAAATGGGAATGAATGGCCTAAAACCGTCAGTCCCTGTTATTAACTGTGAGTTGTCTCTGTTCCTTAGGTCAGAATAAATAAGTTATTGGTGACTATGCTGTCACCAAGGTGAAAGGTTTTGCTGACAGTTTAGTGGAACATCTCCTTTCTGCCTAATTTTTTGTTAATGACTAAAAATCCAAACAGTGAGAGCAGGAGTTGCAGCAGTAATTTTGAATCCATAACCTCCACATCCAAAAGTATGTGTAGCAGTGCCTTATGAAAAATAAGTTTTTAAATAGTCAGCACGTGCACATAACCTATGCAAAATCATAATGAAGGAAAAATTTTTGGGAAGGAGATGTTGGGGCTGGACCCAGAGACGACTGATTTAGTGGAGAAGAAGGTGCTCTCTTGCGGTCTTTCATTTCGCTGGAGTATATAAAAGAATAAACCCAAAAACATAAAAAAGAGAACAAAACCCAACAGGTTTCTGTGCCTGCTGTTGAATCCATCCTGCTAACAGACCCATTAAGTTGTTTGCAGAATAATGTGAGTAGCAATCCTATCCAGTGCTTGAGCTTTATTTTATTGTTTGCATGCTGTTTGAGATTTGAGGGAAAGAGTCCTTCTGCGACTCAAGGCTTAGGTGTTTGTACATGAGGTTTTCCTGGTCACCATGTTCTTTGTCGATATCCAGCCAAGGAGGGTGTGGCAGATTGAGCACTACAGGCTGTTTCTCAGTACCTTCAGAAGGATGGGATGAAACAGAAATGCAGACAGTGAGGCAGCTCATACAGATGAGGGACTATTACGTCCCACTGTGCAGTTCCCTGTTGCCACTGTGAACTGGAGGGGCTTTGCAGTTTTTAGGAAAGGGAGGAGAGACAAGAACAAACTAAAGGTTGTGAATTGGAGAAAAAAGAAGTGAAGCAAGGGAAGCAAAGGGTGAAGAATTCCTGAGGGATTCATACTAAAAGGATAAGTGCACATTAACAGAGCAGAGAGGTAAGAAATGAAATGACTAAACATGATCTAAACTGGCCAAAAAAACAACAGAAAGAAGGAAAACTGTGTGTAGAAACTGTAAATGAGATCAGATTACAAAGGAACCTAAAGAAGTAGTATGGGTAACAAAGAACAAAACTGGTAAGGCCAAACCATCATTAGGAAAGAATGTGAGCAAGGGCAGAGTGGGTAAGGCAGGGTTTTTAATTGCCATATTGGTACCAAGAAAGCTAGCAAAGGATGTGGCTTTCTACTCTGATGATTAATGATGATGAGAGGCAGTAAGCGTTCAGTCTTTACTAAGAAGATCAACTAACTGTCATGGGAAAGGCTTACACGAAAGGGGAGGAACAGTTTAAAGAGTACTTTGGTCAAGTAGGTGTTTAGGCTTGATAAAAATGCTTGTAGAGTATTTAGGGAATTGACTGAAATAATTTAAAATCCGCTAGTGAAGTTTTGAGAGCGTGAGGGAACAGAGTGGTTCTGGAAGATTGAAAGCCTGCAAAGAACATGTGTTGCACTATGGGTTGGCAAGGGTTGTAAGTGGAAAAGAAGCAGGATTTTGTTATACTTTGATTTTACTAAGGCTTTTGATAGTCTGGCATGTCACTGACAAGCGAGCTGGGGAAGCAGGGACAGTATGAAATTCTTATTTAATATGTTTGTGGCTGGGTGAAAAATAGTGTTCATCGAGTAAGCCTAAGTTGTTCACTCTCAAACTGGAAATGAGTTGCCCTGAAACTTTTGACTGACATGAGTGAAAAAAAGAGAATGTTTATTAGATTAGTGAAGGGGTGGTAAGGATGCTGGGAGAAAGGATTAAATTTTGAATGTAATTTAATTTTGGCAATATCAGAAATGATTAGGGGAAAAACTGGAGTATTATTCACTAGAACTAGTGCATAGCTCTGTTTTTGTTGAGAACTAAAAGAACATGCCTTTATTAGATGGGAAACAAGGTGATGCAGTCTACAGAAAAAGGGGTGTATGTACAGGGGGATTGATGGTTTAAAGGTAACAGAAGGTGAAGGCTTCTAAATAGTACAGTGGTGCTAAAAAAAGAAGGTAAACATTGTATTCAGAGGTATACACAGATGTATTTTCTGTAAACTATGAGAAAGTATTCTAGTAATCTTCACAGCCTAATTAGACAGCCTGGGAAATGCTGTGCTTGATTTTTGGCACTCATCTTGGAGCCTGTGAACCAACTGGAGAAATGCCCGGGAGAGCAGAGGGAAGGATCTGAGCTCTCTCAGGAGACAAGTTCAAACCTGACAGAAGAAGTTGGGCCTTCACATGAGATGAAAATAAATTGTGGATCTCCATGTCCCAGTTGTTGTGGATGGAAAACATGATTGCACAATTTCACAAGACAAAAGTCCATGAAGGATTGGCCCAGTATAAAGACACACAGATTGCATAGGCTGGGAAGAATACCCAAGGAAGGGTCACTGTGTACCTGTTCACTTTTTACACTTTTCAGATGTCTGTCTTTGACCGTTGCTGCAGATGGGATATTAGGCCAAACAGGCTTTGGTTTCACCCTGGGAGTCTCTTCTACATTCTGGAAAGCATCTGGGGAGATATGGGAGGAACTGGTGTGAAGTATCAGGAGAAGTGTGCTATACACCTGCTATGTTCTATTAGGTACATGAAAAGTAGCTTTAAAGAGAAAAGGGTGGGAGCTAACAGTAGATGGGGTCTAAGGTGATTTCTTTAGTGGTGTCTAGTTAGAAGGAGATCCAAGCTGAACTATTGAGTTTTAGAAATACCTGCAGAGACAGCGAGCAGTTGGGGAGGGAAATTCATGAGTTTCCAGTTTCAAGAGGTGACTTTCTTTTTACGAGACCCCTATGACTGTCAGCACTTGCAGCGTTGCTGGTTTCCATGCTGTACTATCCATGACTATCTGTTTGTGAGGTTCTGTGAGCAAATATTGAATAGCAAGCATCCAGAGATGATGCTGGTTAACCTAGATTCACTGCAGTCCAAGTATGTGCATAGAAAGCATGGTTATAGTGACAGACCACTTCATCTTCTTGGAGGTGTACCTGTGAGGTCCAGGTGCTTATTTTGTATTTTTAGGGATTTATATTGCCTCTATTTACTGATGAAAGAAGTCTCCAGTACTATTTTTATATATTCAAATAATTTTATTTCCTCAGAAAAGTCATGTGGCTTTGTCATTACAAACTGGATGTGTTCCAGAAAATTGAAGAAAACCAATATGAGAACAAACCTTTTTCTTTCACTCCCTCTAAGCAGAAATTTCAATAGATTCTGAATGTGTTATTTGCAGTGGAAGAATTTGAGAAATGACTTGACTTTGAAATTTTGCTCCAGTTACAGCAATTGATGTGATGAGGGTGGTGTTAATACTGCCAAATGTCTGGCAAGTACAGGCTTAGCCATATTTTGTCCTAATGTGTTTTTCCTGTGTTTTAAGTTGGAATAAAAACTGCAGCTGCTTTAAATTGCCTTGCTAGTGGCTTTGTCTGTGTTTATTTCCTGGACATCAGAATGGATAGTAATGGTGGCCAATAGTGCTTTGAAAGCAGGAGGTGGAGATGCATGTGAGTTTGTGTGTTTGTCACTGAGGGGATGAAGTATATTTCACATTTAGTTGTGTAAAAGGCTTAAGTCAGAGATTATTCTGAATTGTCTGTATAGTTTCACAGACTGGATCTGATGCCAAGAAAGTTTCCTGTGTAGTATTCAAAAACTGCCTTCCTAACAGCTGTAAATTTATAATTCATGGCAGTACAGTTGTTATGGTGTGGTAGGCAGTGGTAATGGCATGACTAGAAGTCCATGGATGGCTCTTAGGTTTGTCTTGGGAAAAAGATGAGAAAAGACTGTACTTGAATTTAAGCAATAGTGGTGCCTGGACAGCTCTCAGAAGGTAGCTGATTAAAAATATTATTTAGTTTTGGAAATGTGAAGCTGTTCTGTTTTCCTACCCAGTGTGCAGTGTCTTAGATAAGCCAGAGGGTGTTTTAAGTATTGTGTTCTTGCAACTGGCTGGTCTCTGATCACTCAGCTGAAAGTGGTAATAATAGTATAATCCATGGACTTGGTTGGTTGACTTTAGAAGATTGAGTGAAGAATTAAATGTCTGATTTATGCTTTAAATCTAAAAAGGGCCAGTCAGCAGGGAACATTCTACTTGCTTGGGAAAGGGGTCATGGATGTGGGAGGGCAAGGGAAGAGGTGCCTAGCCATCAGCAGTATCTGCTGGTCTGAGAGGTTGGGAGGTGGTGGTTTTCTTCAAGGGTAGATCTGACAATGGTGACAACAGAAGAATGGCTGAATCAGTAGAAAGGGCACACAGGGGTTTCCGCTACTCATTTGTCATGTAAGGTAGAAAGACACAGAGAATGCCGTGGTTAGGGGGCAGAGAGGAGGAAGGACAGTGTTTCTTCTGTTCATACCTTTGGTAAATCTGTCTCTGTTCTGTCCTGGTCAAGAGTGTTTCAGGATGTGCAATGGCTGGGTTTCTCCCACTCTTCTGATCATGGAGATTAGGAAAAAACTTTCATATTTAGGTGGAGAAGGGTTTTTTCCTTAGTTGAGGTAAATATCCATACACTTCACATTGCAGACCGAAGCTAGAATTTGCTAGCAACTGCAGAGTTTGGTAAAACATAGCTTTAATCACAAAAGCATCTGTGCATTCTGCCTTTATTCTGTCCTCCAGGGCTGTAGTACCCTGTCTCTTTACCAGACTCTTAGCTGATAAACTTTGGTCCAGTTTAGATTGTTCCTCCTGTCCCCTTACATCTTTCTCCTCAGGCAGCATTGCTACCTTGCCTCTCTCTCCCCTTTATGATTTCTGAGTGCTTTTACCCTCCAGGTTTGCAAAAACAACTGAAAAGGATAAAGGATGGAGGAAATAAGGAGGAGGGTAGGAAGCGGCTGTGGAGGGAAGTGTATGCAGTGCTGGCAGACAGGGTTTAGGAGGCGTTTTGGAGCAAGTTATACCCCTTTGCTACAGGCCTGCTGGCCTCATTTGGCTTTGGATGTCAGCCCAAATGCTGACGTCCCCTGGCAATCCCTTGTGTGTGTTTGAGTGCTGTATTGCCCCTCCTTCTGTCATCCAGGCCAAACTGAGCCATAACTTAACAGCAGTGGCTTCAGCTCTGTATTTTGGGCTATTTGTGTAAATAATCAGCGCTAATTTGCGTGATAGCTTCAGAATGATAGATGAGGAGTATAACATATTTAAAGCAAACTGTGAACCCAACAGATTTGCAGGTCTTCTTTGAATAGTAAGTATTTTTCACTTCCCAGCTTGCCTTTTTTTTTTTTTTCTTTTTTTTTAAAACACAAAAATAGTGTCTAGTTTGGATGAGAATAAAAATCTGGAAGGATGTTGAAGAACACTAATTTTTATTTATATGATGTGAGTTTTTGAAATTGATTCAACAGTAGAAGATAACTCCATTTGCCACTGCAAAGAAAATGTTTTTCTGGAAGCATTTCCTAAGCATGGATATACGAACACAGTTGCCAGAACAAAGATGTGGCAGAATTTCGGTAAATGAATCTGAAGTGACTCCAGTTATATTTTTTCTGTTCTCACACATCACTAAGAAGGATTGAGGACATAGGTAGAAGTGTTTAAGTGAGAAAAACTTTTTGTAGCAATACCTGCCACATGAGCTAGAATATACAGCGAGTGCCAACTTCATGTAAATGAGAGACTGGAGTGATACTTTATGGATGTATATTGGCACAAGCTCTAGTTCACTGTGCCAAGCCATACAGTCATTTTTCTAGAACCTCTGACCTTTTTTAGGCAGAGGTTTTAGTGGAAGCTAAAACATTAATGGCTAGTCTGAATGGTGTCATCTCAAGAAGGGGTAGCATAAGTTTCTGGGTTTGGGTCAGGCCCATGCAGCGGGAAGAATTTAGGATTCCATTGTTTGTTCATGGTACATAAACCATGCATGTGTTTATGTAGAATTTTTTATATTTACTTTATTGATAATAATACTGTTAGGCTGACAAAAAATGGCAGAGTAGAAATATACTTCAATATACTGCTGACATGTCACTCCCACACTGTCTTTGATTCCTCTTCTATTGGACAATCCTAAATGCCAAGGATTCTGAGGAAAAGGGGGCAGGACAGTGTGGCATTTGTTTCCACTGTATTTCCGTGTAATTTCTCAGTGCAGTAGTTATTAAATGAGAACAGTACAAACCTCAGCAATTCTGTGAAAGAAATGGTTTTGCAAATGACAAGGAAAGATATTTTTTTTTCTTGAAGGCTCATGTGACTTCTGTTGGGATTTTTGGTAGTTTGATTTTTACTTTTCTCCAAGATTAGTCTGGAACAGTCCACTGAATTTTTCATCTCCCCCTAAAACAAAGTCGTGATGCCCAGCTGGAAGTATTCCCTGACTCTCTCTTGTGGTAGCAGGGACCCGTGGTTATTCCCTGCTATGTCCCACTCCAGCTGTGCGGGTGACTGCTGCTGTGAAGAGCAGATGGAATGAGACAGGAGGAAGCATTTGGTGGTTTGCAGTGCTTGCTGTAGGTAGCTTGGCTGTTCTGGGCTCCTTTCTAAACCTACTTCTGCTTGGAGTTAGTTACCTGTATTTCATAACTGAAGGGATTCTTTGCAGCAATGTGTTGAAGAAGACAGAGGACTGTTGCCATTTCTGGGCACAGTAGATGCCAGACTTGACTGATCATGTGGAAGTGTTACACTCTGCGTGTGGGTAGAGGTCAGCTGCATGGTAGGGGGGCTTGCAGCAGAGCAAGGTGCTAGCTGTTGGACCATGGCTAATTCCTTATAAAGCTGAGATTGCTGTCTGATTAAATATAGCTTTAATTCAGTAAGTGAACAGAAAAATCGATGCCTTTCCGCTATTCAGCGCTGGCATAAGGGAAACGTTTTGCCTATAGCTCTTACTTGAGCACATCCAAAGTCATCCCTAGGCGTAGTTGAGCAGAGCTCCAGGGAACTAACTGCAGCTTGATAGTCTCTGAGAACATGGGAAAATCCTGCATGACAGGGGAATCCACCGCAATGTGAAAGAAGTTCAGATCTGCCCAGGCTGCTCAATTCCTAGCAAAATAATTACGTAGTGACATGAATTGGAAGATTACCTCATGCCCTGCAGCCTCTTTTATGATTCTCACTGGCTGGGAATTCGACAGCGCTCTGGGCTTTATCACAGTGCCCAGGGAGGCTGTGGCTCCCTAGCACTGCCTCAGAAGGTAAATCCTTTCTGAGTTGCACAAACGCAACTGTGATCTAAATCTCCCTCCTCCCCAAGTCTTTCCCCATCTGCATTACATTTTTACCTAGCTTATGCCTGATGTTAGATCTCCCAGGCTTGGGAACAGGAAAGAAACCCTGCCATAAGATTTCTGGGTTTTTTTGCCTGCCACTTCTTTTCAGAACAGGTGGAGGCAAGCAGGCACTGCCCTGATGAGAAAGCTTTGAAGCCTGCCCTGTTCGGGTTGTTTTGCAGGCTGGTAGGAGCTGCACAGGACTATGTGCAGCGGTTCCCTTTGTCACTGCCCTTGTGGTGTGTGGGTACCAGAGTGTTTGCACTGGCAGGGTACACACAGAAATAGAAGCCCCATGGTGTGGGCTATGGTAAAAATATCAGATTTGTGCTTGGTGTCTCCCAGTGTACTGAAGTCACTCCTGTAGCCATTGCTGTAATTAGCTGTGTGGATTAGATTAAAGCTAGCATAGCAGAACTTAACTATGTGCGTATCCACTCAAACACATGTGGTAAATGGTTTATATTCCTTGTTAATAACCAATTATCAGGAGTGACAAAGGTTATTTTTTTCCCTCTGGTGTTATGGGTTGTGGTTGTACAGAGCCCAGCTTTAGCACAGGCTTATTTCACAGAGGGAAAGAAACGAGAGAAGGGTTTGGGTTTTAATGTGTAACTGAGAGAAATTTCAGGAGGTACCTTTGTACCAGCTCTGTTGCTAGTTACCACGCATCTTGCTCCCTTTACAGTGAAATATAATGCCCTAAGAAAAATTCTTCCTATTTAAGAGTAACTCTGTCCTGAATTAGGAAGACATAAGTTTCCTTTAGCTAAAATTGTGTCTCTTAGTGCAATTGTGTGAGCATGGGGTTGTTTGGGTAGATGTTGGGAATAAATTTATCAGTGCTTCTAGGGGTGTTTACATTGCCTGTGGCTCAGGTACTCTGCAGGACTTCTTAATGCCTCTCCTGTGTGCCAAGCAACCTTGGCCAAGTGTGAGGGCTCCCTGCCACTGTGAATTGGGGCAGTTTGTCCTCTCTACTGGCTACTGAGAAAAGTATTTTGCCAGACACTTCTGTCTGGAAAACCTCAAAGGCCAATGGGGCTGCTCAGAGTTAGTGACTGCATGAGATGCTTCTCAAGTGGAGAGAAGGATAGTATGAAAAAAACAAAAGTAGGTTTAACAGCAACATAAACACGTTGTGGAAAGAACTGTGTTCCTTAGGCCAGGTACTGCCCATGCCTGTTAAGGTTTTGAATGAAGTACTGGAGTGTGCTACCCACAGACTTCCTTTGTGGGATGTGAGTCATTTGGTTTAACCCAGTTTATAATTTGAATAAATGGTACATACTGGATATCATTTTTACTTTAGTGCTCTGGCAGCAGTCAGGACAACCTGCATTCAATTCATTGAGATTCCTTCTGTTTGCCATTGTCAAAGGAAAGAATTAATTGACTTCTAAAATGAATGTTTATTGAAGTTCAGAGGTTGAGTGATTGCTTCATCTTGGAATGCCTTTAGGTCCAGGATCAAGAAGGACATAAATAAATAAATAGATTTTTTTTTTCTTACTCTAGGAAACAGTTGAGTCAAAGATAGGTATAAACCCGTTGCTTTTTAGGAAATACAGAAAGGTCTAACTGAATAGAATCATTAGAAGCAAATACAAGTCAGCAGTGTGCCTTGGCAGCCAGAAAGGGGACCCACATACTTGAGGGTCAAGCACAGCATCACCAGCTGATCAAGAGAGGTGATCATCCCACTGCATTCAGCCTTGGTGCTGCCTCACCTTGAGTGCTCTGTGCACTTCTGGGCCCCACAGTTTCAATAGGTCTTCCAGTGCATCTAGAGGAGGGCAGCAAAACTGGTGGCAGGGCTCAAAGGCGTGAGCTGTGAGGAGCAGCTAGGCTGAGGGGCACTCCCATTGCTATCGGCAGCTTTCTGAGGAGGGGAAGTGGAGACAGAGGTGTGATCTCTTCTGCCTGGTATCCAGTGGTAGGAGGTGTGGGAATGCAGCAGGGGAGCTTCAGACTGGACATTAGGAAGCATTTCTTTACTGAGAGGGTGGTCCATCACTGGAGCAGATTGCCTAGAAATGTGATTGATGTCTGAAACCTGTCAGTGTTTAAGAGGATTTTGGACAATACTGTTAATACCATGCTTTAACTTTTGGTGAGCTCTGAAGCGATCAGATCCCTTCCAACTGGAACTTTCTGTTCTGTCCTCTAATTCATGATGTAATTAAGATAAGAGCTGTGACACTAATGGCTTCATGATGTAATGATATCCAGGAATGTAACAGGACATTTATTTGGATTCTAAAAATATTTGAGGCCACATTATCTAAAATAATTAAAGCAGTGAGTTATAGTAACCCAAATATATTGATATGTTAGTTACCTTTTCCCATGCTGACATAATTCTCTGAGGTTAATTCTGGGTGCTCCTTTGCTTAAGAGTGAGAAATCCTGTGCATGGTTTCAAAAATTTTAGTCTTCATCTGGGCTGGAGAATCAGTGAAAAATAAAAACTTGGGTGGCATAGAGGGTTAAATGGATCATAAAAGTGTTTCAGTCTCTGTAAATTTAAAGAAAAATGTTCATGCAGAAAGCATGGACAGCAGCCCCCACCAAACAGAGAGGTAACATTGCTGTAGGTTGGTGTTCATACTTTTGTAACACTGCAAAAGGTATATCTTCCATCAGCTGTGTAAGGGGAGGAGCACTCTCTTCTGAGATAGTGTTGATATTTTGGTATGTTTATAGTAGTTAATCTCACAGATTTCTGACAGTGTTATATTTCTTTTTTTTTCTTTGTTCAGATACCTTCGGGACTCTTGTTCTTCCAGTAGTAAGTATTCTTTTCCTTCCCTCCTTCCCTCAGAAAGTCTTGACTCCCTGTAACTTACCACCTGTTGGCGTTGATGATATATTTTGCATGTGATCGCGGTTGAATTCATAGTATCAGATGAGTGTATTTACTGACCAATAAATGAAGGGTTTTTCAGATGAAATACTCTGCAGCTTGTTAGAAGTACTTACAGGACTTGGGAGCTGATTTCCAGTAGCAACACAAACTATCATAAAATTTGAGCAAAGAAATTTGATTTGTCGCTTTTTTTTACTCCCCAATACCTACATCTGTATTTTAGACACACCATGAAGGCTAATTACACTTGGAAAAATTGTGCAAAGCAACAATTGAGAAATACTAAAACAAAATTAAATTTATATACAATCTTTTTAAGGGTTTGGAAATGCATATTCAGTGAAAGTACATAAAAAAACCTAAAAGTGTATCTTGAATTGTGTGTTGTGTATGAATCCTGAATTTATGATCCTGGATATTCATCTTGAAAACCCAATCTAAAGAATAATGTATTTATATCAGGAAAAAAGTATTACCAAAGTCATCCATAAGTATAAGTCTGGGTATCCCTTAATCCAGTGGATTTAAGTTCTGATCTCAAATAAACTGTCTCTGATTAAATAATCTGGAAGTATTAGATAGATGGGTAATCAGTGGCAATGAGCAGCTCAACATTATGAAGATTACAAGGATGAAATGCATCTGTATGAACTGCACATTAGCAAACGTAGAAAATTCTGTTCATTAAAAAAATAGTAAATTAAAAAATTCCTTAATATAATCTGGCCAGGTCTTAAAATGTTCAAGCACCTAAAACTAGGCAGGGTACTTTCCTCTCTCTCTCTCTGATATCTGAAGTGATGAAGTGACTCATTTTTTAACAGCAAGATCTCCTATTCATTTGTGTAGCCACGGTAGACTTAGGTTTTGTCCCAAGTGTAATTTGCTGGTAGCAGAAGGTGGGTAATGAGTTCCTGGATTCAGCCTCATCTTTTCCAGAGGAAACAGTAGCTGCTTTGTCTGAGGTACTCGTGATGGTGGTTGATGTAGTCAGAAGTACGTGAGATGGCCTTTTTCTCTCTTGTGTTAGGACTGCCAAAATGGGGATAGTAATACCATTCATTTGGGATGTTTTGACTAAGATAAAATATTTTCACAGCAAGTTCCTACTACTTAGTGTTAAAAGCTGCCTTGCTTAAATTTGGGTTGGGAAACAACCCTTTAGAGAAGGAGTTGGTGGGGCTGAGGTAGTCACTATTACTGTAGCAATTGTGGAAATGTTGTATTAGTGCAGTTTCTGGCAGCATAGATGTGTGAAACAGAAGGTGGGTTATGTTGCCCCTCAGCTGTCCTAATACACTGCCATGGCAATGCAAACCTCATTGTCTCTGACCTTTACATCAAAACAAAGGCAGTTTTGTCACCAGGTTTTTGGGAAGGAAAAATCTTTTGGACTATTACAAGTATACAAATCTAGGGAGGATCACATGCTATCTATCATTATTTGTGGTAGGACAGCAATATAGGAAAATAGATAAAGTCCCTAAGTGGCAATTACAGAAAATTTACGTTTTTAAAGAAGAAATTGAAGACAATACTTGAAAGCATGTTAAAATAATGCTGTAAGAGTACAATTGACTGCAATGATGAAATGAAACCAAGGATATTTTCCCCCATTTTGATTTTGAATGATTATAATGTGTCCTGGACTTCTTATAGCAAATCTTATCTGCTTTTTAGGAATTACTGCTTCTTTAAGAAATAGAATATTCATAAATGAATATTTGAGGTAATAATAAGATACTATTTGACAAATGCAGTAGCTAAAGCTGTTCCTCTTATTTAAGATATTGCAGAATACTTGGCATGGAATTTGGAGGGTGTTGAAATATGTGAATCATATGTTCTTGGCAATATGTATACAAAAACCTGCAGCTGAAGAGAATGCAAAATCTGTTTCAGTGTGGAACTTTGCATCTAAAATTTAATTCTATACATCTAGATTTTAAAGGCAGGATGTCTTCTTCCCACATCATCATAGGCCTTCTTATGGGTGAAAAAGAGCCTTTTTATTTTTCCCCCATTGCTTTTTTTTCCCTGGCTTGTTTTTAAAAACAGAAAGTCACCAGAGAGGGATGGAACTGTAGTTGATTCCTCTTTATAGGTAAACACACAGTGAAGGAAGCGTATTCTCTACAGACATTTGCATCTACCTCATTTGTCATCCAGTGACATTTTCGCATTTTTGTAAATCTCTGGTACCTCACTGTGCTGTTAAAATGAGCTTTGACAGCAGTACAGCCTTTCTTTATAGCACTTGGTAGGGTACTGGTGAGTTAACAGCTGTAATTTTCATTACAGTGCAGGAGGAGTGCTTCAGTTGCATATGTTATGCTGAAAAATGCAAGCCTGTCTGCTTTGGTTGTCTTAACTTCAGAGGTTTTACTGCAGATTTACAGTTTAACTCCAAACAGAAGCATGTGACTCTTAAGCTTTTCAGCAGGGCTGCTTGTTGGAATGAGCTGTGTGCTGTGTTAAAACCCTTCCCCTTCTTCAAGGAGACATCCTGGCAGAACAGAAGCCAGCATCTGGGCTGGAGTGTCCCTGGGGTCAGTGCTTGTCTGTGAAGGCTTTGCTCAAGTAAAATTCTGGTGTGCTGCAGCATCTCTGCTTTAAGCCTGTCAACCCCT
The DNA here is from genome assembly GCA_013400315.1 of Bombycilla garrulus. NCBI lineage: Eukaryota > Metazoa > Chordata > Aves > Passeriformes > Bombycillidae > Bombycilla > Bombycilla garrulus. The sequence goes on from VXBU01016903.1 coordinate 843,033, forward strand.
GTGACTGGAATTCCTCCCAGCTAACTCTAGGAAATGAAGTGGTGCTTCTGAATTATGAGCTCTAGATTTCCTCTGTGCACTGGAAAAACACAGAGAGAGAGAGAGAAGAAACCTGTGCATGATTACTCTGATCTTATGTGGTCTAAATTTCCTTGCCAGTGATATGTCTCTTCTGCCAGCATTGAAGGGGCCTTCAATGTCCATCCAAAATAAGTTAACCATATAAAATTTCTGTTCCTTTATTTCCTAATACTTTCGGAAGAATAATTATTTTACTTCCTAAATGAGTCACAGTATGTGCTCTAATTATGAATTACGGAAGTGAAATGAGACAAAATCAGTGATGTTGCTATTGAAAAGCAGTACCTCACCTCATGAGAAATAAATTCTGTATTTGATTTTTCTACCCCATAGGACATAAAGCTAAAGACTGTAAAAAAACAAGTCCAACGTTCTCTTACTGCCCTCTCATCTTGCTTACATGTACCTTCTTCAGATATTTTATTTTTGGAAAATTTATTAGCAAAAAGTGAGGAAGAAAAAAATATTAGCCCATTAAATGAAACCAAATAACTAAATAACTGAAAAGACTGAGCACAGTCTATGTATGTGTAAGACTGTGAATTGCATATGAATGCATACATACTTATATTGTTGAAAACCTGATTATTACTTAAAATTAGATGGAAATTTGTTAAAAAGATGCTTCTGATATGGCATTTTCTGGTAACTGTTGAAATAACATTCAAGTTATGAATAAAATCCCCTTTCTCTTTTTGAGAATTTACATAAATTGACAAGTTCAGGTACTTTATGTCAAATATTTTTTAAATAATAGTGTCTTCAAGAATATTTCAGATACCTAACAGAGAGTCACTATTTCTTTTGAAGCTGCCTCTGAACAGTGCTTCTGGGAATTTCGAATTACTGGTGGAGGGTCATGCTGATGGCCGGCGCATCTTCTCTAACCGTACCAGCCTGGTGCTCATGTCAAAGAGCACCTCTGTGTTCATCCAGACTGATAAACCTATGTATAAACCAGGACAAGATGTGCTCTTCCGGATTGTCACTGTCTATCCTGATCTCAGACCTTACAAAGTGGCTCTGAATATCTATATCCGAGTAAGTATCCACAGGAACATAGTTAGATGTTAGCATGTGTCATCTGTATTTGTTACAAATTTGAAACATATTGTATATATTGCTACCTAAGTCGTGCTAACAAGGCCACTCACATTTAACATGCAGCTTGACTTTTCTCCTAGGATCCTCGGAAGAAATTGATTCAGCAGTGGTTGATGGAGGAGGGTGATTTGGGTGTAGTTTCCAAAAAATTTCAGTTATCAATGAACCCTCCGCTAGGAGACTGGTCCATAGAGGTGGAAGTGAACGTGAGTATGAACATTGCCAAATCACAAAGAGATTTATTTCCTCTGCTAGATGTGTATAAAATTGTGTTTATGTTGCTGAAAGCAGTTATAAACATGGATCATGAGGTGAGCAAATCCTTCCCTCATGTCAAATATTGTGCAAGATACTATGCAAAGACAATATGCAAACTTCACAAGATTTTCAATAGTAGATGGTTTTGTAGGGAAGGATACAAAAACCTACATACATAATTTATGCTAAGGTCTGTATTTTGATTCCAGAATAAAAATGGTATTTAAAAAGTGAGGAGTTATAATATTAATGTAAAAGAAAGATCTCACAGAGTAGAATTGTTTTGTTTTGTTTTTTTTCAAGTGAAATGCTCTTACATCTATTTTGCAAGAAATACATAGAAATTTGTTGTACCATGCTGTGCAGCCAGTCAGTGCCTCAGGGGTTGAGGAACCAAGACTATTTACAGATCTTTGCCTAGTTTTAGGTGTGTTTCACCAACTCAAAATGACTGACGAGTTACTGGGGAAAAAATAACTTTGTAAAATAGAAAGGATGACTAGAAATACAGAACTATTGCAAAACAAAACTGGCAGAGTCTGTGTTACATGTTGCTATTGGTAGTAGTTCTCTCAGGCCAATCCTTTAAGCTGTTACACTCCTCATATGCCATGGAACAGGTTTCAAAAATAGCTGGAGGTTTAGCTGTTCAAAACTGTGTGTCAGGGTTATTCAGCCTGCTTTTAAATACCTATAATTTAGGAATTGCGTTTCCTATTTGGCTTGCAGTGGCTGTTCGGAGACATTTAGCAAGTATAAACAGGACTGCTTAATTTTACAGAATGAGGGAGATGATAGGTAGAAAGGAGAAAAAACTCATGTGATCATGTATTACTTGGGAGTAGCATTTACCAGTACCAGTTATATGTTTGATAGATTTCTGTGGGCTTAGGTATGTGAGGGTGGTGCTCAACTGTGTATCAGGACTGGATTTTTCAAAGACTTGGTCATGTGGGTGTGGAGTTGTTGCCGTCGTCTGTGATGGGAAAAATGTATTAAGTTGTTCCTGTGCTCCTCCCTGTGCTCTGCCACTCCTTCCCATCCCCTGACTGCTGTGCAGTAGCCTCTCAGTCAGGCTGAAGCAGCTGTCATAGCCAGGCTGAGATCTCAAGTGCACTGGGGAAGTGACCCAAACTGAAAAGCCTCTGTGTTTTTCTTTGCCTAGACCAGACCAGCTCACGGATCCAGCTGACAAGCCATCCGCACTCACATCTATTGTAGGTGCTTTTTCAGCAGTGTGGCTCAGACATGGAAACAAAGGCTGGTGGCGGTGGTGGGCTCCTTCAACAGCTCACATGCCAAGCAAAAAAGTGTTTGTGAAGTGTTGCTTGGGCTTTCTGCAAAGGCTTGAGTAATGCTGAAATTAGGAGATAATTGATGAAGGACTTATGACAGCTGTTTTCAGGATCTGAAGGAGTGCCACTCCCTCCTGAAACAAAACCAAAAAGAAAAAAAAAAATCGAAACTTAAAAGAAAAATGCCTTGTAAATTCATCTGAGCTAGTGAAACAGCTGTGAGACAAGTGAAGTGAAACCTTAATAGAGTGTAGTTGATGGTATTCTAAATTTTAGCCATGCTGCAGAAGGTTAATGGTCTTGGAAAATATACCTCAGAGTGAGAATGTCTGTCAAGTCATGAGTAACAAGGAGAAAGTAAATAGAGAATGTTTTGTTCCTATCTATTTCAACATATAGCTAGAGGGCATCAGGTAAAGGAGGCAAAGAGTGATTTCAAAATGACTAAAGCATCGTAACTGAACTGCAGAGCACAGCACTAGCAGTTATTTGTTGGAACCCAGGGGGTTCCTATGATGCCTTTGGCCGACCCAAAACCTGGTCAGGAGGCTTTTCAGCCTTGCCAGAGGTGTCAAGGACCCTGGAATGATACTAAAAATACCTGTAGCTCTGATTCTAACCCATGGAACAGGTTGTCAGCTTTGTATGAGGAATTTCAGGTCACAAAAACTTAGATAGTAAAATAGTAGTATTTATAAGTAAAAAGAAGATAATTTGAATGTATGTACAGGGGGGGGTTTAGGGCCCTGTACAGAGGGGTTGGAGATCTGTACAGGGGGGTCTGAGACACAAGATGGAGGATTTTTACACGTGGCATGTTATCTTATGTTCTTCTTCATAACCTCCATCTTCTTGGTGATGCTGGCACTTTTGGATTGGTTTGACACAGATCTGGACATGGTGATGTGAGTGGCATAGATTGGTACTTAATTGTAAACATTTAATACGTAGTTTTTAGTATAAAAGATTATAGCTCACCCGGGGCAGGCACAGTGTGTCTCTGGACGCGTTCTGTGTCGACCCTGGCAGGGCAGAGAAATCTCTCTTTGATAAGGACTTAATAAACTGCCTTGAGAACACAAACAAACGACTCCAGACTACTCCTTCAGCAGCACGGGCCAGAAACCTGGACTTTCCTACATATTGCGGGGTCTCCTGGGGTCAAGGAGATCCCCGCAGTTATTGTGAATACTGAAAATTTATATGGGATCAAAAAGTGTTGGACAAATTCTCAGTACACTCCATTGAGAATTGATAGTTAAAAAGGCCTTAGGTGTCAGCTCAAGATACAGTGTCACTCCTGGCTACCCTGGTTGATGCAGTTCCCTAGGTGTTCTCTGTTACTTCATGGCTGCCTTTTTGGAAGATGCATTCTAACAACATAGATTGCTGGAGTAGCTGAATATAGAGATACCAAGTTTGTGTTAAAAGGAGATCAGGCTAAATGGTTCCTTTTGACATTTAAACTCTTTGAACTGAAAACTAAAATAGAGGAAAAAAAGAAGTGTATATTATTCTTCAAAAGAAAAAGTAAAAAAAAGAAGTGTTAGACCTTGGTGTCCAGAAAAAACTGGCTATTCTTACAGTGCTTACCCTTTGGGAATAAACAGCAACCCCAAGTCCCACACAGAAATACTCAGATTTACTTTCAGGCCCTTTTTTGTTTGCACCTGCTCCGCTTTAATTTTCAAATTCCATGTTGAATATGATAACAAAGTGATATGTGTGATTTCTACAGCGTGTGCCTACACAGCATCTTCATTGGATAGGGGTATCATATGCAAGATACATTAAATGACTATTGCAATATTCACACTATTAGATTAGGTCTGCCTAGTGTATTTTCTCACAGACTTATTTTTCTGGTAGTATGTCAGCCATTGGATTAATGAAACCTGCAAGGCACCCTGCTGAATAAAGGAAAATAACTTTTCTAATGGGATGGGAAACTAATTCTCTTGGTTGCAAGGGAGTTTACGCCATGAAATACAAGATCATATGGGATGGGATTCAGTTTGAACATTAAGGTGTAGGGGTCTCTGTGTTGTTGATACAGGGGAGATTTAGGTGGTGTTCAGTGAAAGCTGATGAGTGACTAGATCACTCCTAGAGTGTATTCCTGGCTATTAGCTGGATATTCCTCTCTCTTCTGCAGTAGCTCTGCTCTTCAAGGCAGCTATAGGTTTTATTGTGTCACATGTAAAGTTGCATGGATTAACCAATCTCTTCCTGATAACAGAGGTCACTGAGAACTAAGATTTGCTGCTAGGGAAGACTTAGTATATGACTGGAAATTTTAATAGATATGTCTGCCTATCCTTAACTAGTACTGCCAGCTCTGGCTCTGCATGGCATCCAGTGCAGCTTATGGATCTGTTCAGGCTTGAGGAACATCCTCTGATCTCTGCATGACAAACCTATCGTGATGCCATGACCTGAATTCCTAGTTAAATAGCCAGCCCTTCTTTCTCAGTTTCCTTCTTGTCTTGAAAGAATTGTTAAGTGATTAAATAACATTTCCCTTCTCGTGATTACAGATCAGTTTCCAAGTGTACTGAGTCTTGATTTTTGGAAGTGCTTCGTCTGAATCCTGTTTTCAATCAGGTTTTGGCTGCTTGCTGCTGTTAAACATCCTGTAGTATTTTTAATAAAAGTTCAGGTGTTAGTACAGCTGCTCCAGGAAAACTCAAGACAGAGTAATTACAGTCTGGTTTTTACTTCTCTACCTTGTATTTTAGTTGGATATCTTATATTTCCTGTTGCTGAAAGACTTCTAGTTGCTGAGTTTTAGTAGCATGCACCTCCAACCAGAAGTTGTTTCTAGTTAAATGACATTTTTTAAAATCTAATTTATGGAAATTGTTATGTATAAATTTATGATCAAATATTGAAGAGTAGTAATGTTTCAGGTGCAACAAGGGCTTTCTAAAATATTTTTAGGGGTATTATATTTTTTTTAAAGCTTCACCTATAAAGCAGACTTTCAGAATCAACTGGGAATGATTATATACTTTATATGTTGAATTTTTTAGCTTTTGAGTTTTAATATATGCTGCATTGTGTCCATAGTGAATTCTGTCGTGTTTTACTGGTAGGCCAGTTATGGATTTCACATTTGATGCATTAAGTTTAATATTGTATATATAATTGCTTAAAAAATGTGTCACACTTCTTCAAAATCAGACTGTACATAAAGCCTTTGGCATTGCCTGAGTATTCAGTAGTTTGCAAATGTGCAGATATTCAATCAGGATCTGCCTGTGTAAATAGTGGTGACACTGGTGGGACTCTGACTAGTTTCTGGAGATCGTGCTTTTGAATTTGAGCAGAATTTCATTTTGGAGTTTGTTTCTTGCATGTGAAAGCAAAGCATGGAAGTGATCATGAAGTGCTTCTGTGAGTTCTGTCTAGACAAAAATCTGTTTTATTTAGCTGCGAAGCCAAGGCGGAAGAGTGCTCCTGACAGGGCCTGTGAGACAATGAGGTAGCCCCAGGAATGCAGCTGGCACTTTGCTTTCCCAGAGCAAAGCCCTGGACCACACCCTGACTCTTTCCCCATGCTCTAACAGCATTGCATGTCAATGTGAGAAACAAATAAGAAAATGGACCCAGGCCAGATTCATTCTGGGGATTTCCAGTTGCCAAAGAAGAAAAAAATCTTATTTTGTTGGATCAGACCCAGTGAATTGAAACAGGACAGTTTATCACAGCAGAGCAGAATGCAGACTGTAGTTTTTAGGGATGCTTGGATGTCAGGATAAACAGCATCTAAGTCTCCCTTGCAGAAAGGCTAATCCTCATCGTCCCAGGGCACATATATGGATCTCTTTTGGTGCTGTTTCCTTACTCTGGGCAAATGACACGGAATGTAATAGGTGTTCTGCAGTTTAAGAAATGCTGATTTAGAGAAAAATGTTGTCAGTCTGGAAGGGTGAGTGTACTTAAGAAGCAGGAGAAGGCATGGAAGACAAAATCTGTACTAGAACGAGGCAGCTCTGGAAAAAATGGAATAGGCATGGTGTTTTCCTATCTTAAAGAAACCCCCTAAAAATCTCCCTTGGGTTATGCATATATAAGTAACTGACTAACTCCTTGTCTTAAAAGCCATTATTCCTGGAAACTGGTTTAACAACTTCCACTTCAGTATATTTGAACAGCGTTTGCGAGAGAGACAGCCTTAGCCTGATGAACTAAAATGATAGAGTGGTTGAAGTGCTGTTACTTGGCCTACTTCAAACCAGCTTGACTAAAAAATGTGTTAGTGGAAGTTCTGGCTTGGCCTTCACATCATCAAGATGACCAAGCAGGCTCATTGCCTTTCCCTGAACTATGCAGCATGGCTTGAGTTCTGTCACAAAGCTTGTCATTTTAGAGAAGATGCAGCCAGGAGTACTAGTCTCACTGTAATACCTATTTTCTACTACTTACAGTTATCTTAGTTTTTAATTGTACTTTTTAAAATTTTTATTTTTAATTTTTACTTCTAAGATAATGGGAAACAATATTTTTCAAGGGAGATGCTTTTTAACTGTGCTTAAACTGGGGAAACATTTTGTTCAGGGTTTGCTTTATTGCAAGGGTCCCATATATATTTAGTATTGGAAATTAAAGCTGTACGGAGAACAAGACGTGAGATGAATTCACTTCAGATTCCTGAATTATTTCCCTAAGATACGTGTTCCTAAGACTATCTGATAGTAATCTGATTGTGATCTGATTTATGCATGTCAGTGCTGTTGCATTTTGTGTTGCAAATATTATGATTTGCACAAATGTTGTGAAAATAGCTGATTCCGAATGTATATTCTCAAACCTAGAAATATAAATATGGCAGTTATTTTGGTGATCAGTGACTTAATAACAAAATTGGCAGCAATCTGGTTTTTACTTTGATTAGGAGTATTCTGCTAGGAAATGTGTAAATACAGATATATAAAGGGCTTGGCCTGAGGTGCTTAACTTGCAAAGTTTTTGATCAGGTAAGAAAAGTTTACAATTGTTTCCAGTTTAGTTCCTGGTTCAGGGTTCTTACCATAGGGGTTCTCAGTTTATCCTGTCGTGCTGCAAACAGTAATTCCTATCTGATACATTTTGATACCACCTGACAATTGGTTATCCGTGTTCATTCTTCTTTTCCCTCCTGAAGGAAATCAGTGATAGTGAGCTGATAGTGATTGAGCCATGATTTAAAATCACAGCATGTCAGAAATTGTACTTTAACTTGAATATGGGTGGAATTTGGCCAAGAAGGTATGTTAAACTTACTAATCTAACCACATTTGTATGTATTTTCTCATATGAATTTTTTTCAATAGGGTCAAGTTCATTATCAAAGATTTAAAGTGATGGAATATGGTAAGTGTTATTTAGTAGTGACCAAAATCAGTAGTGGTTTTCCATTAATTTATACTAGCTTTTCTTATCTGGCATGAACATTTTTAATACTGAAAGTTTAATTTCCAAACTTTGGCTTCTCTGAGACTGAAAAAAAATGCCATTTTATTAGCTGCCCTGTTTATCTTTAGTAGTTTTAATGATCCCAAAATATCTGTATAGTATCTGGTTGTGAAGCTTGATTATGATTCTGTAAAGGCTGAATAAGCTAAATATTTCAGACTTACAAGCTTATATGCAGGCTATTTTTATGATGCTTTAAAAAAAGTCATAGTCTGGGGATTGGCTTAAAAATACATCTTGCCTTATATTAGGAAACTTAGGAAACTAGTAGTCTTTATCGAATTACATCTTGTACCCTTGTTAATTAAAAAAAGTAATATTCTTTCTGTGATTTTAATGTTGCTTGTAATTTTTTTTTTTTAGTTTTACCAAAATTTGATGTCATGATAACAACACCCTTATATTACTCTTTGAGAGATGAAGATGTAACTGGTGTTGTCTCTGCAAAGTAAGTAAACCACTGATACTGTTGTCACCCTCACTCTTAAGAAATTTACTGTAGGTCTCTAAGTGTCAAAATAAAACCTTTCATTTAGAATGCTAATAAAGCCCCATCTATTCAAAATTAGTTGGCTGGTATCTGCTTCTAGTTACTGGATTTTGTTGTAACAAGATTCAGTAGATTTTCAGACTTCAAGTAAGTTCTTCACATACTTCTATACTATAGCTGTTTATTTTCAGCTACCTTATTTCAAAATTTCTTAAGTTTCTTGTTTATAATATGTATTTTGATGCTTTTTTTTTGTTCTTATAGTTTTTTTTATGGTACTCTCCAATTTACTGTGTTAAGTTCCTAGGTAGAGTAAACTATATTTTATTAGACAACTTGGAAAATAAAGCAAACTTCTAGGAACATCGTCCTTGTTCCAATAAATCAGCATTATGGATTTCAAGTATAGGTTTCTCATATCAAAATACCTATAGCTGTAAATAGGTAAAGAAATAAAAGCTCTTGAGAAATTCAGAAGAGGCTTCAGTGTAGAGTCCTGTGTAAATAATATTTTATTTTTCAGCTGAGCAAATATTTAGACAAAAAATTACTACGCAATAATCTCAAATAGAAATTAATTTTATTTTTGAAGATGAGAGCCAAATAGAGCTACCTGATACATCCATCCAAGAAGACCAAAATAAAGGGTCTTTTGTGGGTTATCTAATGCCTTAAAATACATACCTTCTGAAGAAGCACTCTGTTTACAAGAGAAATGCAGGAATCATTGTTTAGCAAGCTATTTAAATTAAATGTTTAGACTTTGAGAAAACACTCATTCTGTAGAGTCCATGCAACTTGATATTATAAACTATCAATACAAGGTTGTATGGGGTCCTGAACCCTGATCTAGTGGGTGTTAAGGGGCTTAGAACTATATGACTCTTAAGATCCCTTAAGGTCCCTTCCATCTCAAACCATTCCACAATTCTGTGAATCACCTAAGGGACAATTTTAAAAATTATTTCCTTGCTTCCCCCCCCGCTTCCCCCCACCAGTCCACTTTGCTTTTGGAATCTATTATATGCCAGCTAATATTTGATTTCTTAAGCTGTTTTGGTCTTTCCCAGGATACTTGACTCTTTCATTTGGTATGTCTGCTGCAATCAATTCATACTTAGACACCAGTGAACCATCTGAGGTTCAATCCCAGCAGTGACAAAGTTTTACTGATACATCACAATTATTTATAGAGAATGACTTCATGCATGGTGGCTGTTTTTATAGACATAATGGCTCTTTTTACAACTTGTAGATGTCATAAACCCCATTTTCTTCTCTGGAGTATTATTAGATCAAGTTAAGTACAGGGATGCTGCCCAAGAGCAGTATAATTCAAGGTTAGTGGCAGTTTATTACTGTAATTAGGTCTGCTTAGACTGAGTTCAAATGCAAGACAGTGTTATCAGAGTTATTCCTCTAACTGTGCTGTTTGATTTTTCTCTCTGTCTGCTTTTCAGCTTTAATATTACTCAAGTGATTGCATGATGATTTAAAGTACTTTAAAGTTATCACACCTGCATGTATTACTGCTGAGGACTAGAATGATTTTAGGTGTTCTGTCTGTCCCCATGTCATTCCTCCCCACCTTTGCTTCTCTGTCTCAATCTGATAATGTCATGGTTTCTCTTAAGTATGACTTGGAAACATTTATACAAAATTTTATTCTGTTGCTGCTTAGTGACTTCAGGTTGCTATTGTCATCCTAAGAAGGGAGTATGTTACAGTTTTCAGATTTTCCACAGCTGGACATTATTGGCAATGATTTCTTGAGACTTATTAAATAAGTAGTAATAGTTATTACCAAATATCTGGAGATATCTCATTTTGTATTAGCAGTATTTGGTAAGCAAAATACTTACACTTCCCACATTCCATTTTAACTTTACTGCATATTAGTTATGATGCTGCATCAGTGTTCTGTTCAATAACTTGCTTCAGCTTTTAGCTTACTATAGTTAACTTTTGTACATCACACAGCCCAGAATAATTTTAATAGGTTTGTAGAGCTTGTGTAGTGGAAAAAGCAGCACTGTATATCTTCTCCAGGTTTTGGGCTTCCAGCTTTAGTGTTGACAAACTGGTCTTAGTATGGTGAACTTCATGTTTCAAAGTAGAAATGTGTTCTGCCCATGTTTGAGGCCAGAGAATAATATTTTAGTAGGATCTTTTGCCTTGAGAGCTCTTCAGGAGCCAAGTCCTGGAGAGTGGTGTGTTGTTTGACTTTGCCTGATGTGTTTCAGGTACACATATGGCAAGCCGGTAAAGGGAACTGTAACAGTCACTTGCCTTTCTGTTTCTTACTGGACAAACAAGAGAAATATAACAACAACAATGGAGGTGAGCCATCTCTTAGTAGTTTCTTTAAGTCTGTGTCCTGTTGTGGGTTAAATGACACTTGGAATCATTCCTGAATGCCAAGCTCAACTGGGGAGTGTTAAAATCTCTTCAATTTCCAGCCTAAGGCATTAATGTTCAATCTGCTTGTTGGGAATGATACTTGGCACCTGTGCTCCCTTTACTTGTGTCTGGAAGTTTATTTTGGAGAGTACCAACTGACCGAGGTAGAAAAATTTTCCAGGAGCTGCATAGGTGCTGGAGGACCTGTGCTCAGAAATTCTCCCTGGCCCAATGTCTGCCAGGGCACACTGAGCTCTGTGTCACTAGGCTGGAGGAGAGCACTCCAGTTGTCTGGGTGGAGCTCTAGCATGACAGAAACCAAAGCATTTTGCCTATTAATTGCCAGCAATTACCTTTGAGCTACTGCACTAATTGTAACCTGAAGCATGAAATTTAAAACGATACACAGTTCCAGTCTGAAGGCTTAAAAGAGGTGATGGATTCATTGCATTCTCTTCGTATGATCAGACATTTTACTTTTGAGATGTAGACTATGTTTAAAAAAGGTTAAATTTTTGATACACGAAGTGACTGTAATTTTCTGTTTGCTGACTTCAGCCACTGTCTGACTTCAATGCCTTCAGCAGCACTTAGTCTACAGAAACTCTGAGCTCAGATGCTGAATAGGGTATACCCCTCTCCTCAGACAGGAACTTGTTCATTGTATTTTCCTGTAAAGCTTAGGTACCACTGCACTATCCATGTAGAAGTGGATAATTCTAGAAATTAGGAAAAAAGTAACTTCTTCCATAATGCATTGTTTTCTCTAAAAAAGTAGTGGATTTCTAGTGGATTTAATAAGAAAGGTTTCTGACGGCAGAAAAATAAAGGGCCAGTATTCATAATTTTCTGGTGTTCACACTCCAAAACTTGTATGTGGAGAGAGCAAGAGGACTAACCAGAAATAAGCTACTGTAGACAGAAAGGTGTCCTTGGCTTTTCTGGCTCAACAGTTTCTTTTTCTTGCACTGCAGATAAATGGATCAGTGAATGTAACCTGTAACAAACTTATGTTGCAAAACCTGAATGCTGAGCAGTCGTGGCACCAGGGTGATGGCGATTACACAGAGCCCATAGAAATGATTGCGGTGGTGACTGAGTCACTCACAGGTATGTGGCTGTGTGAGGTCTTCTGACAGAAATCCAAAGTGCCTTCCTGCTGTGTGGAAGAGGCTGGAGTGCTAGGAAAGTATCTTGTACTGATGTCAGCGCAAACCATCCACATTCAAATATATTATCTGCATGTTGCTTGTCTAGAAATCTAATAGTTTAAACAGCTGTTAGCTTGGTTGAATAGAGTTCTTTGCTAAATGATGTATTAAATAACCAAGAAACACATTCTGATAGGAGCTTAAAGTCAGTGACCTTTTTTGATGAGAAGAGCAGGCATAAAGAATTGCTAGCTTTAGCCTGAATTTTACAAACTTAACTTTAATTGTAAACTTACCTGACAGTGTGTATTTGTAAGCCACATTAGTAGAAAGGTTGTCCACAGTCTAGCTTCTTCTAGATGAACTGATTTGCAAACTGAGGGTTTTTTGTGAGTTCATGTTCCACTGCACCTTGAACACTAGGAAAAAAAAAAGAAAAAATCAGGTATACAAAATTTCTGCTTGTCCCAGAAACTAGGTTTCATTACAGACTTTCTTTAGAAACCCCAGCAAGGTGAAGCTGACTGATTTGGGATTTAATAAGTTCCTTCTTTGTGTCATTCTGACGTAGTCTGTATGAGGGGAGCCCTATGTGGTTTATCTTCTATTGCACTGTAGCAGGCAGTACATATACCACCTTTGTACTGATGCTTAGCTAGGGGGATGAAGAGTGATAGAAGTGGAAATCGTGAAAAATATAGTAGAATTATTTCAAAGTCATGGGCAGTAAACTGGTTGCTGCTTAAGTAGTATAAGTGTTAAATGCATGTTGTCTAAACACGTACAATTGTTCAACAGGAATCTCCCAAAATTCAAGTACCATCATATTTCCAAAGCAAAGTGACTATTTTATTGAATTTCTGGACTACACTAGAGTTATAAAGCCTTCTCTGAACTTCATAGCTACTGTAAGTTCTTTTGTTTGATTATCATCTGTGGATAAACAAATATGACTTCTCCTCTGTGCTTAGATAGCAAAATTTGCCTTGGATTTTTAAGTGTAATTTATAGATTGGTTTTCAAATTCCATCATTTTTTCACAATACATATCAGCAAATACTAAACTTGGAGGCATTTGCTCTAGAAAAGGGTAGAGTGGCAGGGAATGCTGTAGTCTTGGCAGGATAATTTTGTGTATTGTTTGTCAGCATTCTTATGGAAGAGAAATCTTCCCTAGCTGTTTTTTTTGACTGTGCTTTGAAACAACATATTAATTATTAAGTCTCAAACCTCTTAATAGTATTTGTATATCTAACTGTGTATGTGTATATGTGTATATATATATACACAAATATATACTTTATATATTTTTTATAGTGACTTTGTATATTTAAGCAGCTTTTACATAATTCAGTTAAAACTCATCAAACCACATTGCTTTCAAGAAAAAGTGTTGTTTCTGCCTTCTGTCCTGTCTTTTTCATGGCAGCTGCATTCCACTCACTGAAGTATTTCAAGTTCTTCATTCTGCCCCTCATCTGCATTCAGTATTTATACATTTTCCAGAAGTTGCATATTGTATCACTGCATTTTGCTTGAATAGGGGAGTCAGTTTTACAATTCTTGAGCCATCACTGCATGAAAATGAGACCTAAATAGCAGTGATTTAGGCTGAATATACTCTTCCAGAATAATTGGCTCAAGTCATAGCTTTATGCTAGCCTGATCATTTGGGCTTTTGTTTTTTTGTGCTTTTCATTTTCTTTGCCAGGATCCCAGTTTGAATCCACCTGTTTTTTCCTTCTCTTTCAAAGATGAACTGAGTAAGAGATAGCTGAGGCATCTGGCAATTCTTGCAGCTGGCAGACAGGAAGGTATCAGTTATACTCCCAAAGAAGTGCGAATAAACAGCTGCTGCTGTTACTAAAAAGTGGAGATCTTACATGAAGAGCATATGCTCTTCAGAGAGAGAACAAGAAAATAATGGCTGAGGAGGAGAGGTGATGCAGTGACATCTATGGACTGAAAAAGGGAAACATTGGTTCAGTGCTTTTAAATATAAATGTTGAGTTTTTGTTGTGTATAAAGCCGAATAAGAATAATTTTACTGGATGAAAATCTGCTTGAATGTGGGCATAAAAGTTGTAAGTTGTAGTGCTGATTGATGAATGATGGAGTGAAGAAGTTGCACACTGTCAGTTTTGGGCCTGGTCTCAGTCTTCAACATATTTGGTGAATCCATAAACACATCTGACTCAGCAGGATCTTTGCTCATCTGACTCATTTTCCCACATGATGTAAATGTTAACTTGCCCTTTCTTGTGGTGGTGAAATACAAGTGATAAAATTAAGTATTCAGACTGTAGGAAGGATATGTGTAGTTTACCTGAGACACAAATATTTTCAACTAGAAGAGTAATTGGGAGAGCTGAAATGCAACATGTCTCTCTCCAGTTCCACCTACTTGCTTTTACTCTTTTTTTATTCCCTGGAGTTATGAATACTTTTGTTCTTGCCCGACTTGCCTACTTGCAGTGCTTACTAGGAAAGAGAAATAAAGCTATTGGTGTGTGAGAAATCTGAGGATGCATTATTTTTTTTAATATGATGTGAATGCAAATATATTGTTACATGTTATATGTTATGCCTTATAGCTTTGCCCTCTTTGATGGGTTTGATAAGTGTTTTCTTTCTTTTTGATTAGCTGAAGGTGTCACGTTCTGATAGCAACCAGCTGACAGCTGAAGAGAGGCAGAATCTTGTAACAATCACTGCACAGCAGTCAGACCTGCTTTTCCATCACTCTTCACTTTCTCACTTGGAAAATGAGTCAACAGAGGAAAGAAATCTGACAGTCCATATCCTGAACTACACAGTTCCAGAAAATGGAGTAATTGATGTTGAGTTTCCAATCCTGTCTGATACAAAAACTCTGAGAGTTCAGGTACTGCTTTGTGACATGATGCTTTGGAGTGTTGACACACTGAACTGCATGGGCTGGGATCAGTGATATGCTGTCCTGCTATCTGCAACAGCTGACATGTCACCTACTGTTATTTGTATTACTTCATGTTACAGCTGTAAAGAAAGTGAGAGATCCTGTCAAATGAGATTTAATAATTGCACCATGATGTCAAAGGAAAAAAACCCCAGATACCTGAAGCATAAAGTGGACTTTTGCTAAGGCAACCTGCTCTTGTAAGGTGTATCACATATATGAACAGCACAGATTTTGCTGTTTTGTTGAGAGGGTTTTTTTTTGCACTTTCTTGCAGGCAGAGTTCCTCAGCAGTAAGACTGACATAGGTGTTTATGATGTGTTCAGCTCCTCCAGTCAGACTTATCTACAGGTTAAAACAAAGAGCCAGGATATAAAGGTACAGTCTGAGACAAAACTTGTCATGATAAAAACTAAGTTACTCATGTTTTTTCCATACTCATTCATATGAATCATGTGCTTTTCCTAGGCTGGGAAGCCTTTTCAGCTGAGCATTGCAAGCAATAAGCCAGTGAGAGAGTATCACTATCTGGTAAGTTGCAGGCTTTACATATGGGTACAATCCAAGATGACTTTCTCTTTCATGAGAAATACTCCAGTGAGTAGCATGTGATTGAACATTTGAGAGATTCATCATTTTTAAATTGCATTTTGTGGAAGAGGAGGCCCAAAACCTTCCTTTCCACTAGGATGGTCCTTTTTGAAAGAGAACTCTATTAATTCTACCTAGGAGGAATGCCCCTGGCACTGTAAGGAAGTACTTCTGGAAAAAGTGCTTTTCTGATCTGGATGTTGAGTTATCTCTGCTTGCAGATGCGAGACAGGGCACGACTGTGAGAGTAATACAGTGAGGGCATCTGCAGTGGGAGAAGGGACAAGGATGTCCCAGGAGCAGCCCAAACCGTGGCTTTGTCAGCAGGTGCTGCAGATGCAGATGGAAGCAGGGTCCTGGTGGAGCCTGTATGCAGATTCAGGACTGTCAGGATGAGCCTGTGGGTGCAGGGTGAGAAGAGCTGCCCGCTGAGGAAACAGGTGGTTGAGTGGACAGAGGGGCGTTGTTAACAAGGGCGATTCATAGGAGGCATTTTAAAATAAATTTCTTGGGTAGTGGCTTAATTGCTCAGCTGCTCTACTGTATCTTGAAGGATTGGAAAGATTTATTATATATACTACCATAAGTTTCCCATCCTGTCTTTAACACATGCCTGCCTTGTTCACAGTCTGCATCTTAGTGACCATGGTAGCTAGGATTCTTTTTCTTTAGTAAGAATTAAGTAAATTATTTTTACTTTAACAGTAACTGGATTAGGAAAGCCATGTAAATTTGGGTATTCGTATGTATTTTCTAAAATAGAAATGCTCTCTAGAAGTTTAAAAATAAATCAGGTCCATGCAACCAAAGGCAGGGGGAGCTGCCCTTCATCTCTCTGTCTTCATTAGTAACTGTATGATCCAGTAGGAACAAAATTAGAGTGAAAAAAATTGATGCTGTGGACCTGAGATCCAGTTATTTGGGGTAGCTGCAGATTAGCTCTAATCTGATCTGTTAAAATGAATATCTGCTTTTAACTGGAGCACATTACTAGACCCCAGTTCACACTCTACATGAGGCAAACCAAAGTGTTCTAAGTAGGGTTGTTTTGGATTTTTGCTTTTAAAACTATATGCCTGATCTAAACTCAAATGCTGTTACAGATAGCCCACATGAGCCAACCCCACTACTGTTGTGCTGTTATGTACCATATGTGTGCACTTCATGTAGTTCTTTACTTGTCCCTAGTGATACAAGGATTAAAACAAAGGAAAAAAATCTATTATTTGAATATTTCATCAGCTACCATGCCCATTTTCTCAGAACTGGTCTACCAGCTAGAAAAACAATAATGAATCACACCTATGTGTCTCCTCTTTAGAAGCTAATTGTAGAACCAATTGCTGAGCTTATGGCTTATTGAGGATACCAACAGTTTGAGTGTTTGATTTTTTTTCTCTTTCAGGTGTTATCTAAGGAACAAATCATGGCTTTTGGCACAGAGTCTACAAAAACATTCACTTTAACAGCTGAAAATTCCTGGGCTCCTTCGATATCTATACTTGTATTCTATGTAGATGAGCTTGGAGTGGTTGTGAATGATGCTCTCACTGTCCCCATCCAGCCTGCTTTGGATGACAAGGTAATTGTATTGAACTCGAGTCTGAGACTGTGTTTTACTGTTTTTTTTGTAAACAGTACTTTAGGTCATAGGATTGTAAATGTAAAAACTTTTTCATTGAGGATATAATCTGAGATTTGTGCAGTACTTTGGAAAGACTTTTGATAATACCAGTGCAATTAGGGTCCAGTTTTTGCATATTTGAAAGTCCTTTCTACTGCTGCTGTGTTTTCCACATAAACAGATGCATAGCATCTCCTTGTGTTTTTAGTGGTTTGGTCAATTACTGAGACAAAGATTACTCTGGTCAATATCAATATCTATCTGACAAGGTATCATAGTGCTCTAAGGGTAGAACTGTAAACGTTTATAAAGACCTTGTTCTAGGCAGGCAATGGTCACATTGTGCCCAGTGTTTGTGTTTCACGTGACTATCCATACTTCAGCTCAAAGAAGTTTGAAGAAGAGTGGAAAAATGCCTATTGCATCAATGAATTGATTTTTGCAGGTTACTTACCAGGATGAGGTTTAGTCCTTTGTGCAAATTAAAGCCTCACTATAACTTTTTAAGGTGAGACCATCCAAAGGCTGGATGGTTTCAAATTCTTTCTCTTCTCTGGAGACTTTAACATTTATAATATCAGTACGGAGCCTGTTTGTCCTGCTGCATGAAAAATGTCTCAATTTGCCTCATGATTTTTCCAATTTACCGAAAGTCCTAGGAAAAAGACTCAGAGGTCCCCAGTGTCCCAAAGATTCTAGGAAAAGCAAATCCAGGATTTTAATTATAGCCAAATAATCTAAAAAAACTGCTTCCTGGGAGTTGGTAACAGCTGTAAATATCACTGTAGAATTTTAATCAGTGCTGTGTTTCACTTTTTTATAGATTAAAATCTCTTGGAGCAAAGATAAGGCCAAGCCATCTGAGAAAGTCTCCCTTAAAATCAATACAACAGATCCAGGATCAGTAATTGGACTTTCAGTTGTTGATAAAAGTGTAAAGCTTCTGGGAGAAAGTAGTGACATAACAGAAGGATCTGTAAGTATATGGGAAAAGAAGATTGCCATTATTGTGTGTATGAAAGATGGATGTGTGTGGAAATGTTACAGGTTATATGCTGAGCAAGTCATGTTCTTTGAGCATGATTTTTAGCCTGTAATTATGCAGGCTTGTTTTTTTACTTTTGCAAGTCACATGTGGCAGAGACTGTAAGGCTTAAAAGGTAACAGGCACAGCATTTCCAATTCTGATCAATACTTCATTGTTCTTCATCTGATAAGTTGTTGAGACTTGGCAGTTTCTTCTTTCAGAACAGACAAAGATGTCAGAAAATGATTTGTGCTTTGTGCTATTTAAAATTAATAATATAAAATAAAGATTTTTTTTTTCCTTGGGAGGGCAGAATAAATTATTAATATGTTTGAATTACCTTTACTTGCAGAAGCTCTGCTGCATCTACAGTTTGAAGGAACTTACAATACATGTCATTCCTAAAGTGCTCATAGGACATAGCCTAAGTGCCATAGAATATCAGTGGGCTGTAGGCTCTATTCCAGGCTTGTATACAGTCTTGGTCACTCTTCCATTGCTCATAAAATCACTACAACCTAACTCCCTCCATCCTGTCACAGATTGTTTTTTCTTTGGCATGAGAGCTAAGCAACCTACAGCTTGTGGTACAGCTTTATGAACTAGCAACAGTGAAAGTTCTTAAAACTGTGAGTAGGCATTCAGTCTTTGGTTGATTTTTTTTTTTCTTTTTTTTTTTTTTTTCCTTTTTGTTTTTTGTGTTTAGGTTCTCCATGAGCTCAATTTATACAGCACAGTACAGTATTTCCCCTTGGTCAGAGGTTCTTTTGGTGTATTTCAGGTACTTTCTTTTTTCATAATTTTAGGCTGCTGGATTTTTTTTACTGCTTCATGATTTGAAAATCACTTCCTAGAAAAAAGTGAACGTTCTGACTTCTGCAACTATAGACAATGTGATGTTTTCATGGCTTATATGAGCTTTGAATTGTGAATTTTGTCAATAATACTCTAAATGCCAAGGGCTACCAATTCCATAAATACAGGTTGCTTTATGCTTGATATAGTCTTCTCTTTGAAAAGTTTTCAGTCACTATGGCAGTATTCAGATTCATAAAATCTCATTTTTTTAGGTTTCTGTATATTATTTGCTTTAGTTTTATGCTTGCTTTATTTACCTAAAAAGAAAGAAGAGAAAAAGAAAATAGATAAGCACTGTTGATGTCTTGAATGTCCTGTATTGAGATATACTGTATAAATTTTATCCAGAAATGCAGCCTTTGGGTATCAACTGATGCAGTTCTTGAGGAGGATAAGGAACATTATCTTTGTAAGTAAAACTACAGATGTAGCCAAATTTAATTTACTGAGAGGGGAAGGAGGTCCATGGGATAGTGCCCCTATTATGTCTTCTTACTGTGCTGCATACAGTTGCATCCAGCCTTGCAAATCCATAGTGGTAATCCATTTCAAAGGTTCCAGACATACAAATTTCATATGATCTGCATTTCAGAAATTTTCCTTTTTTACTGCAGTGACTTTACCTCTTAAAAGCCTGAAGATGAATGGAGTTTTCATTTGCAGCTCCAGTTGCTATTTATCACAGTGGTTTGTCATGTGTAGCCAAATTACACCAGTTTCATCAGCACTCCACAGACGCCATACAAAAATTTGTGTGGATCTTTTTTTATTCTTAGAATAAAAAAGTTCCTAGTGTCCCAGAGTAATCTTATCATAAGTAACAAAGCTATAGATTAGACTCCAAATGACATATTAATTTGACTTAACTGTATTTATTTTATTTATATCTAAATATAGATATCTGGAGGTAGGACATTATTTTTTTATTTTATAGATGGTGGAATGATACCTTTAGAGGATGGTTTCGGTGATGATCTGCCAGTATCTAAAAATGGACTTCCTGATTTCAGCAATCTCTATGTGAGGACACATTTTCCAGAGACTTGGCTGTGGATCGACACTAAAATGAGGTATAAGTTAGAAACAAAAGGAAACCAATTTGCACTTGACATTTTTTTTGTAGGTGTCAGTAGTTCTGCACCGATGCTGAAGAACACTGCGTAAAAATGTAGATTTATATTCTGCTACCACCTAGAGGCCACAAGTGAGATCGGAGATCGAAAAAATAAGGAATTGTACAAGTTCATGAGAGATGATTATGCCTGACTGAAGGCCTAAGAGTTTCAGTAGAACCTACATAAAAGTCCTGGAGACAAAAGAAATACACTCTTACTTTTACAAATAGGGAGATAATGGATAGGGAGACCTAGCCTTTTTCTTTACAGTACATAAAAAAATGGTGATTCACCATTTCCTAGAAAGGGAAGTCTATGCTATCTGCACCTAATTCAGTAAATAGATTAAACTGTCAAATGATGGTGAAATCTGACCCGTGTCGAGAAGCACAAATCTTGTATTCTTTTACAGCTGGGAAGTTCAGGAAGCAATTGTCATCTGGGATTGTTTTAAAGGACCTGTAGAAGTGGATTAGATGTAATGTGATCCAGTGTAATTACCTTCAATTGATGTAATTTAAAATAATTTAAATTTTTAAAATAATTTTGATCCCATCTCAGTATTTCCAAATGGTTAGAAAAAGAAAAATGGATAATGAGCAGCTTTTCTTTCCAGGAATTTGGACTTAATTTTTCATACATTTTAAACATATGTGTCCACTTACTGATGTCTGTAAATGGATGGTTTTGAAAGTCAGTTCTCCCCTTCTGCCATCAGCTCTGACACAGAAACCACAATGGATGCCATTGTACCTGACACCATCACATCCTGGGTGGCCAGTGCTTTTGTGATCTCTGAGGACGGCGGGCTTGGAGTGACGACTGCTCCGGTGGAGGTACCATCTCACTGGGGAGCTCTCCTTTAGGGCTGGTAACACTGCAGGCTGTTGCTGGACTCTGATTCAGTTCTAACAGCAGCATCTCCTTATACTAACGAAGAGATTGAGAGGCCGTGTGTGTTCAAACTGTAAAGAAAACAACATCACTGAAGACACAGGTGATACTGTATCTGCCTTTCCTTCCTGCTCATCTGAATATCTTAAGACTCCACACAGATATTTGGATGCTTGTTTCTGTTGGAGTGGGTTTTTTTTTAAAGTACTTCCAGGATGTGCCTGTTTCAGAATCTTTGTATGTAGAAAGGGGGAATGACTATTTGGGAGCAGTGTTCCATGTTTTCTTGGCTCTGTCCAGAGAGCAGTCCATGAGTTGGTGATGGATGCAGTGATGTTTCCACAGACTGGCAGGAAAGAGGTGGCTGGGATGTGAGAGGCATTTGTCTGCTGCTCTGCTAGCACTTACAGCTAATGCTTATCCCAGGAGGGAGAACAGGAGAGTTGATTTAGGATTAAATTTATCTGTCAAAAGCAGTCCTAGAGTAAACACAGGTAGAGCCTGCTCCAGCTAAACTTGCAGGGGGCTTGCACTAGATGTCTATCCTTGGTCCCTCCCAACACAGCCATCCCGTGATGAGTCGTGATAGATGCTTAGCTTGAGGAGCAGAGTGGACACTGAGAGTTAGCCACGGGGTGGGTGTCTTCCTGCTCCCAAATTCCTGTGTCCCGAGGCTCTTTTCTTGCTTCCAAATGTTTGAGGAGTTAAACAATTTAAGCTAAATTCAGCAGCACTCAGATTAGATCTCTAACCTGAGATTTGAAGTGCACAAGTGCATTTGTCCTAGGATCACTCTATATTCGAGGAAACAACTACTTAGAGAGTTGTTGAGCCTGTTTAAAATAGGAATTAATTCTTGGAGTCTCATTTAGCTAGTATTTTACATACACAGAATAATTCATCCATCCATTATGTAAAGAAACTATGTTCCTATCAGAGACAACTTTACATCCATAACTAATAGTGGGCTGTAGGTTTCCATCTTGGTTCCTGGACTAGTGTAAGCATAGCTTGAAGACAGCCAACTTACCCATTTAAGTTCTCATGCCCTCAAATTCTTGGGGAGGGCCAACTTTTGAGATCCAAACTGAGATCTAGGTCCAGATTTCACAGTTGGCTGCTATACCAGACACAGAGCATGTGCTTTGAACATCCTGATCTGAACTCCACTACAGAATTTGGAGCCCAATCTGGATTTTGTGGCTAAGGCTCCTTTGAGACTGGAATCTTGATTCTTGTTTCTTTCACTTGGCTTGGCAGAGATGGGACAGAAAGAGGAATAGTTTTCTGATTAAAACTGTATGGAAATACACACTTGGCCTCTCATCCTCAAATGTGAGAAGGCTCCAAGTAGAACAGATGTTGAGATAATAATTTAGCTATAATCACCCCCATACACTGTTCAGTACTTTCAGTACTTCATTCTTGTTGGGACATTTAGGTTGTGCTTAGAGTTCCATATGGCTGAAACATGTTAATTGGTACCATACAGAGAGGCAAGTAAAAAAAAAGACATAAAAAATGTAATGGGGGAAATAAATGACATCTGCGTGCTTTATGTCATGTACTGCTTTGCATCATGGTTTTATTTCGACTTCTACACAGAGTGTCAGTAATTTTAGTCAGTTGTATTTTATTGTAATATACTTGCGTATTCCTGTGTGTAAACCTTGAATTTTAAAGAAAAGTAAAACAAAAAGGACAAAAAATAGGTACATAGGGAAAACCTTTACTATGAACTAACAAAAAAAGTCTCCATCAAAACTTCTTTGGTATTTAATATCTAAAGAAGTTTATGGCACTGAGAGCTTTAGCAAACAACTTTTTTTAAATTTTTTTTTTTAGAGAAAGCATTGGATATTTGCTAGCTAGAAAAAGAAAGCTGAGGGGTTTTTGTTTCTAAAACTCAAAACACTTGGAAGATGTTTTTAGATGCAACCTGAATTAAAATAATTTTAGTTGACATTTTGATAATAAAGGATGTCATATCTCAGCCATTCTTATTGTACATATATTCATAAACAGTGAAATTTTGATCCCATTCAGCTTGATGAGATGTTAGCATTGACTTCTTAGAGCCAAGATTTCTTCCAAAACCCTCTTTTTGCAGATAAAACAAACTGCTTGCTGGTATATTTCTGCAGTTTTAGTTTTAATTAATATAGTATGTATTTTTAGAAGTATAGCTAAAGAACTTATGCTAAGATTAATATTACTAAATAAAAAAATCATTGTATGTTGTTGTTGAGTTACAAAATTTGAGTGAGTCAGTTATTTAGTTACTGGTGTATTGACATGAAGATAGGTCAACTGACATTAATCCATTACTTGTGAGCTCAGAGCAATTCAGTTACCTTAATGAGAGCTCAGGACAGATCATAGCTTCCAAACTTGCCAGATGGGACTCATAGTCTTAATTCACTTTCCTCTGTTGGGACTGTCCTGTCAAAGCTGTCAGCAGCTTTCATGTGTACGGTGTCTCTAAGCGTGCTGATGACCGGAAGCATCTTTGCCTTCTGTTTCAGCCCTGCAGTAATTCGTTTGTCAGCTGTGGAGTACAACTAAACGTTACTCTGTCACTGAACTTAAAAGTGATTGGAGCGCAAGTTGTAATTTTCTTTGTAGTCTCTGGTTACAAGGGTTCATGACTGATTTTGTTTTGCAGCTAGAAGTTTTTCAGCCTTTTTTCATTTTCCTGAACCTTCCATACTCCGTCATCAGAGGAGAGCAGTTCATTTTAGAAGTGAACATCTTTAATTATTTGAAAGAAGAAGCTGAGGTAACATAACAATCTCTTTTATCCTTGAGTGTTACTAGATATTGCAGGGTTTTCATCACTGGTGGAGACCATGTCTTTGTGAGAACTGGTGTATTTTATTTAGTGGGAAGACCTATTTCTCTATGCACAAAACAGGTGGCAGCTTATGAAAGCACCTTTTCAAAATGAACACTTTGTATTGCAAATGTTACTGTATTTGCAGGTTACTGTGATCCTGGATATGAATGATGCTTTTGAAATTATTCTAACATCCAATGAAATAAATGCTACAGCAAATCAGCAATCTATATCTGTACCAAGTGAAGATGGGAAAACTGTTCAATTCCCGATCAAGCCAAAACAGCTGGGAGAGATTCCCATCAAAGTGACAGCAATATCATCTGCTGCTTCTGATGCTGTTATCCAGAAGGTTTTAGTAAAGGTAAACAGTCTGTAGCTTGGCTTGCTCCTGAAATAAAATTGTTCCCGAAAACAGGCAACATACTGCAGCAAAAAGGCAAACCAGTGTACTTGTCTGTCTCTTGTATGCTTAGTTTGGGGTTAGGTGGCTTTAAGTAGACAACACTTATTATAAAATAATTTTTTAAAAGTCCTTTAAAATTCTTTAGATCCTCTTCCAGGAATGAACACATATATCTGTTCTACAGATAGTTTGTTCAATGCTTCTTGAAAGCAAGGTGAAAGCTGTTTGTGTATCACTGAAGCCCTAGTGCTGCAGCTGATTTAATAACCTTTGGAGAGTGGACCTGGTTACTGTTTCAGATAAGTGCAATCGATTTTGCCGTACATCTGGCTTTCATTCAAAGCCTATTTTAGATTAACATTTCTGTATTCTGCGACAGGTGGAATTTTAGCCTCCAGACTTTCTGGTAAACCAGACACTGATAAGACTTGCCTACCTTTGGATGTCTAAGTCTGATTCATGTTAGGCTCCATTTCAGTGGAAGATGGTAGACATTTGTATATCTCATCCTATCTCATCCAATAAAAGCTTAAGATCATAGAATCAAAGAATGGTTGAGGTTGGAGGGGAGTAGTATGACCTTCCTTCTCAGGGCAGGATCAACTACAGAAGGATACTCAAAATCCCTGTCTTTATCTTTATAGGCTGAAGGGTTGGAACAGACATATTCTCAGACAGTCCTTTTGGATTTGACTGGGAATAAACGACAAGCAGTGTCAAAAACTTTGGAATTCACTTTTCCTTCTGATGTTGTGAGTGACAGTGAGAGAGTGCAGGTCACTGCTGTTGGTAAGAATTATCTTCCTCTGTTTCTATCATTAGGGAATTAATTATGGCATTAAATTTTATTTAACTGCAGTATACGTAGGTTGAATCATTAAGTCACAGTAACTTATCATCATGCATTAGGCTAAACACAGGGAGACGTTATGGATGGAGTGTTTTATTCCTTTAGTTTGTTTAATTTATGACAATATGGGGTTTGTAAGGTATTTTCAGAGTTAGAGAGTTGGATTTTGGTCAGGGAAGTCCTGCAAAGTTTGCTAGTATCCTGTTCTAATTATGCTGTCTGCAGAATGATACCCATAACCTGACTAATTGTTGTTTATTGCGACACCTAGGCTGTGATAACTGTAGGTGAGAGAAGAAATAAATGAAGTTTCAAATACATACCACTATTGAAACATTTTCCTGGACTAAATAGATTTTAGTTATGTGGGGTTTTGTTTGTTTTGTTTTGGGTTTTTTTTGTTTTTTCTTAATGGCAGCTGTTTGAAATTAGTTGGAAAGGTCTGTAGGGAGCTGAGTGGGCATGAAGTTGGTCAGTAGATGAAGTATCTTTTCTGCCTGCTTAGTGGTATTTAGTAGAAACATTCCTAATATATCATATTTTCTCTCAATTTAGATTATACCTTTATTTATGTGTGAGGTATGCATTTGTTTGCAATAAGCTTTAGTTTATTTTGGTTGAATTTTATCTTTCAGGTGATTTACTTGGGCCTTCTATCAACGGTTTGTCATCATTGATTAAGATGCCTTATGGCTGTGGTGAACAGAATATGATCAATTTTGCTCCGAATGTTTATATTTTGCAATACTTGATTAAAACCAGGCAGCTGAGAGAGGATATTAGATCAAAAGCGGTATCATATATGAGAAAAGGTCTGTATGCATAAAACAAAGTTGTTTGATTTTTAAGAACTCTTCCTAGTAAAAAAATTTCTGTGGTTCTGCATCTGGTGTTTGAAAAATTGCTCAGTTTGTGTCACAAGAACTGGAAGAGAAACACGTATTTTTTCTTTTTTTCCCTCTTTATTCTGGGCTGATAGAATTAGACAGCAAATTATTTTGTTAACAAGGGCAAATTTTCTCAGAAAAAAAATTGTTGGTTTTGTATAATTGTTTTTTTTTTTTAGACTAGAAATGCGTTTTAGAAGGTAATTCACATGGGTTTACTAGATGGTTATTCTCATTTGATAAAACCACATGTGAGCAAACATTTTTGATCTCTGCCTGAGGCACAGTGGTTTAAAATGAGTCAGTAAACAGAGTGAGCCGTATTCATCCCACGTCTTCAGTGACACCATCCTGACCTGATGTGTCCTTGTAGAGCTCAAGGAGTGGCATTGGATCTCATGGCTGGCTTTTTTACCCACACAAATTTTACACTTGGTCAGAAGTAACTCTGTGCTAGAAATCAAAAGCTGGAAAATTTTAGTTGGAAATTGTTGTATATTTGAATCAGGAGATACTCCAGAACATTACAAAGTTTGGAGACTCTGGCTTTTGCATCAAACGGTGTGTAACTGTGGTGTCCCACACTTGCCATGTGTCAGACTCCATGCTGAGCCTGGTTCTCAGAGAGCAGTGACACCAGCCCCATATGAGCTACACCCCTAGTAAGGCATTGTGATGACATTTTCAATTTTTGTTTGCTCTCTCTAAGTCTTTTCTGTTTGATTTTTTTTTTAAAGTTGTTGACATTTCCCTTGCAAAAGGCACAGCACAAAATAAATTTTCCTTTCATCAGGATTCCAGTTTTCTGTCAAAGCAGTTAAATGAGTTTTTTTTTTTTTTTTTTTTTAAACCCTTCCTACTACATGGTTTAGTTGAAAAGTACAGTGGGGAAAAAGAGATGTGTTATGTAAACAGCTACTCTGAAGTTTGTAAGCAATCTATCCCTCTTTTAAGACTGAGCTTTGGTACCATAGTTTTCTGAAGTTTTCCAATAGTGGATTTATTTAAACTATTTCAAAGCAAATTAAAATTACGGGTTTAAATGTCACTTAGATACAGACAAGTATATAAGTGTGTTTTTAACTTCTTTCTGAGGCTTTGAGTTGAGGTATGTGTTTTTAACACTGTAGGTGCCAAAACAGTAAGTTGCTGATATATTTGTAGCCTTAACAAAGAAAATAACCACAATCGAAAAATATTCTGGCTTTTTGCTTTATTTTAATAATTATTTTCTGTTGTTGCACTGATTATTTTTTCAAGTGTAATCTTCAAGTTGAGATTTATTTTTAGCTTAAGATGTAATTTTTATAGGCTCAGTTTTTGAATGGATTGTTATGAAGTTTAATTTAAAACAGACTATTTCACATGTCATAATTCACCAAGCATTTAAAAAGTAACCTCAGAATCTGAAGTAAATATAATTAATGGCTAAATGCTTGTGAGAAGAAGGGATCATACAGCTAGCAGAAAATGCTATATGATGTTTCTTTTAGCAGTTTTATTTACTTAGAACAAAGGCAAAGCCAAAGAAAAGTTGCCTTTTAAGCATGTTTCTTAATTGTGGTAATGACAAATCCCATCTTTAATTCACTTTTTCTGAAATGGAAAAAAAATCTGATTGGTCTGAAAGCTTTGTTGTTGGGCCCAAAGAGGTAAAGATTTTGAGCAGAATTTTCAAGCTGTTTAGAAGGTGAGATCTTTTAGTCTTTCACATCTTTCTGAAGTCCTTTCCATCCTGATACATTCCTCTTTCAGCCTTGCGAGCTCTTTTCAGCGAGCCTCCAACATCTTTTGGGTTCCAGCCAACCCTCTGAGAGTAGCAGTGGACATCTTCATAATAGGATCCTTCTTTTGCTTGCCTTCGCACTCGGATGTGTTGACATTTGAGGTATCATTTTTCATGTGTGCTGGCATGTCCGCTGGACGGAGTGCGGTGGTTCGCAGCCTCCAGGTCTCCTGTTCCAGTGTTCCTGCAGGCGTTCCCATGTTGGATACGCTCGTGTTGGGAGCCTTTTGCGTGACTGCAGCAGGGCTGGCACCGAGACGAAAGCAAACAGAGTGTAGGAAATAGCTGAGTGATCTCTCTCCCCCTCTGGTTCTGCTCATCTTTCTGATCCCTCCCAAGCTCACATTCTGAGATGAATTTGTGCCTGTGTAACGGCTGCTCAGCAGTCTTTGTTAAGCTGGCTGAAAGTTGTAGTCTAGGGCTTTTACACTACCAGCAGGATGATAATTATGATACTTATTGCTGTATATTGCAAAGAAACAGAAGACCTTATTTTCAGGCCTTGCAGTCAGATACTTCTGAAGAGGAAGCAGTCTATTCATATATATACACGTGCATTTGTGCTCCTCAGAGAACATTATTTGGAGGCTTAAACTTTGACAGTGACTTCTGCTTTCTTGGGGAGAAATGTCACTCATTCCTCCTTTTGTTCCCTTTCATTTAAGAGTGCTTTACTTAGTATCATTAACTGAGATGACAGGTATGTCTGCATCTGAAAGATTCACCAGTTTTAATGATGTAATTAGCCACTGTCATGTTAAATATATAATAAACCCCGTATATTAAAACAAACATTTTAATTGCAAATTCTTCTAAAGAAGACCCAAAAGCTAAATTTGTTGCTGCTGGGGTTACCTGGGGAGGTACCCAGCTATACTGTAGCAGATTCACAGCTTTATTTCTCATTCTCTTCTGTTACAGACTAGGAATTCATCTTACACTGGCACTTAGATTGAGGGACCAGGCCATTTGTTCCTCAGTAATTAGGGATATGATTCACTCACTGTGTATCTACAGTCAGGATGGTATGGAAGTGGTGATTAATCCTTTATCAGTGAAAGCAAGGAACATTTTTCAGGGTTGTAGTTACAGTTGTAGCTGGATGGACCTCACAGGACATATTTGTGTAAATTCATTCGTTTGTGTAGGACTTAATGATGGCTGCCTGAGAGTTTTCTTTCTGCCTGTCTGATTCTGTATTGTGTCTGTATCTGTCAGGTCTTCGATTAATGAGTATACTTTCTTAATTATAATAGCTAAAGTAGTCAAACCAAGGGAGAAGACAAAGTGGAGGGAAAGAAGTGATGTGTTATGAAATAGATTCTATTACTCTTCTGGATTCTCAAATGGCAGGCAAAATGTAAGGGAAGGAAGTCTTTACATACCAGAAACTACAGTGAGCAGCATATCATAGGAAGCTCTTAATTTCTAACATGAATGAACACTGGTTCTGTGCAGAAGTCATCTATGAGTTAGAATGCTGTTGGTGGCTGTGAGCACCCAGTGAGCCTCTGAGGCCCTTTTATTATGGATGTCCTGCAGTCAGGAGATAGCTGCAATCATTCAGGATATTGAAAAAAAATCTTAGGATAACATATTAAAGGGTTCTTCTCAGGGTTTCAGGATCTTTAGGTCTTTTGAAATTTTTCACTCATTTCAGAACAACCTCTTCAAGCTTGCTTTTTCTGATAGCAAGCCTACTGATTTGGCAAAAGCCACCTGAAGAGGAGGCCTGGTTTTCCAGCAGCATTTGTAGCCCTGCCCTTCCAATTGGAAAACAGCTAATTTTTGCTTGTCCTTCCTTCTGCTGTAAAGATAGAGCACTTCTATAGGCACACAAGATCCCCAAAATGATGAAGCAGTGAACTATAGCTGCATCTCTGTTCTGCTGTCACTGCTCTGCTTCTGGAACTCCTTGGTGTGTGGGAGCAAATCTCTGCACAGTTTGGGTGGCTGATGAGCAGCCAGAGGAGTTTGTGGTTCTGCTTTTGTAGATGGATCCTTCGTGTTACTGCTGCCCACTTCTTCATCATTTTCTACATGGTTTTGTGTGTTCCTGCATATTTGGGAGTTTTTTTAAGAAATTCAAGCTTAAGTTGTGCCCTTCTCAGCCTTAAAAAGTGCCTTGCTTCATACCAGCAGCTTCAGTTCCAGTTTGTGCCAGAACCCATATGAGAGGAAAATGTTCAATACCTGTCTCTACTTTTCCACTTCAGGCTACCAAAGAGAGCTGCTTTTCCAGAGGGATGATGGCTCTTTTAGTGCCTTTGGAAATGAAGATCCCTCTGGGAGCACATGGTGAGTAGTTCTTCCAAAATCATTGTGGAATTTTAGTATTTTAGATATTTTCCCTGCATCTGAAAAGTTTTTGTGAAGCTGGTAAAAGTTTCCAGCTGTATTAGCCTTCTGCCTGGTTTTCATTACGCGTTTAGGCCAACTCTGAGGTCTTTCTTGCTTGATAACATATTGTCAAAGACATTATTAGGGCAAGGCTTTTTAATTTCGGAAAAAAAGGCATTATGAATAATTTTAACTAGGGAAAGGGTTAAATAGTTTAGTCTGAAGTTTTTTGTATTACTTTCCTCAAAGGAATGAAGAATAAAAATTAAATTAGTTATTCTGGCACTTGAATTAAAACATTTAGGGCTATGTGATCATCACTGCTTCAAACAGATTATCAGTTATCTCTGTACTGGAATCTGAAGACTGACTGAGACATTTTGTAGAGGGTGAACAGAGTTACTGGTGGTAAAAATTTGTTCTGCTTGCATCTGTCACACTTCCTTTTATTGAGACTGTAAACACAGCTGACAAAGTCTTTTGTGCGGAGTTTCACTCCAGGAAGCATACATACTCCAGAGCATAGTCGTGGAAGCCAGATAGATAAGAGAGAGAGGTTCCAGCACTTTGTTCTGCTAAGCCTTGTTCAGTTTAGATGTACTTACGTACTTCAGTACATGCTTCTGTCCCTGTTACTGTGCCACTGAATGACACTTTCTTCTGGAGGCAGTGGACATCTTTCATTGACATCAGCAGGATTTGATTTTGACTCAGTATTGATGGATTGGAAGGTGAAGATTGTTTACCTGTACTGGTAACTCTGGTACTTAAAAAGTGCAGTGACAAGTTACATGAATGCACATTTGGAAAGAAGAGAGTCGAGGAATAATGTGGGATTAATAATAAAACAACAAAGGTTGTTTCAGGGATATCATTACAGGGATAGTGGTGGTAATTAACATCACAATCATAACTGCATTATTTTGTAAACTAAAACTTCTGTCTAGCAGCAGAAGGCAGGAAAGCAATGTTTGAATAAAGATGTAAATGTGCTGGCAGACTTCAGAGTCTGTACTCTGTATTTATTTTTGAAACATAGCAGCTGCAGAAGGGGGTGATCTTCAGGAACAAGGACATATATTAATTTTTTTGGTGGATTAAGTTTAATCTACTTGCTTGTCTGGGTGAGGCATGCATTTTGCTCTGCTTTGAAGAAAAACAACTTATGCTTTACAGTATTCTTATATCATCTGAAAAAGAGGAAGCTGTAATGCCTAGCTAATTTTGACTGACTTAATGAACCTTTTCCCCAAGGTTATCAGCTTTTGTATTGAGATGTTTCCTTCAAGCTCGTCCGTTCATAGATATTGATGAAGATGTACTCATGGATACCGCTAAATGGATTGTTCGTCATCAGAAATTAAATGGAGAGTTCCAGGAGCCTGGGAAAGTGTTACACAGTGATCTTCAAGGAGGCACCAATAATCCAATTACTCTCACAGCTTACATCGTGTCATCCCTCCTAGGGTTCCCAGAAAAACAGGTACTGGAATTCATAAATGTGATTCATAGTTACAAGAATGCTTCATAAATTTTCATAGTACCTGGCAAAGACTTGGTAGTTAATGGAAAGAGAGGGATATTTGGACACAGACAAAATTTAACCTCATTTTGCTAAACATCCCTTACCTATTCAAAGCACTGCAAAGTTGTGTTAAGCCCTTCAGTTTTATATTTGCAAAATCTAAAGGTAGTTTCTGTTTGCAAGAATATTGTCATGACTTTAGTCCAAGAATTTGCAAAGAAATTTCTTAGATGGGAGCTAGTCTTAAAGATGTTAAGCCATTCCAGTTGATTTAATTGAAATTACTCATTTTCATAAAGTCAGTGCCGGATCAAAAGGCTTGCCTTTGAGATTTATCTGTGACTCTGAAAGAGATTTTCATTTTTTCTTGGCTGTGGTTTGGGGCTAGTAATTTATCTGGTTCAGTACAAATTTTTCTTTTACATTTTACTATTCCAAGGTAGAGTTTATTCTATGTACATTCTTCAATATTATCTTCATTTCCAGCATACTTATGCCATCAAGACTGCTACAAACTTTCTAGAAGATAAATTAGGAGAAGGCATTTCGGATAATTACACTTTGGCACTTGTGACATATGCATTGTCCTGGGCAAAGAGCACAAGAGCGAAGGAAGCACTGAATATGTTGAACCAGAGAGCAGAACGCCAAGGTACTGCACAAGTATCTTACACAGTTGCACAGATAGATTTTTGTCAATTTTAAAAATGTCTATATTATATCTACAGCTGTGTGTTCAGAATGCAAATCTGTTCAGAGTATGATATTAGCTAAGAAGGTCCAAGACAGCCTTAATGAGAAATGTCCATAAATGAGTGACAATTCACAACAAGGCTTGGGCTTTCAGTCTCAGTTACCGTGTTCCCGATAGGAGTACTGTGATCCTGTTGAAGGACATGACTTGTCAGTTTTCCTGTTTTATTATGCACACTTGTATGATAAGCCTGGTTTATGAGAGGTAGATGGATGAAGTTAACTATTCCAATGCAGTTTGGAGAGATCAGGAGAGTATTGGGGAGCAGTGAGTATTGGAAAGAAGAGGTGAAGTACTGGACTTTCTGTAAGACAATACAAAGGTCTGTTGCGCTTTTCTCTGGAGACCTGTCATCTCAGTATATTTAACCTATTTCAAGTTCAGCTGAATTCTTTTTCCTAATTTGGGGGAAGAACAGACCATGTGGAGTATAAGAAATCAAAGTTTTTGGCTCAAAATAGTAACTGTCATCTTGAAAAATCCAAAGGAATTAATGCTGAAGCCTAGCAATGGAGCCTTTTGAGTGTCCATCTATGTTTACTGAGTTAGGCCTTTTGGACAATCACTTCTGGGAAAAAAAGTCATTTTTTGGGGGAGGCTTCACTCAAGAATGACTCTACTGGGCAGCTGTGCAGCCTGAGGTGCCTTCTCTGGTCCTGAGAGAAAGGACCACTGGAACAACAAGCTGGCCTTTTCAGAAGGGGTCCTTTATGTGAGCACTTCAGGCTGACAAGGGAAGGATCAATATAAAATTCACTGAGATCAGTTGAGTGACTATTTGGACTCCAGCTTTTTTGTATCTAGATTCAAACATTGCTGAGGAAGTACTTAAGTCAGGCCTTTGTGGAACACATTCCTAAATGTTAACACAATGTCATAGATCGTTGTTAGAGCCCATGTGTAAGTGTTAATGAAGAGGTTTCCCTAAGACTTCCCCAGAAATCCAAAGACTTCAGTCTGTGGATCTGAGGTTATTATCGGTTCCTTTTACAGGAGAATTTCGATTTTGGGTAACACCTGCTTCTGAAATTTCTGACTCATGGCAGCCACGGTCCATTGATATTGAACTTGCAGCATATGCTCTGCTCGCTCACTTTCATCAAGACAGATTAGCTGAGGGGATCCCTATTATGAAATGGTTAAGTCATCAAAGAAATCACCTTGGAGGATTTTCATCTACTCAGGTAATATCATGTCTTAAGGGGTTTTGCTGTACTTTCTAAACAAGCAGTGTATATTTAAAAATAAAAAAGGACCATTTTTACATAATAATGACTGAGTTTTGTTTAGCCATAACAGCCTTGGTTATATACAAGCTTGCATTATTGGCATCTTACTCCTGAACTGCCAGGTTTAGTATTTTTGGCAAGTCTAATGAAAAAAGAGAATTAGAGGGAGACCTTCTTTATATAATATACAAATAACAAATTAAGAAGAAATAGTAGTGCCCACGGAAAAGTAATTAAACATATTTTTGAAATAAGTATGATTAATATCTGTGCTTACTTTCTTTCCAAGGAGAGAATCCTCTTTTTATTCTTACCATGGGCAGGTATTCAAATTCCTGAAAGGCTGTTAATTTAGCCTTTAACTAAAGGGAGTATGTTTTAGAAAAACAGCCTAACCTAATCCCTCTGTTGGCAGTTACTCTTAACTTAATAATGTACTTCGTCCTTATTATTGCATAGATTTTTAATGTGCCATGAAATTTGGAAAATCTTCACTATCTCCAGGAGGTTTCCATGTTATTGAAGACACATCTTGTAAGCTGTACTGGCATCCAAAAAATTAGGTGGTAGTTTGGATTACATTGGTTTAAACTAGTTTTTAAATTAACTGCAAATGCTGGTCACAGTAAAATGTCACATTTCATCATGCTGCTTGGTACCAAGGTGTACAGGCTGTCCTTCATTATTTTCAGATGTTGGTTGGTATTAATCTGAGAGAAATGTGTTCTGAGTAAAATGCAATGTAAGAACCCATCTGGTTCCCTTGAGGTATTAATGCTTCCCTAATGTGTTAATTCTTGCTTATTGTTTGGAGAGGTTGATTGAAGCAGTAAATGAGTTTAAAAAGCTTTTCTCTATTCTCCAGAAAGCTATTTTACTTGAAGGTTTGAAAATCTAGCAACATATAATTTACCCTTGGGGGTAAAATTAAGAAATCAATTTAATCCTTTTGTTCTTCCATAGTCTAAACTGTTTTGATTTCCAAATTACTCCAGTGTCTTGCTAGATGACTTTAGAAATGACTCCATAGTTTTTTACTTAACTTCTAAGATTGCTTTAAAAAATAATGTTTGGAATGTTTCCTTCCATGGGTTTATTACATAAGAAACTTAATATATGATTGGAACAATAAGGAGGAAAATATTAAGTTGCATGTGTGATGCTTTATAAGTTAGGGTGTAGTAATTCTCCATAGTCTGTATACATGATACAGCTTACTGCGAATTTGCAGTTGCTAATCAGCTGATCTATCTGCATTTTAAGAAATAAATGAAGCAGGTAATTTCAGACAAGGATTGGGAAGGAGAGTGGTTAGTGGGGTTTTTTTTATCAGTTAGAGTGAGTAGTTAGCACATGCTAGCACCTTAAGGTATGGCACAGTCACCATGAATGAATTCCTGTCACGTTAGAATTTTGTTACTAGAAGTAACTTAATAATAAATAAAATATGTGTATGCCAAGCCTGAAAGGCCAGTTTCTTCACTCTGGTTAAAAATAGATGCAAAATGAACTGCATGAACAGTAAAAATCCCTGAGGAGATTAGAGAGATATATTTAATTACTGTATTTCTTCCCAGAAAATAGTCAGTGTTAAAATTCTCATTTCCTAAACTGTGCTGGACCTCTGGTGCTCAAAACCTGGAGAGCTAAGCCTACAATCACACACAAAGATGGCAAAAAGAATTTTAGATACATATATGACACTGTGTTTGTAAAGTGGGTAAGCAATTGCACAAAACCTTTGTATCAAATACAGAGGGTAAACTGGGCTGAAACCCTTTGAAATTATTGCTGAGTGTCTGATAAAAATTCATTGCAGCTTTTGTTGAAATTAGTATTAATAATTTTTCAGACCTGTAGCTTTTTCATCAATGATCAAGGCACCTTGAAAAACTCCTGTGCAGTACTGAGTGCTTAATGCACAGTCACTAAATAAATCTAGAAAAGTAACAATATTGTTACTTTCCTCTGTATCTTTCTCCATGGTTGGTGTGGTGTGTAATTCTGACTGTTGTGCCTTTCAGCTTGTCATACCTTGCACAAGAGGAAAACTTCCTTAACTGGCTCCCACCTCATTTTCCATTTCCACAGTGGCTAACTTGTCTTGTGTTTCTCTCTTGTCTGGGCTGGGACCTTCATGCCAGGGGAATCCAGAGATTTGGAGGTGGCTGCAGGAATATTCCAGCATAATCAACAAATGGGTCAATGCAGGGACTACGAGCTCCCCAAGGCATGGTCTAGGTGCTGTACTGGCTTTTCAATACTGAAAGGTTTGTTTCTCTCAACAGGACACAGTGGTGGCTCTACAAGCCTTGAGTCTGTTTGCAGCTCTCACTGCAGCAAGCAAAACAGAAATGGATATAACAGTGACAGCCCCTTCTCTGGAAATGCCAGAAACATTCTCAATTGATAGTCGAAACCGTTTCCTGCTTCAGGCTAAGGAGGTACTGTAAAAAGTGAGGAATACTTTTGTGAAGTCTGCTGACTGAAAGTGCTTTGAAAATACTGGTTTGCTCATCTTTCTTTCAGATTCCCCCTACACAACAAATGACGATTACAGTGTCAGCAGAGGGAATGGGATTTGCTGTCTTTCAGGTAGGCAATGCAGGCAATGCTAAACATATGCTTTCTGTAAGGAAAGTGTATTTTGGAAGCTTCATAAAACATGTTAATAGGAACAGTATTCAAGAATGTCTTAAATCAGTAGCAAAGTACTTCACTAATTGAGGAATGCGCTGAATAAAATATCTTGTTGTTTCTGACCAATGGCCTGGCCTTTTAAGTACTGCTGGATGACTGACAGTTTTGGGGCACTTGCATGCACCAGAGCTGAGTCAAAGCAGCCCCGTCCTCCTGCAGAAATGCAGTATCCATTTGCAAGACAAAGGATTGCAGCGGTACACTGGGAGACGCAGAGTTCAGAGTAAAACAGGTGTGTGTACTAGGCAGAAATGCTTCATTGAGAACCTGTGGTAAATCATAATAAGGCACAGATCAATACAGAATAAGATTGCATTGCTAGTTATAAGAGTTACTTTCCTTTCATTGAGGTAGAAAGCAACAAAAACTAAAAATAAAGATTATTACAGCTAGGTTTGCTGTAATAATTGCTCCAGCAAGATTGCTCCAGCAATTTTTACAGTGTTCTGAGATAGTGTGAAAAACAGAGTCAAGGGATCCTGCAAACTACAAACAGTAATAGATATTTAGCATCAACCAAAAGTGTGGGCATGACAGAAAGTGGAAGGAGAAATACCATATCAGAAGAAAACAGTGTTGGATCTAACTTGATGTGGCCAGCAGTAGATCTCACTTCCCTGGTGCCCTCACCACAACAATTGGTTGTGACCACACAGGTGAAAGAGCAGACCTTGGAAAAGCTAGCAGAAATACTAGTCTCTGAGCATGAGAGACTCATTTTATTGAAAGTATAAACTTAAGCATGCTGACTGTGTCGCTAAACAAGAGTTCCTACTGGATCACTAGTCATACTTGAGAACTAATCCAAAGCCATCTTTAAGTGTCTCCAAGTTTTATGCCACGTCAGGTTCTATCTTAAGTTCCGTCCAATCTGTCCTTCACTTTAGTGTTCTTATGCATCTGGGAAGCAAAAGCGGCCTGGTGATGGTTGGTAAATATGCTTTGGGATAAAACACTTTTTCAAAAAAGTCTTCACAGCTGCCTATCAGCAGTGAACAACAGCTGGAGATACATCTCATTCACTCACCACCAGTCTGCAAAACTCACAATGCCATAAATCACAACCCATTATTAACTTATTAATAATTTATTAACAATTTATTAATTCCTAGAAGTACAAATGAAGTTTACAGCAAAGTTCAAAAGTTTCAGAGGATAATTTAGATTTGGGCTTGCAGGCCAAGATAGGAATGAATATCTCATCAGGACTGCATTCACACATCTGTGGTTTCAGTGTGCCCGTGTGTGTTTGTGTAGAATGTAACAAAGTGGGGCTCCAGAACAGTTAAAACTACTTAACCCTAATCATTGCTGAGAAATGTTCCCTGATATTAAGTCAGTTAATTTCCTCAGGCAGGCTGATGAAAAACTTTTCAGCAAATTGTTTCTTGCTGGGAGACACTGATTTGTTGAAATTAATACCTTTTGTGAAAACACATTGGTTCCAATTACATTATTTTCAGCAAGAAAATTTCACATCCAAACCAGCTTGTCTGGTGAAGACTGGGCAGAAGTCTTCCACAAAGAATAGCCAGTTGAGTGTGGTGGCAGCATTCCCTGGGGGTGTACGGCGCCAGGGTTTAAGTTCCTGGTTTGTTGCATGAACGTGGAAACGTGTTCACAAAGAACTGCTGTTCAGAAACCAAGGCTAGATTACTTTATTCATTTAGGTCACTGTGCTGTTGCTTCTTTTCCT
This sequence comes from Bombycilla garrulus, assembly GCA_013400315.1. Lineage (NCBI taxonomy): Eukaryota > Metazoa > Chordata > Aves > Passeriformes > Bombycillidae > Bombycilla > Bombycilla garrulus. The sequence continues at coordinate 881,326 of VXBU01016903.1, forward strand.
GAAGCTTTGAGTCAGAGATGCTGTGACTTTCAGAATATTGCTCTTAACACCCTGGAGTAATTCCACCAAAACCTTGTCTTTGCTGAGATCAGTTCTTTACTTCTGCTTCCTTTGGCAGGTCTGGTATTCTAAAAGAAAGAGCACTGAGGACATTGAATGAGATTTTTCTTTTTTACCAGACACAGGCTAGGTCTGGATCAGATTTAATAAATCAGATAGCATATGACATTTCAATCACATTTCTTCAGCTGGGTTTCATTGTCTTGGGCCCATCAGAGTACAGTGGTAAGAATCACTGTTCTGGGATTTTACTTCCTCGCCAAATGTAGCATGTCAAAACAGTAATTCATTTAAATATCACACAACACAAGATTAAATCCATTAATGGAAACATTGTGCTTTTCCAACAGAATGAATTCTTAGGGAAAAAAAAAACCTTTTTTTTTTTTTTTTTTAAAAATTTCATTTTTCGTGGTGTCAAGTTGGGCGGGCGCTTTTTTTTTTTTTTTTGTAAAATCTCACTGTCTGTGTGTGCAAGTTGGCAGTGCGTTCACTCCTGACCCTTCAGGGTCTCATAAAATGTATTTATTTTGGATATTACTATTGTACAGGCAGACGTTTACTTAAACAGCTTTTTGGTCCTGCTGTCAACAAAGTTTCCAAGTTCGTCTCTCCATTGTGTGGGTATATCCCATGCATGACCTAAGACACTCTGCAAGAGGGAAGAGAGGATGGTTAGGGTATTATGAAAGATGCTCTAGAGAAAGAAGCAATCTTCCCTATGAGGACTGCTGATGGTCTTGAAAGAAACACTGTGAACTGGTCTTGACACGACTGAAATAATTGGTATGGCCCATGCCTTCTTGGAAGGAAGGAGAATGCCACTGAAATCCAGAACTAGCAACAAGGGGTGGGTGGACAGGCTCAGACAAGGGTGGGTATGGGCAAAGTGGATAGGTGAAAAAGATCTCCTTGAACTGATCATGTATAGAGAGGGAATGAGGAAAAAAAACCTTAGAATTCCCTCTTACTTATTACTGGAAACACTGACTGTTTTTTCTGCTCAGTGTATTTTTGCTGGACTTAGGCAGAGGACTGAGTGTTACTTAGTGTGGTGGTACTGAAATACTGAAATATGATGAAATGCACACATTTCTCCATTACCGTTTGAATGGATGTTAAATACTCAAAAAGGGACAGAAGATATTGGAGATGGTTTCATTGAGTTCACATCCTCAGTCAGGCTCATTTATGCTGCTAGCTGAAGAAGAAAAAGGATAGGTATTGATTAGGGGACTATAAATGTGCCATATTTTTAGAAGTGTAGTGCGGTTGGTAGTGTCAGCTACTCTGAGAAGCATCACTCTCATGCAGAACTCTTAGCTTTTAGTTTTCTCTCCTTGGGCCTCTCACCAGAACTGGTTGCACTGTTCACAAGAGTGGACCTGTTCAGCCTTTAGCTTTGGCAGTTGCCTTTTAAAAGTTAAGAAATGCAATTGTTCATTTTGTTAATTTAATGTGAGTTTTTGTATAATAGCCTTCTGTCCCCAAACCAAGTGTGTATACAAAAGACAGCTTTAATTAAACTCTCTGTTGTGAAAACATTTTCCTTCACTGTCATGAGAAATAGGGAAAAGAAATACCATAACAGCAATAGCTTATTCCATGAAAATACTAGCTGTTTGACCTGTTCAGTATGTAGTTTCGGAACATCCTGCCTTGGCAGTAAATTCCGATTCATTAGCTTTTTCTGGCAAAAGTTAAAACAGTTTTGTTTCTATAGTGACAGATTGTTGAGGCACTGCTTTTTGTGTGCCTTCAACTGGCAGGCTTTCTAGATTGGTTTAATCTTTGGCACTGTCTTCTCCTGTGGAGCAGTTATACATGACAAATCTTCACAGTTGCACCATGGTTGTCCTGAGTGCTTCTACAGAATTAGCTCTGCACTCATGCAGCAAGCTAAATTCAGCAGTTTTGGGCAGAGCAATAGGAATTATGTGTAGAGATTGAAAGAAGTAGCATAATTTTTGTATCAAAAAGTGAGAGACATGGCAGCAAAAGCAAAAATCAGAAATTAAAGATGATTGCCTCAGTCATCCAGATAAAACATATAGCATGGTGAGGGGGTTCTTCTTTGCTTTTAGTAGAAAAATAAGCAGAAAGTGGCTAATAAAACTCCCCTTGCAAGACCCCAATATGCATTTTGCTTGGCTAAAGTAAAGGGAATGAAAAGTGCTACAGTCCTCCTACGATGGTTTCAGGTAGCAAATGGAAAATCATCAGTCGAAATTGAAAGGTATGACAGGGGCTTGTCCAATTTATAGGTTAGCAAGTCAGTTATAGGCTAGCAGGTCTGTGCAAAGACGCGTTTTCTCATGTGAACACTCCTCTGGTGTTAACGCTGTTAGCAATTTAATGTTTAAACCACACTGATTTGCTTTGCATGTCACCTGATGCCTGTACTTGTAATCCACAGCTCAATGTTATGTACAACACAAAACACACTGATCAGAGGCTCAGATCTGTCCAAAATCAAGAAGCCTTTGACTTGAATGTTGATGTAAAAGATGATAAAGACGATAAAAACCACTTGACTTTGAATGTGTGCACAAGGTAGGTAAATCTGTTGGAACCTCTCATACACATCTTTGTATATACCAGGTTTAGACTACTTTAAATAAGCTAAATTATCCATTTGTTTGTATGAATTTACTAATGTATGGGATATAAATATACAACTGAAGAAAATAAAAATTACTTTGCACAAATGGTGGTAGTTAAACTAAGAATCAATTCATAAATTAATTTTTGCTGGCCAGGTGATATTTTTTTTACTAGTATGCATAAAGATGGAGGTACCCTAAATGTTAGAGGTATGTGGAAGAGTTTCTGTGAAATACGAGAAAAAAACTCAAAGGTTTCTTTGGTGCAACTGCTTTTGAGCTATAGGGATGAGTGTGGAGAGACTTGAAAATTGAATCAGTATCTTTGCATTCTAACTTCAGCAGCAAACTGTGACAAGGGCCTATTATTCTTACCTTTCATGAAAAGATACCTTTGCTTTTGATACAGAAGTAGATACCTTTTTTTGTAAAGAGAGAAGGAAGTTCTGAAGTGCTGAAAACATCACAAACTAAAGTAATCCTTCTTTGTTCATCTCTATAATTAACTTCACTCAGAACAATTTTGGCAGGAATCAAAACCCATATTTACAAAATGATGAATTTACATTGCCTAATTGTGCAACTATCTTTGTGGTCTTTCATTCACTAGTACTTAAGAACTTGGTAATGAAATACAATAAATTATTCTAGATTTGAAAGAGATGGTAAGTTTTTCACTCAGGCTAATTCTGTGCTTTTTGCTAAATAAGGGGGAAGGGGCAGGAGCATATAGGAGAATGTGTGCATCTGGGGTGATGTTTCTTGTTCAGTAATCAGCTACTAAGAACTGAGCTGAGGCTGCTCAAGTATCATCTCAGGGACCACAGAAACAGCCACCTGGTGTTACCTGGATAGAATTTGCATCACATGAGAATATGGGACATTGAACTGCATATTCCTAGATCAGCGAGTCAGTCCAGTTATTTCTTTGACTGCTTTGTGCCTCCATTTTCCTTGTTGTGGAAGTGTTCATACACATATTTAAAAGGTATAGTTTAAAGTTTTTGTGTTCTGGCAGTTTCTTCAGTATGCATTTCCTATTGTAGTTAAAGACCACTGCATATTTCATATGAAACCCTATAGGACATTTTATCTCTCTATATATACATTTATATTTTTTGTCTTCTATCTTTTATTATCCACAAGAATGTTGTTGAGATGACTGCATTTGTTGTATTTAAGGATTTCATCTGTTTGTGAATACCTCCTCTAGAAACACTGTTTTCTTCTTGTGACAATATGCATATTATATATGTAATATCTTGTTACATTCCTTGTAAATGCAAGATTTGCAATGTACCACCTGATCCACTGTGATTACTCTTGGATGCCTTTCATCTACACCCTCTTTTTGCTATTTATTTAAACTTTGTACGCCGTATGCCTAGAACTATTTTTAGGTTCCGCCTATCACAAGGGAGCTGTGACTGGAGATGGAGCCTCTAGGTGACACCATCATACAAATAATCAGCTATAGAGAATATGATTTCAGTAGAGAGGATTGATTTAATTTGGGAAATAGCCAGCAGGCATAAAGCCAGAGCTCTGTTTTTATATGTTTCTAGTATCCAGTTCACTGACACAGATGGTGGGCAGAGACACTAGAATACATGAGAGTTCTTGAAACAGAAGGGGCTTGTTCTCTTTTAAACTCTTCTATGAACTGTCAACAGCATTTTAAAGTCTACCACAAACTCCTGACATGTAAAGGGCTTACAGGCTGGGTTTGGGGTAAGTCTTTTCTGGGCAATCTGAACTCTCTAACTAAGACCTTTCTCTTAAAATAAAGAGAAGTGCTCCATCTCTCTGGGCAGCCTCTATGCTGGTGATGCTTTAATTGCAAAGTATTCAAAGAATAGGGGAAAAGCTAGTGATGTTGTAAAACAGCCTCAAGAGACTACTTGGAACATTTAGATAGTTCCAACATCAGTTCCATCAACTCTTATTGTGGAGAGTGGACTGGTAATTTGAGTAAGTCTGTCTAAATGGCTTAGGCTACAGCTTTGTCTCTGGTTGCTGGGCTTTATAGACTAGTCATCTTCCTCTTCTTTTCCCTATAAATTGTATATAATAGATGCCTTATCTATATTCCTAAATTAGTTTGAAGTTGGCCTACTTATGATCTTTCTAACATGATGCAGTTTTCTAGTAGAGAAACCAATACAGAAAGACTGCCGAAATCACAATGAGCAGGTATGTATAGTTTAGCTGTGGGTATGCATCTGGCTGTAGATATGCATAGTTAGGTATTGAAGGCTTCAAATCCACAGATTTAATTTCTTTTTTTTTTTTTTTTTAATCTGTAGAGTATCCACCTTCTCTCAGCCAGCTTGATAGTGGTTGGCTATGGTCATCTTAACTGGACATTATTTATGACACTAGAGCAGATGATGTCTCATTCAAAGTGAAGTGGTTCTTGGTTAGAGGAGGTAACTCACTCTCTGGGGGGCAAATACTCAGGACTGATAGTTTTTTCTAAGTCTTATAGCCTGCATACCTTTTGCAGACATGGGAAAATGATCACTGATAGTTCTGTTTTCTCTCCCATTTCTGCTTGACTACACTAGCTTGGTTTTGTTTTTTCTTCTTTGTATCATCTGTGAGAGGGTCTTACCCTGATCTCATATTGCTGATGAGCTGAAACGTAAAGTTCAACTAAAAATACTATCAGTTTTCTTCAGGTATAAGTTTCAAGTCTGTTTCTTACTGATCATTCTTGCATGATGATTTTTTTTCTTTTTTTTTAAGAGACCATGGAGTTGAAGAGATGGTACCACAACCCATCCCCAAGGCTGCCATTCTTCCTTTCTTTGAGATCCTCATAAATTCTAGGGATATATCTAATTCACTCCTTGACAGCACCAAGATAGTTTGGTTCCCTGTTGGTGTTTTAGTAGCACTCCAGGCTGGCTAGACAGCTTGGGTATTTTACTCTGCTCTTATTGGTAATTATGCAGAAATAATTACATGCAGTTCCAATTCAGTTATTTGTTTTCAATAGCAGCTACTTTGGCACTGCACATCATCAAACAGATGGTTTCATTTGTTTCTAATCTTGTGAGCCAACTGAAGTCAGCGGTTGTGGTGTATTTCTTTCAAAATTGTATCTGTCTTGAATCAGCCAGACTTAACAGCATTGCTTTGAAAGCAACTCTTCCCTTTATTTATTTTTTTTTAACTACCCAGCTCTACAACAAAATAGTTTAATTACTTTCAATACTGCCAGGCTTTTGAAATGAGGATTGGAGACACTTCTATTCTAGTGGAACAATAATCACCTTCCATGCTAAGGCTGGGGAAACTCTTCTGCTACCTTATTTAAAGCAGTAGAATCTTTTGCAGATCAATTAGGTGACACTTGTAGCACAGAGCACCCTAAATATATTTTGATACATCTTTTATGCACCATAGTGTGCAAGACTTGCTCAGTAGAGCAGACTTTTACTCCAGCATTTGGTTTTCATATTGGAAGATGCTATAATAATAAGCATTATTTAGGAAAAAATAAGGGACTCAACTCATTAAATCATTTTCCAAATCTGGATTAATGATATGAGTATGCATTCTAAAACAGGAACTTTGAGAAGTACTGTGGTGATGACTTTGTTAATGGAACCATCAGTCTCTATGAAGGAAAAATGAAAAGGTCTGGGAGACTTTTTTGGTGTATATACCTTTATCTTAGCCTCCAAAACAACTAAAGGCAAAATAATGCATCCAGAAGAGAAAATACATGTATTTCAGTATAAGAATTCCTGCAGTGGTTTCTTAATTGCTTCTTTTGAAATCTATTGAATTGCTCTAGTTTCTGCATATTTGTAATACAAACCTGTACTAATAGATGCCGACTGAAAGTTCCTCATGGTGTTGGTGTAGTCTCCCACATGATTTATGTATTGCACTTTTCTCAGTGCTAAACCAGCTTTTGCATATGTACTTAAAATTAGCAAGTAAAATAATTGAGAAATTATTTATTAGTTCTTAATCATTAGAAATGTTCTTGTCAGTATTTTGTTCCATTTGTTTCCTAAGTGTTCCTAAGCATTATTACTTCCTTAGTTGCGACGTAAAGATGAAACATTTTCTTTGGAGAGTGGGCTACTGTATTTCTACTAAAAGCTTCTTTGTCTCTGTGTTTTGAAAAGGTACTTTGGTTCTGGCATGGCTCCCAGAAGTGGTATGGTCCTCATGGAGGTTGGCTTACTCAGTGGTTTCTCTGTGTCACCAGATTTTGTTCCATTAGACAATACAGTTAAGAAGACGGAAAAAGGCAATGGAAAAGTCAACCTATACTTAGACTCTGTAAGTTGGAAATAACAAAGAAATGTGTTTGTGGTGATGTTAATCTTGACTCTGATATTGTTAGGCTTAAATTTGGAAAGGCATTATGATTGTATTCTTTGGGGAAATCAACATCTGCTATTTATGTGGAATTAATAGTTCTTCTGTTTTTAGTGAGACTGATTGGATAGGTGCAACTCAGTTGTATTTGTAAGGGGTTTCTAAATTATGCCTCTTAAAAATCACACGTAAGAAGGCAGATGTTTCAAGAAGTCTGCAATTTGACCAAAATGACTGCAAATGAGATAAGCATCTTTATGTGCATCCTGACTCTTAAGTCTTTAGAAGTAGACTACCACTGAGCTAAAAGTCCTTACCTCTTCCATGAAGCCACCATCCCCAGGGTTCTCAGGATGTTTCTTTTCTGTTTTTCTAGCTAAATGAAACACAGGTTTGTGTGGATATTCCGGCTGTGAGAGACTTCAAGGTGGCAAATATCCAAGATGCTTCAGTGACTGTAGTGGATTACTATGAACCTAGTAAGTGTCAGTCATTTCAAATTGTACTTAATTATTCAGAAGTTTAAAAGAAAGTTTCTTCTTGTAGGAATAGGAGAAATTTTAGTGAAGAAAAGTCTGCATTGAACTGTAGTCTTTTTGGACATTTACATGCCCAATTTGCTAACAAGTAGTAGTGTTTGCACGTATCTGTTGTCCTAATGGGTTGGTTCCTCAACTGTTTCAAATTGTCTGGCCCAATATGTTCCCAAAACTATCTGAATGAAGCAGGAGCTTTGCTGTGATTCACTTACCAAGTTAATAATTACTTCTCAAGTAGCTTTGCCATCTGTTTCTTACTTTAACTTCATGGGAGAAAATGTCAATGTTTTGACTTCTGTTGTTACCTAAAAAAGGTGTACATTGGAAAAGTAGTTTCAAAGGGTGTTTTTGGGGGAAGGGGGGTTTGGGTTGGTTTGCTTGTTTGTGATTTTTGGGGGCTTTTTGTTTGTTTTTCTTTGTCGTTGTGTATGAGTGTATTATATGTATTATCTGGTGTGTGTTGTGTAGAGTGTGTTTTAGAGACAGGCAACAACGTACAAAGCTCTTTGGCAAAATCAAAAGCAAGGAAAAAATTACAGGCTGCTGGAGAAGATACTAGGTTTTCGTTACCTAGTGTTCATTTCATGAACCACCTGGTAGATTGTTAAGGATTTGGGGTTTGTTTGAGATAAGACATAAAAAAGTTGTATAGGCATTTTTTTTTCATGTTTTTTTAGCACAATGAAAAAGACAACCAAATATGATGTGTGCTACTTCAGCTAGATGAAGATCACATTTATTCTATATAGGCTGAAATTGTTGTTCATTCAGAGTTTTAACGTAAAATAGGAAATTAAGAGTTATAAGTACACTGCCCATTAATTAGAGCATGTTTTAAGGGCTAGTGGCTTAAAAAATTACAGCAAGTTTTTATTTGAGAGAAAGACGTATGACTTAGAATCTATGGCTGAAATGAATTTCCAATTGAGATGAAGTCTATGAAAGTGTGCTTTTCACCAGGCATTGGCCTGAATACATTGAGGTGTTCTGGGTGAAGAAAAATTAATAATAGCTGGGCTTAAATACCAACACTGGGAAGTGTTTTGCAGTGCATGATGAGGTCTGCGTCAAAGTTTAGTGCATCCTTTAAAAATGATTTCTTTTTGAAGCAAGGTTCTTGGTTAATTTTCAGAAGTTCATTAACTAATGTTAACTAACCTTTCTGAACAGGGAGAAGAGCGGTGAGAAGCTATAATTCAGAAGTAATGCAAAGTATAACTTCTTGTGACTTCTGTGAAAGTGATTGCAGCCATTGCCAACGAGATGGTTCTGCAGCCTTGCTTCAGCACTCTTCATTGGCCTCCTTGTTCTGTGTGCTCCTTGTCCTTCATGTAAACTTGCTGTGCAGTTGGGTGCTGTAAAAGGAAACAGATTGTTTCACATCTAAGGTTTCCATAAATTATCCAAAGAAAATTTTATGTTCAGATACCAGCCCGTCTTTAGTGATTACCATGACCAAACTCCTTCTGTGTTCAGGGAGAACTGGGCTGGCCCATATGGTTAATTTCTGGCTGTGCCAGAAAACTTCTACAAGTGTCTGCTGGAAAAGCTTTCCAAGTGTTAGTTTCATATTGAATTTATTTTCTGAAGGAGCACAGAGTTGCTGAGAAAGCAGCGTGATAAAAAGTAAACTTAGCTCCATATTCCCGCTTTGTTTTTACCTCAGCTTCCAACTGTGCTTGTTTTTTAGGGATGCATGTTAGTTTACCATGCTTTCCCAAAACACTATCTGCTTCTCCATTAGGGTGTTGATAAGCAATGATAGGAGCTTGGTATCAGAGCTTAATTTGTTCTGTTCTGAAGATGTGACACTCAACATTAATACTGAATTTCTCTGTGCGCTCTCATTGGGAATAATATGAAAAAAAAAAGAAGGAACTGGCTTCAGAGCAAATCCAAGAGCCATAAAGTACTGCATTTACGAACTGCTGAATGCTTCAGAAAGTTGTCAGTCTTCTTTTTATTTTAAATCAGTACAGAGAAGGTAGGCGGAATGTTTTATAATTCATAAGCTAATCATGCTTGAAAATAAGGCCTCAGGATGTTCTCATGCATTTTACTCTGAAAGGCTTTTTACTGTAAATGTGTCAAAGATAGTCTGTTTTTCAGACTTCATTTTTCCAGAGTTATTCAGGAACAAATGCAATTTTCTCTCCATGTGAGAATTCTGGTGTCAGCTGGCATATATTTATGGCCACATGAAGGAAGTTTGCTTTGAACCTGTTCTGTTTTTTTGATGTCTCCTAGAAATGTCACTTTGGGGCATCATTTATGTCATGTGCTTTCAGTGTCATCTTGTCAACAGTTCAAGTGGCATAATCTCAAATAGTTGTTTACTGCTCTAAGTGCCATGTGAGTTGTTGGCCCTGGATGCCATCTGTGCCCACTGTTGTGCTGAGAGAGGCTTTTAGGAGGCATGGGCTGCATATGCATTCAGTCCAGCCAAACAATTCATATGCTTGCTTAACTTTAACCATGTCCATGTCTGCTCAAGTGCTCTGCTGAAGTGGAATGGGGGAGAGGGATGGTGAAAAGGAGCAGGCACTTTTACACTCAAACCTGCTCTTTGCACATGGGGAGAATTACAGATCTCTGTGAGTGTGGGAGTGTGTAAGTTTGGGAGCTTGTTGCTCCTGAGTGAGCATATGAATGCCCTCCTTGTCTGGCAGCCAATCTGTCCTTCTTGTACACTACCTGCAATATCTAGTGCTTGCTTCTTTGTGATAAGGCAGCCAAGCTGTTGCACTCATACTAAAATGAAGTTAATAGCTGTCATGCTGACTAAGGGAGGTGGAAATTATAATTTCTGTTGATTCCCTTTCTTTCATACCTTTTTGAGACGGAGTGTGTTTTGTGCACATGTAATAATATGGCAGTCACTTTCCTTGAGCAATTTCTAATTTTTATTCAATTTTTGCTACAGCTTAAAATATATGTTTTTGTATTTATGCTCCTCTATAATGTTCTTCACAAAGGAAATTTTGCATAGTAGCATGGAAAGAGGCCTGAACTTCCTGAACTGGGGATGCCTTCACATACCAGTGTATAGGTTTTAACTGCAGAACTAGTTTAGATGGGGTTATTTGTTTTCTTCACCGGGTTTTGGAATTTACAATGTTTTTCATGAATTGGGGTTCTGTCCTGTTTCCCAGGCAGAGATTAGGCCTGGTTCTTCATGGTCATTCATGCTTTTCACTTGTCCTTGGTGTTTTGGATTTAGCCTTTTGAGTAGTTAATTACTGCCTGAGCAGTGTGTGTGTGCTGCTCTGACCTACATGAAGTAATGTATTTATTGAAGCCAAACACACTGCTTAGTCAATAAGATGCAGGATCTCATCCTCTGTAAGCCATTCACTTGGTTACATGGGTCTAAATCTGAGAGAAATGAAGATACAGACTCAAACACAACTCTGCATCTCAAATCCTTCATTAGTTTATGGGACCCTAAATTGAACTGTGCCAAGTGTAAAATCAGGAAGAAATTATCATCTAAACTGGGATGTGTTTTGCTGTGGGTTTGATTTCCTTGTGACTTATGAAAGTTGGTCTTCTCGTCTTTGAGAACAGCAGACTTGACATGTCATTTGCCTCCCTTTAATATAATTTCCAAACCCCGAAGCTCACATACTTCCAGGTTTTACTATATGCAGGGCATTTAATAGGGATGTTGGTACCTGATTAATGATAGGATAAAGGGGCTTATTTTCTAGACAAGATGTACTGGAGATAAATTGCTCTTTTGCAGTAGATAGTAGGAATAAATTAGTTCTGTTTTGCATAGAGTCCAATCTTCCTGAAAATCCTCCAAGAAAAACGGACTTAAACTGCTTAGTTGAGTCTTGGACAGTGCAGCTTTTACTAGTATTCCCTTACATTTGTTTTTGAGACAAACAACACATGTTTTTAAATTACTTTTGGCTGCCTTGCACACTATATTAAGAATCATCAGTCATAATGCACTATGTCAGGGAAATTGTTGGAATCAGTGAATAAACATCCTCTTTTATTTTACTTTATTCTATACAGCAGGCATATTACTGCAGGCATCCAAATCTGCATCTGTATCAAGCTATTTGAAAGGAACAGTGTACATTGTATGACTTTAAACAAGTGTTTACACCAGGTTGCCTTTAACATTCCTGCGTCAGTGCCTTCAGTCACTTTGCAGTAATGGCTGGTGCTTTGAATGAATTGCTGAGGATAAAATTTGTACTGTGTTGGCAGTGAATGGAACAGCAGAAATGGAATATTATTTGGCAGAGTGACTTTTTTTTTCCCCTCATCAGTGTGTGGTAACCTTTTAACAAATGCTCACATATATATTATCCCCTGTTGCTCTATAACATCCATTTTGGATGTTAGGGGGGCTGTGCTCCCACTGAAGTTAATAGGAAATCTTGCAGCAAAAAGTCTTTTGGAACTCTTTAGCAATAAGGTCTACAAGGAACTTTAAGGACTGATGCTAAAAAACAGTCATGAAGAGGTATTTTGTGATGGAGACTTCATGTATTGTCTGAACATTTCTGCTGTTCATTGAAATCTGAATGTACACTGGTACTTCCCATGTCCTTTTCAGCCACAGGGTGTCAATGGACGTGGTCTGTCTAGGGCCCTTAATATGCTATTGAATCAGTAAGAGATATTTATTTAGGGTTGAGTCTAAAACAAAACTATAATGTATTTTAAAGGTGTTCCCCCCAGATTCTGCCTTTGCTGTCATCCATGATCTTAGCTGAGGGTTTCTCTACAGGTTTCAATGTGGGTGTCATTTAGAGACCTTCTATACTAAATGCTGTTGTACAGACCAGGGAACAAGTGCTGCTTAACAGTTTTAGAGCACTTCAGAATCTGCATCCTGGGCCAGCTCCTGGGCTGGTTTGGTTCCCAGCATGGCACCACCATAGAATTGTTTATGTTGGAAAAGACGTTTAAAATCACTGGGTCCAACCATTAAGCCAGCTTTGCCAAGTTCACCACTGAACCCTATCTCCAAGTGCCACATCTGCACTCTTTCTAAATACCCCCAGGGATGGTGACACCACTGCTTCCATTGGCAGTCTGTTCTGATGCTTAACAGTGAAGAAAGTTTTCCTAATGTCCAATCTAGACCTCCCCAGGCACAACTTGTATCAAACTCAAGCAGTGCAGTTAGCTTCCATACCACGTGCTTATGTTCCCTTCACAAGTAGGAGCTTCTGGCTTGTGAACATCAGTGGCACATGATAAAAGGAGGAGGTGGCCAGATGGGTGCAGGAGAAACATGAGAGCCAGACCCAGTGTTAATAGAATCAGTGAATGTGAAGGGGGTGGAACACCTTACAGATCATCTTGTCCCAACTCTTCTGCTGTGGGCAGGGACATCTCCCACTTGACCAGGTTTCTTAAGGCCTTACCTAGCCTGGCTTTGAACACTGCCAGGGTTGGGGCATCCTCAACCCCTCTGGGCAACCTGTTCCGGTGTCTCACTGCCCTCACAGTAAAAAACTCCCTAATATCTAACCTAAGTTTCCCTTCTCTCAATTTATATCCATTACTCCTTGTCCTGTTATTGCATTTCCTGACAGAGTTCCATTCTGGCTTCCCTGCAGACCCCTTCAGATACTGGAAGGTTGCTGTGAGATCTCCACACAACCTGCTCTTCTCCAGGTGAACAGTCTCAACTTTCCCAGACTGTCTTCACAGTGGAAGTGCTCTAGTCCTCTTAGCAGCTTTATGGCCTTCCTCTGAACTTGCTCCAACACTTCCATGTCCTCCTTATATTACAGGCCTCTCTTTTGCCTTGAAAGTCACTGTTGACAATCAAACCTAAGATGCAAAAATTGTTTTCTTTCAGTTTTCAAAATATTGTCCTAGCAATATTTCTCTGAATATGTTGTTCAAGCTGGTAGGAATGTTGATAATATTTGATTTTAGCTGAATCCTGCAGAAAGCATATGCATATACGTAGCCATTATAGACTGCAGTGTTCTGCAGTGTGCAATGTATGTGCATAAACACGAGATCTTCACAAAGTGAAAACCAACAATGCTATGTAATGTTTTATTTTTAGGGAAGAATATATTAGAAATCAACTAGCGCCTAATGGCATAATTTTTCTGTCTGAAACGCTAAGAAAGAGGATTCAGTTTTAATTCTGATGACTAACATTATTTTTGTTACAAAATTTCTTCTTCTGCTGTAAGTCCTTATGCAGTGAACCATCTCTGTGATCTGAAGATTTTGAAATTAGATGCTTAATTTATCTATAAAATATATCAGTAGTTGTTTCCTTTTCCCCACATCAAAATATTTCACTTCCATATTGTTTCTTATTCATTTTAATGTTATTTCTGTGTGCCAAATGGGAATGCCATTGCTCTATTGCTATTCTAAGCAATAAAGGCTGATAGTGTGCTGTATTAGATTAATCTAATCTTTTTTATTTTTCTTATAGATAGCTTGTTTTCAGATAGGTGTATTAATTCCTTATGTGCTGCATTTGAGTCACCAGTACTCCAGTTTAAGATTTATCTTTAAATTCAAATAAGTAGTTGTATTTTTAGTAGCCGCCCAAAAACTTCATCAGCATTGCTTATATCTTGTAATGTTATATTTTGAACAGGCTTTTTTTGTTGTGGTTTTGAGTTTTGTTAGGTTGTATGGGATACTAAATATAAAGAAGAAAATAAAAATATCCTAGCTCAGTGAAAGTATATAAGCAGGTATAATGTCCTACTGACTGGCACATCTCTGCTTTTTCCATATCAGGCCTTTAACAATTTGAACTAAAATTCTTGACTGCTTGAGATATAGTCAGATACCCAGTTTGATCTAAGTTAGGATCATCATTCACATTTCTTCCACTTTTGATCAAATCAGAAATTGTGGAAAAATAATGCTTTTATGAGTTGTTTTGAGCAAACAGAGTGAACTAACATGCCAACTATGCAAATAACTTCTGTCTTTTCAAGTAATAAAGCAAATCTTAAGGAACTAGACTGTTTCAAAGGACTTTGGAAGATTGTAATTTGTTTATTTTTCTTCAAATAAAGTTTGCAATAGCTATTTTTAAATGCTATTAAAGATGACTTTTAATAATATATGTCTAATGTTTGCTTGTTGACCACTACACATCCTCAGCACTTCTTAGAGATTTCCTCATATGTGTTTTAAAGGTCAGAATTTAATAATATAAATAAAATTTAAAAAGAAGTATTACAACAGTGGCTTCCCTGGTCAGGCTGTCAACAGTCACCTCAATTTAAAAGTCTACTATTTTGTTCCACATGAAGTTATTGCAAAGGTTGCTGGTATCTGTAACAGAGGTAGCATAAATACTCTTATGTGATGAGCTCAGGTCATGGAGAACATCAGGAACTGTACTGTTGTGCGAAAAGGAGAAAATCATCCAGATACAGAGACAATTGTTGAAGTGGAAGTAAAAGAATGCCAAGAAATTTTTATGCCACAATATTTTATACAAATGTAACTGGATTGATGTGCATAATTTTTTTTTTTGGAGGTGACCTGCTATTTTAACTGCCATTTTTAATGGTTTAGAAGTTTGGTCTCCATGACACTGTCTTCTTAATTTTCCTCATAATTCTCTTGCTGTTTGTCCTGCCTGCCCTTGAAAGATCTTCCTGGCCCATTTCAACTCTGAGGTCAGGATCTGCTCAGCCTCATTTCCCTCTCTTACCCTGATCTCTCACCATCTCGCCTATAAATTCAGCAGCCGTTTCTGTGCTCATGTGTCACAGATCTACTCATCTCTTCAGAGCTTTTATGACCTGTCAAGAGTAAAATCTTTGGTCTCATGGAGAAGTAGGTATCAGCTAAACCCAGGATGAGTAAAAAACACTTGGGACTTGTCAGCACAGATTTATGAAGCTGAAATAATCTTTAACCAACCTGATAGCTTTCTGTGGTAAGAGGATTGGCTGTGTGCATGAGGATGAACAGTGGATAGACTTTAGTAAGGCTTTCTCCCATAATTTTGTTCTGTTTCAATATTGATAATAGTCCTAAATAAAGCAAATCTGGAACACGAGATACTCTGATGATAGACCAGTCTCTAGAAAGGTGGTTTTGGAGCAAGCTACTAGGTGAAATGTAGAAGCAGGCAGAGCTTGAGTGTAAACATTTGTGCAGACTACCATCCCTTCCTACACAAGAAGTGCCTGGCAGATGCCTGTGTAAGTGGTGGTTCATCCTTCACCTTTAAGAGAGCTGGGAGCCCATGCTGAAGATGTGCTTGTTGGTGGTGCTCACGCTCAGACAGCAGTGCCCTGCTCCTTGTGCTATGCTAGCACACACCTCTCCAGCCCTAGCTGCGTGTTTGTGTCTTGAAACCAGCCACCATCTTAGTTAAGTGAGGATTTTAACAGGTCTGAAGCAAAGAGTGAGAAATCATACCCCCGGATAAAGAGGAATAAAATGATGTAAAAAAGAGCCTCTTGATCTGATTCTCAACAGCTGCCTACCAGGGAGACTAAGGGTTTTCCTGGGGATTCTTCTGGCTCACACTGATGGAAAGGGAGGACTGAGCTGATGGATACTTTAGGTAAGTGGATAGACATTTTGTTATATATTTTTTTTAGACAGGAATGCTCAGTTAAAATGCTGGATCAAGGGGCAAGGATAGCAATATATAAACACATGTGGAAATAATGTACTAAGAAAGCTCTGTGGTTTCATATGCAGAGAAAAGATAGAAGCCAACTCTAGCTCAGTGGGCAGCTAATTAAACCAGAGGTCTCTCTGTACATTGTATTCTAAGTTCACTACAAGAGCAAGTATCAGCAAGGTGCCATGTGATTTTTCCCTTATAGTTCCCACTTTGATTTCAGGAATGTACTATGCATCATCCCCATAGTGATTATTTTAAGATGGGGTGGCTGGATGTTAGATGAGTGTCAGTATGATAAATGTGTCATGTTTGTGTGGATAATCATTGTCCTTGATCAGTTGTTCACATGCAGTTTACATCTGTTGTTTTTCTGTTCCAGATTTTAGTTGAATCTTAGTTAGAATAATAAAAACACAAATGCTTTTACTGAATGACAGCGACAGTTGTAAGGAGTGATTTTGCCATTGCTACATATTCTACTTGCTCCATTTAAGACTGAATGCTACAGCTTTCATGGTTCCTTTTTCAACTCCATCCACCATTTTTCTAATATATAGAGACCAACCACAGGCTAAAAGACTTTTATTACAGGATACAGGAGAAGCAAAAAAAAAGGTGTGAATTCTTTGTGAGGAAGCACAGCGTGGGGTCTCACCAAAGGAGTATGAGACTCCACATTTTACAGAAAGCAAAGCCTGCTGTGATCCACACAGCTCTGCCTCAGCTGCTTCTCTGATTTCATTCTTTTTCCACTCATCCATAATGACTTTATTCTTCTGCTTTTGCAAGTAGAGCTGGGATAATGCTGCACAAGGTCATATGCAGGAACACTCCAATGCAATCCTAAACTTCGAGTCCCTCTAGATTAGCACATTTCACCTGGCAACCAGTGGGGCACATCTGGCTTGCAGGAGGTTTGAACACAGCCATTTTCCTTGGAGGTGATTGAAAACAAGTTATGTGAACTGCAAGCAGAACTGGGCAGCAGCAGGCAAGAGGTGACAAGGAGAGGGACAGAACAAAGGCGGCTGCCTGGAGCAAGAACTGCCTGGCAGAGAGCACTTGTTTGCACAGTCTCACCCCAATGCCCAGGCACGAGAGCGGCTGTCTCCCACCTGGGGAAGCAGCCAGCCTCTGTGCCTGGTCTCTGGCCAAAACATGCCTTTGGCAATGGCATGTGAGTCTGTCTGAGAGACACGAGAAAGCGGGCTGTGTGGGAGAAGGCAAGCAAGAGTGGGAGAAGGAGCACAACTTGATTGTGGTTAATGTTGGACTGCTGATGCTAGATCAATGAATAGATCACTATTCGGTGCTGGGGGCAGCAAAACTGACTCTCCAAGCTGACATCTTGTTTCACAGGTCACAGAACATTCCTACATATATTTAAGTTGCATTTTCTTGGCCTGACCACAAACCTCTTTCTCCATGTCCCATGCAGTGCACATGCAGTGTGGATGGCTCTGTGAGGGATGCTCAGGAACAGAACACGCTGCTGTAAACAACCAGTGAGAGTCAACGAGGACAGGCTGTGGTGCAAAAAGGCAAACAGCAGTGTGATGTGTAAACAAGAGTACACTTGGGAGACATATGGTGCCCTGCTAAGCTGCTGGCCACGCTTTGTTGAAGTCTGTGACAGGAAGCCAGTGCTCTGTCTGTGGGGCTCCTGCGGGCAGAGAACAAGAATTGTCTAGGAAGCTCAGTCACCATGGGAAGATTGAATCAATTAGGGTCCCTTGAAGCTCCAGGATGTAGGGTTGTGATTAAGATTTTTCTCTCTCAGCTATGTCTAGCTGTTTCAAAAACCCTTGAAAATTCAGGAGAGTAATTGTTTCTCTGTGACCATAAGACATAAGATTAGAACCAGGTGATTAAATTGCAGAAAGAAAGTTTCAGTTTAAACAGCAGGGAGAACCTTTCTAACAGGAGAAACAAACTGTTGGGCAGGCTGCTGTGGGAGACAGCCTGCTTCTTTCTTTAGAAAGAAGAGCAAGTTAGCAAAAAACCTTCTAATAATGACCTGGGTTTGTGTGAGATTGTCTAGATGGTGAAGATGGAATAAATAATCTCTTTATGTCCTTCACAGAGCTGTTTTCTTATGAGCTGATGTCTGTGAGTTCTGCTGCTATCACACAGAATTGGACAGTTTTTTACAAGAGACCTACTGAAATGCATGAGGTATAACTTTCTGCTGATGCTAAGGGAAGTGCTGATAAACTGCTTTGAATTTGCTGGCGTTATAGTGGAGTTATGTGTTTATTAAAATCTAGGCCATAATTCCCTCCAAAGGTCATTGTTAGTTCTTAAGAGCAAAGTAGGACTGCCTGGACATTTGATATATAATCAGGTTCACAGTATGTGCAGAATGAAAGTCATTTTTGAAAAGGCTTCATTAGAAAGCAGAAGGTCAGGTGTCCTATAAGAAGGGTTATCAGATACACTGATCTGAATTTCTGAGCCTGTCAGGGGTTGTCTAGAAGCAAATAATTGTGACCCAGCAAACTAAATACAGATTGGAGCCTGCAAAAACAGGTGCCGTTCTCTCAGGCTGTTCTAAGGTCAGGCCAAATCATATCTTAGGTTATGTAGGTTTCAATGCCCAGCTCCTCATCATTATAAATAAATTTAAATGCTGTGTTTGTGACTGATGGTTGTAGGTGTGATGTTAGATTGTAGCTTGCAGATTCAATGTACAGACTATGAGCAAGCTACCTGCGGAGTGTTTTCATTAGTGGCAATGATTTTGTGCCAAGATTTGTCCTCTGAATCATATTTCTGCTGAAATTTCTTACTTCTTCAACATTTTCCTTCCCAATGATAAAATCAAAATGCCAGAGGTAGCGAAATCGGAAAAGTTCTACAAAATTAAGCGTGTGCTGAAGACAGGCTCTTAGGCAGGTCTACACCTAGTGCCTTTGAAATACATCTAGAGTTGAGGCTGGCATAGTCCCAGTGCTTTCTATTATTATATTTCTTTCTCTCCTTAGAGTTTTGCTGCATTTTAAGTGCAGTGACTGGCTGTGCAAGGGCCTTAGGAGTCCAGGACTGTACAAGACCTCAAGAGTCAGGGCCCTCCTAGGGTGTCTCAGGAGTCCTCATGAATTTTCTTAGTGATTAGCTCTGCTCTTACTATTCCCTGGCACCAAGGTGTGGTGGAAAAAAGAAGTCTTCTTATTTAAGCAACCAGATATCTGTCACATATACAGCATTCACTGGAGTGCTGGGAAGTGCAGTGCAATGCAGTGGGTGATTTTTCTGTGTTTATCCACAAACTGCTGCTCCAGAAAAGATGGATACAACACAAATCCTTATGCTGAGGATTGAACATTGAAGGGGTCAGCCGGGTAGCAGGCTGCTGTGAGGGCATCAGCCTTGATAGCAGACATTTGCTGCTGGACGTGGCTGTTGGCAATGACAACTGACAGCTTGACAAACCTGATGATTCAAAACAGAAACAACCTTGGGAGGCAATACAGCGGTCGCTGTTATGGGTTATAAAAAAAATAATGAATTTCTTTATCCCTGGTGAGAATTCTCACTACCTCTGTAAGGGCAACTCAGAAAGAGAAGAGGCAAGGACAGAGAGATGTGCTGACATTGTAAAACTTCTAAGCTCTTGAAAAAGTTCTTCAGAACTACTCTGTGGCTTTTCAAATAAGCCATTAACATTTACAGAGGGAGGTCTGTCCTGATTGTTGAACAACACTGCTTGCTAGAGCTGCTAGTGACCATTCAAGGGACACAGAGAATTACAGACTGTAGCCAGTACAACACATTTATCAAGGAGAAATCAACCAGACCCAACCTGCAGGATTACATGGAGGTAGCTGTAAGTCTAGGGAGAGATTTTTCACCTCTGCAGGATTTTGCATATCCACATATGAATAGAAGCACAGAAGTTTGTTATTTTCTGTTCTACAGCTTGCAGCTGCCTATATAAACACCTTACATTTTAAATCCTCCCAAAGATGTGAAATGCCCAATGGTGTAGGTCTGATATCCTGTCAGTTCAGCTCAACATCTCCAAGTGAGTGTTGATGAGGTATGCACACTCATTTGATGGTTTCCGTCTTTCTGTTCTTCTGGGGTGCTGATCCTATGAAAGATGCTATGATGCTGGATAACAGAAAATACCAGAATTGCTGCCCCTGAGTAATTTTAGCTTTACACTCTGGGAAAACAGTTGATTGCATCCATTTTAAAAGTCAACTGCTGTCTTATTAATTTTTTTTTAAAAAAATTATTTGTTCTTGGTGAAGGCAGTAATAATCATTAGCACAAGTGGGTGCACGCCTTGCAGCACATAGAGCACAGAGAGTCAGGCATGGAATTTTCTTTGGAGGCCACCAAGGAATCTCAGCTGAGGCACCTTTTCAAAGTCCTGATGTAATGCTTGTCTGCCAGCTGTACATATTTTGATTTTTTAGGCTGCCTTCAAGTACTTATGTTGAATATTTCAGAATCAGAAATACAGATGACTTTCAGTTCTCGGTTTCTGAAAATCCCCGATTCCCAGAGAGCTATAAGTGATCTTCTCCTTTGAAAATGAGCTCACTGCTCTTCAGTGACTTAATTATGAGGAGCTTACTGGTAAGTTAAGATTGGAAAAAAATAGCCAAAAGGCAAAAAATGAAAAAAAAACCTGCACACACACTATTTACATAACTTGTGTAATGCCTAGTGGGTGAGCCTGGCAGGGTGTGAAAGCCAGGTGACAAAAGATTTTTCTAATCCTTTTTCTCCTGATGCCAACAAAGAGCTCAGTGTAATTCTAGTTGTTCTCTTCAGCCCTCAGCATGCTGTATTAGATTTTATCTGGTTTTATTAGAGTAGTCAGTTTTTGTGCAAGTCTTTCCATACATGAATTAAGCAGAGAAAATAAAGGAGGCAGAAATATTAAATGACTGCACTGTTAGATTCTTTTCTTTTATTTACAGCAGAGCAAACAAAGCTTATGTACCACCATCTTCTATGAAGGAGGTTGATGCTCAGGCAGAAGAGGTTTACATTTAATTTGTGAATTAAAATTCCTTTCTTTTAGCTTATTTGGAAAGTGCTAGCAGTTTGGAGAAAGTACATGTTTAGCCACTGTCTGTTTCCACTGGATCCTATGTCTAACCCATCCTATTACAAGGTTCCAAAGCCGCAGGAACTTACCGAGTTTCCTTTCAATCTTCCAGATGATCTGCAAGTATTGCAGTAAGTCCTGTGTAGAATCCAAATATAAAATTATATCTCTTAATTAAATAAATAAAGAACATGCAGTTCAGTACCCAAATATTTTTTTAAACAGGTTTTTCTTTTAAATTATTGATAGAATTTGTAGCTGGTTTTATGAGAGCACATCAAAATAGATATATTAATTAAAAATTTTGCAAACAGAGTATCTTCAAAAGCTCAGGAAACGGTGTAGTCCCCAGATGCCATGAAAAGCAAATTCCTTTTTTTAAAAATCTCCTCTATGTGACAGAAACTGATGTACTAATTTTCTAAACAGATTTTCTGAAAACTGATTCTACTTCAGATCAACCTTCTGGAAAGCCTTTCAGGTGCTAAAGTAATGTGAAACTTCAGGCATGCACACACAATATCCAGTTTCGAACAGTGTGGTGGAGGAGCAATTGTCACTTTGGTGATAGGTCAGGACCTGGTGCACGTGCAGTTGCCACTGCCTGCATTGTGAGTGTTAGCTGGGACACCTGAGAAGTCCTGCTCAGTGGCCCTGAGCCACCTGTGCCAGCTGTCGTTCAACCATGGTGCAAACATACAGTCCCTACTCCAGACAACTCCCTGCCAACACACGGAACAGGGGGGACACAGAAGGATGGGGACAGATGAAGTGACATGAGGAAATAGTGAGACAGGTACAAAGCACAGGGTAGATCAGGCTTGATTCAAAGTACATGTCTGGTAGAGCCCTGATGAAGACAAAATTTGGAACCAAATCCTTACATCTTCTCTTCGAATCTCATGAAAGCTACGAAACATCCACAACTATGAACTAACTTTTACTGTGTCATTAATTTGGGCTTATTCTGCGTTGCATGACAGGTACTTTAAAGATATGTAAAGACCATTAGGACTACTTTGATTGGGACCTATAGTGGTGTCATGACTGATTTTAAGGGTCAGTGGAAGGACTGTGATGGGATTTGAGTTCAGCTATAAAATTCTGAAGTAAATGCAAATTTAGGGATGAGAGATTGCCTCCTTTTTTAAATGTTTTTAAAAAGCCTTTCTTTGGCTTTTATTTCTCCCCTATGTAACTAAATAGTTATTCTGGAAATATCATTAAAATGGATTAAAAAGAAATATTATTCATAAAAGAAGTTTCATCATTACATTCTATTTTCTTCATGGAAAATAGTAGGGTTTTAATGTAGCTGAATGTCAAAGCCCTGCAGATGTAATTGTTGTGCTTTTGAAAGGAAAACATTAATTAAATGAATGTGTCACTCCATGGATTAACTTTTCTCCCTTTTGGATAGTTGCTGTTCCATTTTTTTTGTGCAGAACCTGAGAGTGAAAAAGTCACACAAAAAACCCTGAGAAATGAAAAAAAATAAATCACCCTAAAATTGCTGGTTCTATCTCCTCTTCAACTAATACTGTCTTCATAAATAGAAGGGATGACCACAGTAATCTGGAACTGCCTTGCCATGCAGAAGGTGATTCAGAAATGGAGGAGGTCCAGAAGAATGATGGGGGTAATAAGGAGACAAGAACAATTCCAAATTTAATAATATTGGAAAATTTGAATCAAACCTGAACTTCATTAAAGTTACCAAGTTTCTTTTCTGAAATTTGGAAATATCAGAACAGTGCAATTTCTCCAGTGGTTTAGTATTTGACTTTTTGCAGCTTGAGGAGGGTTGATAAACCAACTCAATTTGTAGTTAGCTCCAGAGAGCTCCTGCACCTTAGGCAGGTATGTTGCTGAACACTGGAATAAAGCCAACAGTTTTATGCCTCCAAGAGACTGATCTCCTTGCAAGGCCTTAGGAAGCAAAGTATTTTAGGACTGGGAAAATATTTATCAGCCAACTATGGTGGGAAATGTTTGGGTCTGAGTTAAGAGTTATAAACAATGATGTGTAGCTAAAAAAGATAGGTGCTTATCTGTCGTACTTCAGAAGGCTTTATGTACCATTCTCTATGCAGTATGTATGAACCTCTGGAATTAGCAGATAATATTTTTATAGTTAATGCTTTGATAATTTTGTACTTTGTCACAGCTGTGGGGTCTATTAAAAAGTCTTGCAAAAGCTGAGCATTTTTTTGAAAGGGTTGAATTTTGAAACAACAGGAAAATAAGGAAGAAGTGAATGTAGATTAGAGGGGATATTTTAAGCCACAAGAACAAGAGCCTCCTGAACTTCCAAACTTCCAGTTTTGGGAACTCAGGATGGCTCAGATGGCTCTTTGAGCCTGAGGTTTATTATCCCCAGTGCACTGGGGGGAAAAGAAGGAGTATTGATGATGTTGATATTCTAGGAGATAGCTGCAGAAATTTCTCAGAATTTCTTGTTTTTGTCTTTTACTTCCTTTCAGTTTTGATGCTGAATGTGAATCTTCAAACTAAGATATTCTTGAGAGATTTCTATTTTGAGAGTGTTTTATGATGA
Source organism: Bombycilla garrulus (assembly GCA_013400315.1). Taxonomy (NCBI): domain Eukaryota; kingdom Metazoa; phylum Chordata; class Aves; order Passeriformes; family Bombycillidae; genus Bombycilla; species Bombycilla garrulus. The sequence continues at coordinate 905,099 of VXBU01016903.1, forward strand.
GTGCATTACATATCTTTGCAATGTGATAATTCAGCACTTTATGGCAATGATTTCACTCTGTAAAAGTTGTAATCCAAAAAGCTAGGGAAAAGACCATAAAACTTTGCTGGAATTGTAGAAAAATTGCAAAGTCTAACTCACCTAGCAGAAGCTTGGAAATTTCAGTGAGCTGAGTTTCAGATTTGATTCAAATATTCCAGATTCACTGAGTTGTGACGGTTTTCCTTAAATGATCTTCCTGACCTCATTTAATAAAAATTTAAAAAAACCAAAAAAACTCAAGACTGATTTAGTCTTTGATATTTCAGAACCTTGGTGGAGGGCAGAGGTGTGGGAAGGATGTTTGGGGTGTTGTGTGTGTGTATTTGCACTTCCCTGAACTCTTTTGATGATATCGAAAAAGATACTATTTTTCTCAAAATATCACCTCAAGCAGTCCAGTTAGGGTAGTGCATATTTCTCTCATTATGGATTAGACAATGTCTGGTATGATGGAGACCTAAACATACCTGTTAGGTAAAACACTGGGTTTTAAGAAATCTTCATCTCCCAATAAATACTTAAATATGAAGCTATTATTGTCTTATGGACTGATTTTCTATGGAATAGGAATTTGAATCTATGATTAAAGGAACTTTTTACCAAAAATGGTTTTTAAATTCCTGAACTCTGGGTAAAGAAACTACATAGTCAGAAGTCATATCTTATGGTAAACCAAAATTTTTGTTGTTGCTAAAAACCTCAAATAGATCAAGATTTGCACCAAAGTCATAAAAAACTGTAAGAAGTGACATTCAAACAAAAACCAAGCTTTGGATTCTGGTGAGAGGCAATATTGACTTAGTTGCTTCAGAAGAAAGAGCTACTGAAAACCTTAAGCCCAAAACCTCCCAAGGAGAAACAGCTGGTTTTGGCTTAGTATGTAAAATTCCAGTTTCATGGCTCCAAACTCATAAAAGACTGAAGAACATCTTTAATATTACAGATGAATATGTTGCTATCAAAAGGGAGTTCCAGTCATACTGTTGATGAACTGTATGTTAGAAACTGGTTTAAATTCTTTTTGTATCAACATCACATAAATCCATGATCTGACTTCTTGAGAGCGTGAATGAGGTAGTGTTAAATTAAGATTTCTAACTCCATTTAGTCCCTGCGCAACAAAATGTTTCCATCCGTGCTAGTAATCATATGGATCACATTTCAGGACTAATATTATGGATTTGCTAAAGCAAAGGAACTCCAAACTGGATTGTCTTGCACACAGATTTTCTCACTGATTCCCACAATAAGAATATACTTAAAGTGTGCTGAAAGTGGGTTTGGCATTCTGCACGCTGTCTGGTAAAACAGTCCTTCAGCTGTCTATAGACTGAAAAACAGACTGACAAATGTTTAACTACTGAGAAGGCAGATAGCAATAGAAACTTGAAAAAATTAGAAAAACTTAGCTGCAAGTATTGTGATGAAAGACAACTAATTTGTTTCAGGAGTCTTTATGTCTGTTGATTATATCCATGACCCATTGCTTAGAATTGATAAACTGAATTACAGACTAACATTACAGGATCTTTCTTTCTTTCTTTCTTTCTTTCTTTCTTTCTTTCTTTCTTTCTTTCTTAACTCATATGGAGTTTCATCACTTACCTTGAAAAACAGCATTTTTACCTCATAACATATTGAAGTACTGAGTCTATTAATTTTTTCCAAAGTTAAAATAAAGAATGCTGGCAATGAAAGTTGTTTAACACATTAAATGGCCCCAGTGAGCCAAATATCTGCCTTGGCCACTCAGTGGGGAGGGTGGTGTGTTCTCCAGATGGCAGTGGATCAAATTGTCATGATACACAGAGATTCATCCAGAGATTCTGGGCACCCTTAATTCCCAGGGGTGCCAGGGGGACTTAGGAGCACTCAGAAACTTGCAATAGTGCGGCTTCTAGATGAGGTGCTGGCATAGTGGTTATGTAGACTGATGAGCTCTGTTCACAGACTTCCTTTCAGGAAGGCGTGAGACCTGCCATCTAGCTTGTGAACCATGCTTCCCTCCTGTGCAACATCCTTACAATTCCAGAAAAATTAAATGTATAGCCTCTTATTAAATTAAAACTAAAAAAATTAGAAAGGTAATTTTAACTTGCACAGTAAGTGATATTTTCTTTGTTGCAGTGGTCAGGTTCCAGTGCAACATGAAGTGACCTGGAGATACTGCTAGCCTGAGAGTTTGATATAGGACCAGCAGGAGGGATTCTTTTCTCTATAACAGCCCTTAGTTCCTTAAGTGTTGCTAGAGTCCCTGAAAATTTTTCAGAACTAAAAATTCACAAATTCTGTATTGTGGGCCACAGGTTAGGTGACAACATTTTGGCCTGTCTTCTTCATCTCCATGAAATTCTCATATAGTTCAGATTAATCAAACCTTAACTAGACAAGACTGAGTAAGCCTTCTCTAATGTCATCTGTCCTAGAGGGGTGATCTCTAGTAAACACTTCCATTTTTTCTACTTCCTTTCCCTGCTGACATTTTTCCACCCAGACCTTTACCTACTCAACTGTTGCTCTCTGCCAGGCTTTTCCATATCTCTTCCCTTCCAGTAGCAGGTCATTCTTGCAGCTGCCCTGAGGACTCATGTGCATTTCCTCCTCCTCTCCTTCTACCTCGATTTTGTTGACTTCATTGTTGGGGTTTCTGCTTCTCTTGAGAGAGTTTATGACCATCCAGAAATTACCTCTACTAGGAAATTATTCTTTTCCTTAAATGAATGTGTTCTTAAAAACAACACTAATCTTTCAGGGTAGACTCAAGGGATGACTCATATTTTGGCATACTTTCAGCAGTTCATTTTCTCTTCTCTTTCTCTTTCCTTTCAGTTCCATTTTGTGGATTTTCAAACTCTCTTTAGAGCATAATTGGAAAGCATATCTTTGTTTATTTCTTTCACCACACTATATTTTTTTCTCTCTAGCTCATTTTCCTGCACTGGGAATACAAAGTACTGTGAACAAATAACAGTGGATAAGCAGTGCTTCAATGACCATTGTCTTTAATTTCTCAAGGTTCTGTCAGATATGGCTTTTGTCTTTCTCATTTTTTGCCATCTGTGGTGAAGACAATGCAAGCCTTAGGATTATTCAGTAGACATCTGTAATAATTCTCCACTCTCCTTCTTTCATCTGTAGAAACTGAGCTCAGTTTATCCTCTTCAGAATTAAAGGGTTTGGAAAGTATAGACAGTATAAATCTCTATTCCTTTTCTCTCATCCAGCTGAAATGGTGTGGGCTTTGTTTCTTTTTTTTTTTTTTTTTTTTTTTTTTTTTGTGAAGAGGGCCAGGAGATTACTAGGATGTCACCAGTCTCCTCTGCTCAGCTGCATAATTGCCAACTTGAAAAGGTTCCTGGATGCTTTTCTTTCCCAGCACATGCTGTTCTACTGTTCACACCATTTATTCTAATACTTGTCAGGCATGCAGTGCTTTTTTTTTAAACACTAATCAGCCTGAAGAACCCATGAGGATGTGTGTTAGTGCATTTTCAAGGAAGACGCATTCAGAATGAATAATTTCTGAAGGACAAAGGGGTGAAGCCATTGCACCTGCTGACTTCCAGAGCAGTTACAGTTTCAGAGGTAACTTCAAGGTCATGTTTCCTGCAGTGTTGACCTCCTGTATCTTCTGCTGCCTTTGGTGGGGGTGCGAGGAGGTGCCCTGGTCCATGTGTGCTTGGGGACAGCCATGCAGAGACTTGAGCTAACATGAGGTATCCTTGTGACCTCACTGAGACCAAGAGAATACTGGGAACACAGCCCTGCAGGAGGCTTTCCAGATCACTGACCCAAGGCCAGCTTCAGTAGATAATCCCTTCTGGCAGCTGACTGGACTCCTCCAAGACCAGTCTGGGAGCCCACTTTGTTTCCTGCCATCTCCTGCATTTAGTGTCCAAGTTGGGAGTCTCATTTGCATCCACACTGTTTTGCTCATTAGAATCTTTCTTCTAACACCTGGCCTATATAATCTATCATTTCTGCATATGAGCTGAGCTGCAGAAAGCACAAGGAGGTGATGACCAACAGTGTGTTTTACTGGCTACTTTTCTTTTAAATGGTTCTTCAAGACTTAGTTTTTTTCTAAAGAATTAAACAGTGTTGTTTGTCATGATCACTTTTTTTTCATTTCCATCCAGAGGTGAGTGTCCTTTTAGCATGCCACTTTATCCCATCTCATCAGCTCAATGCTGTTGTAGGATGAATGAAGTTCAACAAGCTTTCTGTGGGACAGCTGCTCTTGGGAGTACAGAAGCACGAGTGGCTCAGAGACAGAGACATGCTTATAACATGGAGACTCCACCAAACTGCACTTTAGAGATAACAGTGTGCTGTCCAGTTTGCTCTGCACCTGTTGTCAATGCCTTTCTGCTTGGCTCGCTTTCCTTTTCCATGATCTGATGTAATTTTTACAGATGAGGCATTCATGGAAAGATTCCAACAGACCTCTAGTAACTTTTTCCATTGAATAATGCTTTATCCTTTTAAAATTGTTTCAAATAAATATGATAATTGAGATAGGAAAAAAAATTAGGAACATGAGGCATTTTTGGAGGATGAGCAAAGACCACCCAGTATATCACATATTTCCCTTACCCACGTATCTTCCTAGTCCAGCCCTAGCCAATTACTGCACAAACAACTCTAATGTTACAATCCTAACTGTTTTATTGGTTATGTCTAGATTTGCCACAATCATAATTAAAAATTCTGCTGTACTTGTGACCAAAGAATCACAGAACATTCCAGAATTGATCGAAATCAGGGCTGCTAGGAACTTTAGCTGATCATTATTTCCATTGTTTCATGACCACTTGACATGCCTGACAGATAGTTGTCCAACTTGTTCTTAAAATTTTTGTGTCTGCCATTGTGTTGCTTTGGTCTCCCACTTAAACCAGTGTTGCACATCAATAATCACCCCTCAACCTCTGCTGCTGCCTAACAGCAGGAATTTTTGCTCCCAAAAGTTTCCATTCTGTGATCTAATGAAATTTGTGTTGGGATGACATTTGGAACCAGGGATATGTTTTACTCTTCCTGGGTAAAAAAAGTTACCCCAGAGTTTCATTGCACAAAGCCCACTGACACAAAGTAGAGGTACAATTTCTCACCTATGCTTTCAGAAGCAGGTTATTTTTGCCAATCACAGTAGCAGCAAGGATGACCTTGAGAACCTGTTTCTCCTTTCTTTCCATATGAGGCCTTTTTATTTATATAGGTGCTCATAAGAGAAAGTGCTCCCAGTGCTCTGGCACCTCTGCCAGACTCCAAGTGTGTTAAAATGATCACTTTCCATTTCCTTGAGTGTAGCCCCGAAACAGCAAGATCAGAAGGAAGGAAATGAGTTCACCCCTCTTCCATCTGCAGTTTTATGTCCATTTCTTACCCACCTCCTTGCAGGCAAGGAATACAATTCCCACACAGAGACTAGTAACTCTATGTGAATTTGGTGGGGGAGGGGGATATTTTCCAGGATACTGAGCTCTAATGGTGAATTTCCTGCTATGCTTCTTCTCCTACAGCAGTGGGTCTCAGCAACTCTAAGGCAGGTCTTATCAGCTGCTATGGGGAAAAGAGGATGTCTCTTGGGAAATGCCAGGCTTCCCAAGACTGGTTTTAGAAATCAGGTCTGGAAGACAGCCCCTTGCCAGCACAAGTCAGTGGAGAGGCCATGTTTGGTATCTCCATGAAAGGAAATGCCTCATCAGAAGTGAATGACTGAGCTGATTAACTGCAGCCTCTGAGCAGAACTGAACCACTGCCCTGTGGCAGAGCACAGCACCATCATCTCATCTCCTGAGGACACAGGCTGTTCCTGTGTTCCAAAGTTCATATCCAAACAAACAAAAAAAAAATACAAGAGTGCAATCCTTTAGCCATCTGGTAAATGGAAAACTCAAACTTTGCCATAGAGGTTGCTAATCTCCTGCTGGCAGCTGGGATGCTGACCAGACACCCTGATGCAAATCCAAGCAGCAGAAGGCAGGCACACACCTGTCAGGAAAGGAGAAGAAAGCATAGCTCTTCTGACGACTCAGCACAAGCAGCCAGTATCACCTCCCCAGAGCCAAATCCCTCATGTCTAAAAATGCTACGTAATGCAGCTGGCAGGTCCAGTCACTGGAGTCAGTGCTTTTAAATCAGACTGTCACTGGTGCATGGTCATCGCCCCATCCCCTTGTTGTTAATTTATCTGGTCTGCATGCCTTCCAACCTGTGGATGCTACACAAATCTGAGGATAACGCTGGCAAGACAACTTTTCATCCCCTCTTTTATGAGCATCCTATACTCAGCAAGGGGACAGTGAGGTGGGAGAGGAGTAGAGAAGACAACTGGGTTTTATTTTGCGATGTCTACAGAAGGGCGGAGATGAGGAATAGAAGGAAAGGCAGCAAACAAGTGAAATGTTGCTCCCATTTTAAAAATAAATATTTAGGTTTCTATCTCTGGGGATCTGGGTTATGAGTCCTGAAGGAATGGGGGGAAATCCTAAAATCTCAAGAAGCAATATGGGAAGAAGCAGAATGCCCTGACCTGAAGGCCCTGATAACATTTGTTGGTTTTCCATTCAGTGTTGGTTTTTTCTTGAAGCTCCTGCCAGCTTACCTCATGCACTGCATGGTGAACTGAAGCTTTAAGAATATAACTCTTATCTTGTGAGGCTCAGAGCACTCTAGATCCTCTCTGGACTTCATCCAGTACATGAGGATCTGATGAGGAGTGGATAGACTGGAGTGCCTGACAGCCACAATCCATGCAATGGATACGAAAGCAATGCTAGGCTGGTTTCAGTCTGTGGCAACAGCAAATCCAGCCTGCTTCAAAGTACTCTGAGGGACATGCCTGCCTTTGGAATGATCCAAGCTTGCAGGTGGGAGTTCTGGGCTCTCCTTGTCTTCCTTTGCTACATGGGGTGCAGCTCAGGGTGACAGGAGAGATCTGACAAGCCCTGAGGCTGGGTCTGAGGGGACCCTCTGGCTGCTGCTGCTGCTGGCAAGGCAGGCAGAGGTGGAGCTGGCCATCCCTGCTTTTGGCCAGCTCTGCCCTCTAGAACAGCATCCTGTGGGAAGCCTGGCCCAGGCAAGAGCTATGCAGCAGAAAAGACTCACCTGCTAGGCCTGGTTCTTGAATCAAGAAAGGATAATTTTCAGTGAAGAGCTGTGTCCACAGGTAAAAGGAAAAGTCAGAATGGATTGCCAGAAATAGGTGTCTGATTTGAGCCCAGCTTAGGTGGGGATGCTTTTATTATCAGTAGTTAAATTCATTGGAGGCAAAAAAAAGTGAAACATATCCTGTTTATAGATTTTCGCTTTAACAAAGTAAATTTGCTTTTCCTGCTTTTTGCTTCTTTCATCTCTCTCTAAATGGACTTCTATCTGTAGCATTTTATAGTTATGAAGGATAGAGAAGCAGTTCAGAAACTGGCATTATGTTCTCTTGTTTTCCCATCCTATTCCCATGGAGATTTAGGGAGGAACTGCTCCAGACACAGCATTTGGCAGGGTTTGGTCTTTATGTTTTTCTGAGCCCAGAAAGCTCTGTTTCTGTTTGATCCTGATGAGACTGGTGTTGAGGAATTTGCCACCAGTAAAAAGGCCACTGAGCTTTCAGGGAGGACGAGACCACAAATGTTCACTGCAGCTCCCGGATGAGGAGGGCTAGCAGCATGCACAGTAGCCTTATTTAACCTGCGTGCTGCCCCTCAGACATCCTGACATCAGAACCTGCCGCGATGGCAAAACAGCGCTGCTCCAAGTCTGCAAAAGTCATCAAGGATATTCTGCTGCTGCAGGGACTGCAGCCAAGCAGCAAAGACGATCTGCCTTTGAATGCAATCAAACATGAGCTGCTGCACTGAAGGCTGGAGGGGAATGCCAGGAGGACAATTTGAGTGCTAGCAGGACGTCTGGCCCTGGGGCCAGGCAGCATGCCAGCCTGCACTAACCCGCTCGGCCACCACTGCCTGCTTCTGTCCAAGAAAATGCTGGGTCATTTTAAAAAGATTTGAAACCAAGACCTTTGGTCTTCCAATATTTAAAAGATACCAAAACTGTTACTGTGGCTGCTATGGCCAAGGGCAAAAATCGCATCGAATTCTAACCAATATAATGGCCTGCCTTGAATTATCAGGATCAAAGTCTAAGGGAAAAATGGCAGTGTTCCAGTATTATCACTTTTGTTTATGGTTTAAAATGCATTCAGTATAGAATCAGGGTATTTTCAGGGTGAAGAAAAGGTTTACAAATACTAACATGCTGGGCACCGGTTAGACATCTTGCTGGTCTCTATCCAAGCTTGGATCCAACCGCTTTTCAGCATCAAGGTAAAATTCCAAGCTGCAGTAGTGCTGGAAATTTGCTCCTCATCCATTTTTCCTTTAGTTCCAGGAATGAAATAACACTATAAAAAATGCATCAAAACAAGCCTGGAAAAATATTTGCTGTAGTGCAGAAACTAGGAGATAAGAAGATTCATGGATCACAGCAGTTTCCATGCTTATGCACCCAAATTGAATAAAATTTAATTGGCAATTATTATTATTTCTTGAAGAATAAATTTTCTGTAACAGTTGAACTATGTTGTTTGCTCCAATGTCGGTGTGCTTCTCTCTAAGACAGGTCTTTCTTGTGCTCTCCTCTATTGCAAAGGACAATAATTCTTGTGCATGATATGATTTATTGTATCAGTTGCTCTTAACACAGGCTTATAATTGGTCTGCCAAATAAATTATTAGTTGAATAAATCCGAGGTGTGCAAAAAACTCAGTGAAACTTCTCACCGATATTTCACAGTCTCCTGAATAAAGCTCTTTTGCTCCGACTTTTGGACAGCTGAGTCCATACATTTTACAACCCCAGCATTAAATATATTACTTCTTTCAAGCAGAGATCCCAGTGAAATAAAGGCAAGTGAATCTGGATTGCTGGCATTTGCAGTGGGAAAAGAGCAAAGCAGCAAAGAGCCCTCAATGAGTTTGTGGCTCAGCAGGCAGTGTAGCCCTCACTGCAGCTGTGCCCAGAGCTTGTGGCTCTGACACAGGGAATGGCAGACAGCTCTCAGACCTACCAGCCTTCCCCTTGTTTCATTCCCAGGCATTCAGGTCTTCTGGTTCATACCTTGCTCTGTCAGAAACCGGGCTGCTGAGCCACCACCCCATCTGGGTGTCATTGAGGATGTCCTTTCCCTGCTACAGAGAGGGACTTGCTGCCTTATTAGTTATTCTGGGGTGACCATTTGTTGTGGTTTAGGAATGTTACTCCCCAATTCAGTGCTCCCACTGAGGCACTCCAAACCATGTGCCTCGCTCACTCTCCTGTTTTTCCCTCTCCCCCCTCGCTGTAGTGAGATGGAGAGGGGAATTGGAGGCACAAAAGGCAAAAGTCACAAGTTTAGATAAGAACAGCTTACTGGAAACAGCAATGAGATAAGAAAAATAAGCAGTGACAATATTAATAATAAAAGTGTACAAAGAAGAGAGTGATTCACATGCCTAAATACTCACTGCAGAGCAGGACCTGACTGCAGCCAACCAAATGCTCACTGCTCACCACCTGACTGCAAGAGAGCCCTTCCTTCTGGAAGCCCTCTCCCTTCCTCCTGCTGCCAGAAACATTGTGAGGTGGTGTAGAATAACCTTTGGGTCCTAGCTATGCCCCCTCCTGGCTACTGCAAAAAGGTAATCCTCTCGTGGCCAGAACCACGACACCATTACCAGTCTGTTCTTCTGCCAGCCACAAAGATATCTCACCAGCCCAGCAGATCAAGCCAATAGACATGTAGCAGCCAGCCATAGCCTCCATTTTAGAGCTGGGGGTGAGGATGAGGAGAACTTTCCTGCTGTCCCACACCAAATACACTCCCATGGCCAATCACAGCCCCTTACCTTGTAGTCCTGCTGACTCCTCTCCCTTTCCCTTGCTTAGTTTCTCTCATGGTTTGACACAGTAAAATGCTCACTGGAAAACGAGAACCCCCAAACCATTCTTGTTTGTAGATGTCAGCGAAGCTGAGCTTTGCGCCTACAGAACGTGTTGGTCTCCTCTCTAGTGGTGGCTGTTAGGTTGGTCCAGCAGTGCCACAGCAGTGCTGATGGGGGGTGCAGCCAGGCCCCCCCATCTTGCCTCAGAAAAGGGCTTTAAGAGGGAAAACCCTTTAGTAAGCAACAGGATTAATCACACCTGGGGTGGGAATGGCAGATTGGAAGTGCAGAACAAAGTGAAAAGATGGCTTTGATTATAAGGATTCATGAAGTCTTCAGTCAGAGAGACCCAGCACTTGGGGAAAAGGTCATATTGCTTGGGGAAGGAGAGCAACAGAAGCTTTAATTTTAATGTATTTTTCTTGGTCCACAAAGCAGAGATCACTAAGGGAATGCCATACCCCTGCCCCACCTTGCCGCACACCAGCTGCTGAGACGTGAGCTTTGCAGTCCTGCTCTGCCTGTAAACATCTCCCTGGGGGATAAATCCTCACCCTCTTCCCAGGCATTTCAGTCCAGACTGAAAGAATATTAACCAAGATGGCTTTGTAAGTTGTACAGCTGTGACTCCTTTGTGTCCAGAGACCTTCATTCTGTTTCCCTGAACTGTAAGAGAAAGGAGGAGGATTTACATGGTAGAGCAGCAATGGATGTCTCACAGGGAAAGAGATTGGAGAGGTACCTGCTTGGAAAATTTCTGTGTGAAACTGAAAACAATAAACTTTAATTAAAAAAAAAAAAAAGATTAAAAAAGAAGAAATCTTCAGTTTAGCTTTCAGCCAAAAATGGCAAATGATGGAAGAATTGTAGTTTCCTATGAAAAAGTAAGAAAAAAAATTCCAGGAAAGTTTTTGTCTAGTCAAAAATATTCTGTTCCATTATAAAATAAATAAATAAATAAAAGATTAGATCAGACAAATTCTTCCCAGTCCCGGTTAGGCCCAGCATTCCTAAGAGGACAATACCCACTAGATGTCAGTGTATTGCCATGCAATAAAAACAAATGAGCCAGAAATGTCATCAGGAGTTTTTTGGGATGAGGATATTTCCACTGAGCTGTCTTCTGTCAAAAACATTGCCAATAACTCCTTAATTTCTATAAAATTCCTAAGCTTTTTATTTCCAGAGTTTTTCAAGGCCATTGCAACACATTCCATGGACTATGCCAGCCAGATATTTTTCCACTACCACATCTAACCCCCAAATGACCTTTGAGTCCCCAGATCTTAAAAAACCTTTAAGCAACATTTGAACAGCATATAATGGAAATATAATCCCCCTGACTTCTCTACCACCCCCACCATCTCCTTCAGCTCATGGTATTGCAGATTTTCTAGAGACAGAGAAACAAGCACTTTATTTAGCTGAGGTGTGAGGACACAGAAAAAAAAAAAAATCCATTCTGAAATATTTTAAATAGCTGAAGCAAATACCTTTCACCTTGATACCAACATGTGAAGAAAAACAGAGTGCATTCTATGAAACATGGATACTAAAAAGATTCTGTGATTTTCCTGCTCTCAGCAATCATTCATTTTGGGATTCAGCTATTCCAAGCAAAGGCCAAAAACCCCTTTAAGATAATGACTACAGAAAAGTTTATTCTTCCCACCATTTCTAACAAATGTGATGATACTGCAAATTTCCCTCCTTCACTTTCATCCCTGAATTGACTTCAGTGGAATTTGTAACAGTTCTATCAGAAGAAAAAGTGTCCAACATTTTATAAAAGTTGTGGTCTGGGTGGTGGGCTGTTTCAGTATATTCTGCTATTGGTGTCTTCATCAGTACTGTTTACACGTTCTTCAATATTTATTCTGTTTCAAGGAAAATGTACATCATTTACCTCTGGCATGGAATGCAATAGGAGAAATTGTTTAGGCCTTAGATCAGAATGGCACTTTCTTTCCTAGATGCAAACTTCCATTTTAGGAGGCTTGCCCACATATTTCTGCTGCTGAATTAGAATCTGAATGTTTAGAAGATCAAAACTCCCTTTCACATACACATACAAATATAAAAACAAGGGCAATTCAGATTTGGAGGGTTTTTCATACGACAGGCCAGCTTTTCTGAATAGCACATAGAGACACCTGAGCAAAATTTTAAGTACAGAATCTGTTAGGGCTTCTGGGTTGAAGCCTTTTCTTGGTGATCAGTTGTGATTCCTTTATTCTCAGAAGAAACCCTGTTTCTTAAGAAAAGTAAAATTTTATCTCTAAAGAAATTTTTTTTGTAGAATTATTTTGCACCCAGTACTTGCTGCTGAATTCCATGATTTTACATAACTTTTATGCTTTTTAACACCAGATTATTGGGAGACAGACAGTCAACTAGGAAAAGAAAAAAATGTGTGTATCAAATCTGTGTTTTCAAGACCAGACAAAATTGGAGAGAAAAGAAGAACCCTCTTAGTAATAAAACTTCAAAGCCTCACTTTTCCTTACAGAATAGAGAATGCAGGAGTGAAAACTGAGAAACATACCTCCTCATGTTAAATACCCTCCTGCTCTGCTTAGTGGTGGGCATCAAGCCATGCTTCACAGTAATGCTTGTGGGAGAGACCAAGGGACAGTTTTGGCTGGCCACCAGTCCTATGATGGTAATGAGAGGAACACATTTAATTAGAAATACTGAAGCCTCATCTTCCACCCAAGAAACTGCTGTGACTGAGCTGTACAAACTAAAAAACTATGTGGCTGGCATAAGAGAAGTGTAAAAAGGTAGTCATAAGTTAAGTTGCTTGGTGTTTATTGGACCTTACCGCCAAAAAAATTGTCAGTAACGAGACCCGTGCACATGCAACTCTCTCAAAAGGAGCCTGAAGAGATCAGCAGCAACAGTTTTGGGGAAAGCCCAGCTCTATACATGTTCTGACTGGCAAGCACTATTTCCAGCCACATTTGGCTTTCATTTCCAAGTCATGCTTTGCGCACGGGGTCTGTCTCACAGGTGTAGCATGTTCCAGACAGCAGAGATCAAATGAAATTGGATAAATCTGTCTATTGAGACTTAACACATGATGTATACTGGAAGATATGATACAACACCTTTGGTCCTCTGTAGTTATTCATAAGTTGGAACATGCTTCTATTTAAAGAGGTTCACTGTAAAACTTTTGTTTAATTTGTTCTAGCCTAACACCTTCAAATCATCATTTGGGATTTTCCTTGTAACTGAAACAGTTTATGTGAGCTGTGACATCTCAGGTGGGTCTTTGTTTTTCATCAGGTCCAGGTTGATTACACTGTCTGCTGCTGACAATTATTTCTTCCAGGTCTTTGGGAGCACACAGTAATCAAGCAGTTGAAACAAAAAGGGGGACAACTTGCTCTATTCCTTTTCAATTTCACTGTTGTACAAGCCCTAGCTTAGAGGGCCACCAGAAAGCTTTAATTCTTCAAATGATAGTCCAAATCTCTCTAGCAGATGGGAAAGAATGCTTTTGGCATCAAATTTTGTTCCACAACAAGAGAAAAAAAAAGTCCAAGGCTGTTGTTTTTCAATTTTGTTTTGGTTTGATCACTCACGTGGAAAGAGTCTTCTAGAAAATGTATTGCTAGTAATCCTATCTTTAAGGTTTATTCTAATAACCCTTACCCTGAAAAGAGTCATTGAAAAAGTGTGAAGGCTAATATGTTCCCATAGTCTTAGAAACTATGTGGTGTGGGTTTTTGCTCATGCCAAGGCTTAGATAATTGAAATAGTTAGTATGAGACAAAGATCCTTCTTTGGAGGACCCAGCGATGCTCCAAATTGTGAATATGAAGATGAACTATCATCATGTTCTTGTACAGAAACCCAAGAAGTGTTTCATCCTGAGGATGTATGTTCTCCATAGGTAGAAATTTATTTAGAAATTATTCTATTGTGTAAGAATTCTGACACTAGGAAGCAGAATAAAGACAGCGGAGCCTAAGAAAAAGCAAACTGTTGCAAATGAATAGGAATGGATCTCCGAAGTTTTAATACAATGAAAACCGAGGTATAGTACTGCCCTTGCACTGAGGAAAGGTGGCTGGTTGGAATAATAGTAGTAATAATAAGTTTCAGTCAGTCTAGGGAGGCATCAATAAAGAAGAATATTGACCATGTCTTCTGAAAGAGAAATGTACTTTTACAGTGGAAGCCATTTAGCAGCAGGCTGATTTGCTTCATTCTTAAAAGCATTCTTGAAAATGAAATTTAGGACATGCTACATACTGGCAAGAAATGTGAATGAAGAGACTAGATCAGCAGCTAAAATGCTATTTTACAAAGCCCTAAGAATGATATATGCTCCCCAGGAGGATTTAAGAAACAACTCCAATGCCCTGAAATTCTGCATCTTGACTTGGTGTGATAACCTGTGTGACCAACAGGAGCTAAATGCGCTCCCAAGTGAAAAGCTGCTGACCGCTGGACCTTCTTTTTGAGGCCAGGAAAGTCTGAGTCAGGAGTTCTCCCTCAAGCACACAAAGGTGACTGAGTTCCCTACTGAACAGGGACACATAATCTTCACTTTTCTGCAATAGGTATTCCTGAGGAACTGTTTGTTTGGGCAACCTGTAAGGGTGCCAGGACCCCACCTCTGAAAAGTCACACTGGGGACAATACATAAAATGGCCAGACCTTTAAGGTCTGATTGGACATTTTTATGCTCCTGCAACAAATGCTGTCAGTCCCCAGCTGGTCAAATCTAGAGTCTGAATAAGCAAAGTAATGCATAACTGTGGGAGAGAGAAAAGCAGCCATGGGGAACAGCAATTCCTCAGATCAACTCCAGAAAGAAAGTCACTAAGAAGATGGCTTAAAACATAGGGCACAGGACAGAGAACCAGGGATGATATTGCTGGAGAGCTGAAGCAGCTGCTGAAAGGGACATAGTAAAAGACTTGATCAGCTCAAGGAGATCCTAAGTGCCAGGCTTGTACTGCTTGGCTTGTTCCTGGGAACAGAGTGAGAGTGCAGAACACAGGGAAGGTGTTGGGGTATGATGGCAAAGCACTCTGCAGAGGTGCTGGACAGACTAATACAACAAAGTGGTGCTGCCTGAGGTTGGGGAAATGCCAGGTACCTGCAGGCAGACGCTGTGATACTGCAGACTATGGAAACAGAAAGGAGAGGTGGGAGAGCAGAGTGGAACATTTTATGCAAAAGCAGTAATATGCTGCTAAGATACCAACTACAAAAAACTCAGAATCAATTTACTGAGAAAAGGATGTAGAAATATCTGGATAGATGTTTAAGAGTAAAACAAGTTGCTCTGCCAGGACAATCTGCCTTTAGACGGCTGGAAAGGAACATTAAAGAGGCTGACTACCAGCAACCTTCAGCTGAAGTCAGGCTGAGAGGGAAAACTTTCATGTCTGAACATCAAAGGTGCCTAAAAGGCATAAGACAAGCTTGAGAGATTATTTTCAAGCATTGTTCTTGCCCTAAGCAATGCTTGGCAGACAAAATATGATTCTTCTTGAAGGCGTAAATTTAAGTTAGTGGTAGGTCTGAGACAAAACCTGAAATTAGATGGTTAGTGTGCAATGTTAGTGATTATCCACATTAATTATATTTAATAAGAATATAAGTTGATAAGAGTAGTCTGAGGCAAAAAATAGTTGAGGGATGAGTTTTTTTTGCTGCTGGGACAATGTTTAGCAAGGTTACTTTTTATAAACAATAGTTTAGGAATCAACTATTCCTTCTGAGATTTTTCAGAATGGGAGACTGTGACACAAGCTCTAAGAAGGTCACAAAAAGAAATGAATGGAATTGTTTTGCCCATATGAAAATTACAGGCAAATGCCAAAATTCATCATTATTGGCATCCTCAGGGCACATTGCAGCGAGTCAGTGTTGCTGGGACGGTGCAGAGAGGTTTGGACCAGGCCTGCTTGCACTTTGCTGAGCTCACATCAGTGCTTATTAATTTCTCACTTTTCAAAATACAAAAGCCAACATCTTTCATATTTGGATGGCAAAGTCCAGCTGAGTTAATTAAATCAGAAGTGAGAAGGATGCCAAGACTTCATAGACTATGTCAGTTGTGTTTTTTGTGCTGGGGATTTTCTCAGTATGCTGTTTGGAATGTGGAAGAAAAATTATAATATTGTTGTATTTTCCCCCAGTTTTAATGTGCATGGTAAGTAATGCCCTTCTGACCGTGTCATCTTTGTCAGGAGAGGTGTGGCAGCTCTTCACAAGCTTAGGATTCAGACAACCATCCAAACTGGTGAAGTTTGATAAGTTATTACATGTTCACTGAGTAATTCTGTGGATATGATTTATGCAGGGGGCAAATTTAAGTTACTGTTGTATGGCTTCATCCTCTTTTATTGCAGGCTGAGAGGTATGCACCATCCAAACTAAGAGCTATCTTCTGCATTTACTTTGCTGGAATAGTTATGATTGTAGACAATGGAGATTTTATATCAGAGTTACACTTGTGATGGCTGAGTGATGGTAATGAAATATGGGTTCTACTGTTCAAGACTAAATATTGGGTCAAGTTTTGCATCCTTTGACCTTTATTTGCTCAGAGAGCTGAATAGCCCAATTTTCACTGCTCAGAAGTCCTCCCTTCTACTTCTATTTGTTGTGGCTGCTTTCCTCTCTCACACCTTGCTTATTTAGGCTTCGGATATGATTATATGAGGACTACAGCAGCTGGTAAATAACTGTGATAAAGGGTTTGTAGCAGAGACATAACCTCTCCAGAAACTGGAGGATAGATTCAAGGGTGATATGCTATTAGCAGAACCAAGAAAAATAAGGCTATGTATTTAGTACAAGGACAGCAGGATTTGAACCCTACAAAATTAAATTTGATCTATCTTATATTTGTCTGCTTGCATTTGTTGAGATATTTTCTTTTTTTTCCCAGGTCTCTACATTTTCAAAGTGACATTATACAATGAATCTTACTATATAAAAACCGAAAAATATATTAGACTTTTATCTGAGACAGTGAAATGAACACCTTGGCAAAACTAAAATGTGTTTTTCTGGCCATTACGCAATATGAAGTTATTTTATAGCTCTGTGTTCTCATTAATTTTTGCATATAGCTATTCATCAACAAATATATTGTATGAGTAATTTCCATTAAGAACAGGGATATTAAATTTTTAGTCTCTCACAGCACAACTGCAGGAGATTCCAATGTGGTCATAACATAGTAAGCAGCTAACTGATTCCCTCAGGTAGCATTAACAGAGAGGAAAGTGTACTGCCCACATGCCTAAGACAGATTTCCACTGATTTTCCATTAAGTGTTCTGTCAGTTTGCTTAAGTTTTCTTTCTTGCCTGTTGAAAGAATCCAAAATAATATACAGAAAAGAATTATTTAGAGGTGAGAGAATAACACTCTAGGAGTTTATTTCAGATTTTGGAAGTTGCTCTTTAACTTTTTCCTGTTTTCCACGAACCACAAGACAAACTTATAACTGCCTCAGTGCTATGTGCAGTGTTACAAAGTCTTGTAGGATTAGGAAAAAGGTTTTTGTGTCATGCTGAGAAACTCTTCTGGTGTTCTATTTTTTTGTCTCCAATCTATAAATTGCAAATATTACTAGAGGAATAAAGTCAGTGTGGGATCAGATTAGAGAAAGGTTGTTGCTACTGGTATAAATACTAACCAGCAAAAGAAAGTGAGAACGGGTGGGGATGTCTAAAAACACCCAAAGGAAATATCTGTATATGCACCACAGTTACGTTTAAAATACACTTTTATTCTGTAGTCACTTGGTGATGCTCTTGAGTTATATTTCAGCTTTGGGACTGATAATTTGCAGAAGGGAATGTACTACTTAAATGTTCTTCCATCTTCACTCCTATCTCTAAGCTGAATCCTGAATTTAGTAGGGTCCCATTGGACGCTCCTAAGCTCTCTCCTTGGTCTCCTCTGCTCAATAAGCAAAGCTGAAGTCACTGTGAGTTCTGTGCTGGAAATGATCAGTCCGGGTGGTGGGATGCATCTTATTATTTCCAATCATCTAAAAGTATCCACTGAAAATTAGTGTTTAGACTCTCTTCACTGTTGCTAGAGACTCCAGAGAGCTCTTAATCTCAGCTCATCATAAGCCAGCTCTCTTTTGACCACACAAGAAGCCTAAACAAGCCTTATGTAGATCCCCGTTTTTTTGTGAATCCTTCTAAAGTTTTTTTCTGGCTGTTCTTGGCCTTGCGGGCCAACCCAGCCCAGTACAGCACAGCTGGGATCTACTTGAGAACAGCAGAGAGCATGTCATGCTCTAGAAACCATCCTGAGGCATGTGACCAAATGTTCAGAGATTTCTGCAGATTTCCGCAGTACCTCAACTGTAACAGGAACATAAGGGCCTAACCCATATCTTGAAACTATGATACAAATAGCTGCATCAGCTCTGCCCTGGTATTTCCAAGACTTCTTTTCATGCTGCTTCCCATGGATGCGCTAGGGAGCTGAATCTTCTGAAACTGCAGTTGCTGAAGCCCAGGAGGTGGTGGAGTCACTGTCCCTGGAGATATTTATGAGGTGTCTGGATCTGGCATGGGATGATCTGGTTTAGTGGTTCAGGGATTACAGTGGCGGTGCCGGGTGGGTGATCCAGCTGGTGATCTTAAGGGTTTCTTCCAACCTTGACTTTCCATGATTCCATGATTCTCTGATCCTGGGACTGTTCTGACACATTGCTGTTCATCTAAAACAGTTAAATGGGGATTTAGATTGATAAAATGATCTAGGAAGTTCTGACTTGTAAACAAGGCCAGAGAACCTAGCCACATTTTATTTTTCATCATATGTATCTTTCTGTAGCATCTATTCCCTCAGAAGGGTAATAGCTTTCATATATTGGCTACCTGGACGAAAATATTATAGTAAAGAATAAATACTTACACTTGCACTTTATATTCTATGTTTTAAGAGTGTGTAACAAAGAAAACTACCTTTGTGATGCCAGAAAATATGCCTTAAATAAATGGTATTTAAAATAAAATACCTGTAAGTTATACAACTGATGATTTTATATTTAAGGGAACTCAGGGCGAAGTGGGAACTTTAAAACCAGACTCAAATATGAATGTCTTTTCACTGGTGATGTCCTGTCTTTCCAAAGTGTGTGCTTGGAAGCTGTGAGCTAGATGTTTTTTCTTTGGCCTCATGATGTGACTAATCACAAACTTAGAATTAGATGTTGTATCAGTATCAATCTTCCTTAAATTTTAGGCATGTTGTTTCAAAGCTTTTTCTTGGTTGGCAGCAATTTAAAAAAGATGTAGCAGGCCCTGTCTAAATGGACCATTGCATTTATGTTGCTGTGACATCTCAAGTAAATATTATTTCAAAGTTTTATTATTGGATGTGAGCAGCGAAAACACCAACAAGGAAAATCAATTAATGACAAACATTATTTTCACACTATAACATCCTGGGGAGTCGCTTAAACCTGGTCAGCTGTAAGGGAGTGTAGTGGGAGTAGGGTGCAGTAAACAAGCTGAGAAAGCTACTGAGGTACTGAAGAAGTGCTGGCACTCCATCGCCTGTACCAGAGGAATTGCGTCCTTACAGGCAGCAAAGGTGCTCTCAAGGCAGCCTGTAAGCCAAACACAGCCTCCAGCTCCTGGCTGAGCCATCACCTACCATGAAAATGTCAGTGAGGTTCACATAAACTTGGACATTTAAATTTTTATTCCCCCTAGCCTGCAGTGCATTGATTGATGTTGCTGGCAGATTTGGCAGCATTTTCTGATCCCAATGCTCACTGAATCCCCTCTGCTCATGCAGAACAGAATGTTTTGTCGATGCAAGTAAAGGGCAGTGGCAATTTTAACCCTCACTCTAGGAACAAAAAGCAAAAGCAGAAATCCAACTATAAATATCCCTAAGCTTTCAAAAAGAAATTACAGTTTTAGTTTTGGGTCAGAGTCCTTGTCCTGTGTGCTCCATCAATGGGAAGAAATAATTTTCTGTTGAATCAGTGAATTCCTCTCCAGCATATTTCTCAAGCACTATAAAGGAGACTAATACATTGAACAAGACATCTGTGTTGAAAACTTGAAGGAATGCTTATTAGTATTTTGTCTCAATCAGTATTTTTCTCTCTATTTTTCAAGAAAAGAAAACATTCTCTGTATTCATCAGTCTGATATGTGTAAAATATTCTGTTTATTTTTGAATGACCACAGGAAAAACTCTAAAGATATATGTTTACTGGAAATGGTATGAATTATATGAATTATTAGTCATAAAAATCCCTTGTTTTTATAAAACAAGGAAGAGCATATGTTTCCAATTTGACACTGAAGATAACTTCTACTCCTTCCTCTACCTCTTTTTTTTGAGTTTTTTTTCTTTTCTCATACAAAACCACTCTTTGCAAGAATGGGGATTTCATATCAAGATTTGATTGTTAACTGAATATAAGTGATGTTTTTCAATTAACATGTTTGAATATTGAGTATTAGCCATTTCTGATAGAGTGGGTGCCCTTAAAATTTGAATGGTGGCTCTTGCAGTAGTTGCTAATTTTATTCACAGATGTCTCAATTTCAAATTAGCTTATGCTGCAAATGACATAGTGAAACCAACAACTTTAGTGACCTCAGAGTATAAGGTTATTTGTAGATCTTATACTGCTTCTAGGCCAAGTGCTATGAACCGACATCTTTTCACTTCATTCTAAACTATGTCTATGTGATGTCTCAATATAATTTAAACAACGTGTCCAGATAGGGTAGAGCTGCTGGAAAGATATGTATTTATCACCTTGCTTTTCACTGGAATTGCTGATATTTATCACCTTGATTTTCACTGGAATTGTTAGGCAGCAATGGATGACTGGGGCCCAAGGATTGTAAAGCTTTGAGGTATGCTGAATGTATCAGGACTGGAATCAAGGCAATGCAATTCTCTATTCAGATCAATAAATTAAATGGCATTCTTTGAGCTTCTATTTAATAATTGTAAATGATGGCTTGGAATGTACTGTGTAGTCATTATAATGTGTAATTTAATGACAAACCAGGAGCTAATGGTGCCTCTGTCAGTCAGCAGCTGTTGATGTGGAAGATCAGATAGAGTCTGTAGTTACCTATGCTTTACTTTCCAGCTCTTTTGTTCATATGCTCTGGTGTCTTAGAGCCAGCTGGGTCTCCTGGAATCATTAAACTGCTGGACATTGAGCATGGCCTGGGAATAGGGCATGAGACACTGGCTCAAAAGGTACAGATGCCTGAAAAGAATTAAAGGGATAAAGAAGGAGATCTGACCTGAACACTACAGCTAACCTGGCAGAATCCCCCTATGTTGTCATTTTGCCCCAAGGTTCCTAACAAAGGACCATCAGGTTATAGTGGCCTGGCTGCAGTGATGTGGACTCAGAGATATTTCTGTGAGACTGACCAAGCCTTTTACAACTACTTTATGGATTCCTCTGAACATGAATTTGCCTAGTTAGTGGGTCATATTAGCCTTCACTTTCTTTTCTGTAGAACTGCTGCCTAGATGTGCTCCTGAGCTGCTGATCATGCTGGCTCAAGTGCATAACAGTGCTCTTACTGAGGTGCATTGTGTGCTTCACAGAATGTTCACAGAACAAGTTGAGTTGAAAGGGACTCACAAGGAGCATCGAGTCCAACTCCTGGCCCTGCACCATGAGCCTGAGTGCATTGTCCAAATGCTTCTTGAACTCTGTCAGGCTTGGTGCTGTGACCACTTTCCTGTGTCCAAACACCCTCCAGGGAAAGAAACTTTCCTGATATCCAACTCAAGCCTTCCCTAACACAACTTCAGGCCATTCCCTTGGGTCCTGTCACTGGTCACCACAGAGAAGAGATCAGTGCCTGTCCCTCCTCTTCCCCTCATGAGGAAGCTGTAACTGCAGTGAGGTCTCTCCTCAGTCTCCTCCAGGCTGAACAGACCCAGTGCCCTCAGCCACTCCTCACATGGCTTCCCCTCAAAGCCCTTCACCATCTTTGTGCCCTCCTTTGGACACTTTCTAATAGTTTAATGTCTTTCTTACATTTTGGCACCCAAAACTACACACAGGACTTGAGGTGAGGCTGCCCCAGCTCAGAGCAGAGCAGGAAAATCTCCTCCCTTGCCCGGCTGCTGATGCTGTGCCTAAATGCACTCTAGGAGGTCATCTCTTCATTTTGGGAAGATCAATCAGAACTCCCATTCTGCCCATCACAAACTTTATTTCAGTTCTTTCCTACTCCAGCACCACCTGCAGTTTCAGTGGCACTGCTCTCTTCATCATTGAGATCAGAAGGGCAACAACTGTAGATCCAGAAGCCATTCCTGTGGAATTTCTCAAGATTTCCAGTTTGGCAATTAATCTCCGATAAACAGTCTCTAGGCACAGTTATATGTGATAATTAAGCATGCCAGGGAATGATTTTGGGATCAAGAATCTCTATAATTTTTGTGGTTTATGAACTGCTAGAACAGTCATGGTTGTGATTTTGGTCCAAGTCAGCTAACAATTTCTTAAGCAATGTTTTAACATGGATTGGGTTGATAAGGACCAGAGATTGCACAGGCTGAATAAAAGACACCTTAAAAGTGGTCACCAAATTAGGGAGGGGAGGGAAGTTGAGCAACAGGGATGTAGGATGTTCTGTGCTAGAAAATTGGTCTAAGCGTAATTTAATTCACTGGTAGTTTTGTATTGTCCGGACCTCCGTTTTTCATAGTAGGTGCATTTCTTTACATTTTGTGTATTATTTATTTATTTCCAAGTAATTTGTGAAAATGTACATGCGCACATGGCAAAGCACAAGAGAAAGTAATTTTATCATTTGTCAAAACCTGTGCTGAACAATTTGTTTGGGATGGTGTTATTCAGACTGTCTGTTTTACGGAGTGATATGAGTGACTAACTTGGTAATGGAGTTGGCAGAGACAGTGTTGGCTAAGTGCTTGGACCAAGAGCTTTGATGTAATAAAGCTGTGCTTTCAAGGCCTTTTCTGCAGTGTTTTGGACAGTCTGGAGATCCAGCGATTACTGCTCCATTATATCAGTCCCAGGGGTATTGCCTGCTGATCCCCACCAAGTTGCTTAAGTGCACTAACTTCTGAGAACTTAGAACTTAACTAATACAATTTTTTTTTTCATTCTGGATTAGATTTATTAATTAGTCTCACATGGATTTAGAAATTCCATGTATTTCATGTTTATTTCTGGTAGGAATGTAAGTGTTCTTTTGAGTTTTAATGGAAGTGGAAAACCACTTTAATCTCTTTCGTATCGATTTCATCTCAATTGAAACCTTTTGTTTTCACATGGATTGTAGTTGGGGCATTCTGAATAGCAAAATTACTGGTAGAATCCTTGAAGTATTTTGTCTCTGTCACAGGCCCACACTGCCCACTCATGATGTATTCATCATCTCTTCTTGTGTGTAGAACGTATTTAATAATAGTCTGGCATTTCTTTAATTTTACGGCCTGATATTCTGGAATAATATATTTTGGGTATAATTAGAACCAATATTGTTCTGACAAAGTAACTGTCACATTTTCTGGCAATGTCCAGCAATTTCTCCTAGACATTATGGTATTACTGGGGTTTCCACTCCACCAGTAAAGTGCTTAGCAATTTACCAACCTCTGTTATTAACAGACAATAAAAAAAGGTAAGTATTTTTAAGAAAGTAGCTCAAAGATATTCAAGAGATTGATCAATCTTTCAGGCCTGGCAGTACCTTAGCAAGTTATTAACAACTGAAGGGAAAACTTCATCAGTACCGGAGTTTATAAATTCTAAATGAAGGTGGGTGTTAGAGAATATTCAAGGCTGACATGCTCATTCCACCACTGTGGAGAATGTCAAGACTGTCAAGACTCCTATGGGAGGGAATATAACTTTGTTTGTAAAACATAAAATAATTGCAGTATTTATTAGCCTTTCCTTCCTTTAATGTCTTTGATAAATTTGTGGATAAATGACAAGATATAATAAAAGAATGAATGCAAATCCTTTCATTATCACAAGCTAGAAAATATTTGCACCAAGGTGGCAGTTATGGGGGAAATTAGCAGTTAATAACTATCTAGACAGAGTGAATCAGAGCAAGGCTGGTGTCCTGTCACTGGGGAACACTAAAACCAAATTTAAATGCCTGGTTCATTCCCACAGAACTCTTTAAGGTTCTTGGTATAAAACTATTTAAAATTGTTTTATATGATCATTATTATATAAGCCCTAAGAAGTTTTTAAAGTTGCCTTTGAAAAATAGAGGGATTTAGTTATTTCTCTGTGGATTTAATGGTGATTTCAATATCATCAAAGTGCACTAAGCTTCATTATAGTACTTTAAAACCTGTTTGCATCAGGCTGCTGTGTGTACGTGTGTGTTCGGAATGTGTGCACATGACAGCCAGGGTACAATAAAGCATGTGTGGGTTAGCTTGGACACTGTTTCCATTCCACAGTTATAATCTAATGAAAGTACATAGAAGTTTAATTTAAAAAGCAGCATTGAACTCTAAAACCCTGTAGTGCTAGGACACAAGCTGTGTAGAAAACCACATGGGAAAGTGGTGATTACAATATTGCATTTTTCCTTGCGGGCTCTGTTGGGTTCACATGACGTGCTTTACCAAAGTATGTCTGTTTTCCTTTCCTCAGCAGAACAAAAGTGCTATTGCTGCTTCCTCTGCATTAGCCATGGTGTTTTATTTTGCTCTGTGGACATGCCATCAGTCCTGTCATTTAGC
Source organism: Bombycilla garrulus (assembly GCA_013400315.1). Taxonomy (NCBI): domain Eukaryota; kingdom Metazoa; phylum Chordata; class Aves; order Passeriformes; family Bombycillidae; genus Bombycilla; species Bombycilla garrulus. The sequence continues at coordinate 929,805 of VXBU01016903.1, forward strand.
TCTGTTTCAGCACAACATTTAGGTTCATGGGCGCCTCCATCAAGACAAGCAGCACTTCCCTCCATCCCCTGCTGTGTAGCACACTGGCTGAGAAAGGTGGCACAGCAGATCTCAATGGGTTCATTATGTGTGACAGCTAAAAACACTTCCCTACACGAGTTATTAATAGATGATAACTGGTGGAGGCCAGACTATGTAATGGGTTAGATTACTTGGTCTCTTGTAAACAATATCCTATTTCTAAAGGGAAGGCATTGAAGAATTATTGGTTATAACCATGCAAATAGGCACCATTTCAGCAGTTTTGGTCAACTCAAAGTTAACAGCTTCCAGGGGCAGTGCAACCAGCACCTTCTATTTTTCAGCTTTTACCCCAGCCTGCTACAACTGTAAGGGAAGGCTATGAATGATTTTATTATGAATCACTGAGCTGATGCCAAGTAAAAATACCAGATCTCCCCCTCCACCAAAGATCCTAAGAGTTTCCCTATAATCCTGGCCCCTCACAGATGCAGCAATGGTCAACTGCAACGGCCAAGCTGATTCCTTTTCTCTAGGAAAGGACAGGAAAATGGAAGGTCATATAAAATGAGATACTTCACCACCCAATTTACTCATTTGACAAACTGAATTAAGCTCTTTTGGGGGTTATCAGAAGTACTTATTGGAGAGGCTCACAGCAGTGAGCTCCAGGGTGAGTTGAGGTTAAAATCATGAATGGCAGAGAAGGGAGCTGAAGACAGGGAAGCCTTGTCAGTACTTCTGAGAGCTCGAGCATGAGGAGCTCTCCTCCTGCGAGGCTCTGTTGACAGGGTCTCTGATGGCTGCACTGAAAACGAAAGAGGCCACAACCTGGGTGGCAGAGGAGGGCTCTGACAGCTTGTTTAAACAATAGTGGGACACACGAACGTCTGTCTCAGCGGGGGTAAGTCTGCCAGTGTTTCTCTGGTTATCAAAAAAGCATCCTGGCTCCTTTAGGAAAGAGCTGGTAATGCTCAGTTCTCCCCTACACATGGGAATTGGAAGCAGCTCATTTGCCTGGGCCATGAATTGCTTTTTGTGGTGCTGATAGACCCATGGTGCATCAAAAGGTATCTATTGCTTATGAATTTATTGCTCATGGGAAAAAAAAAAACAGCGTAGGCTGGCATAAACCCATGCACTGCAATTTAGAATTCTAAGTTATGTGATGTAACCATCAAATAGATTACACTGCAGTTACCCTCTGTAACTATTAGTTATTTCTCACTATAGTATGTTTTGGTATGATAAAGTGTACACAAAGAAACAGATCTGCATTTTCTAATTTTCAAGTTTTCTAGTCCATTTCATCTAAAAAATCAGGCCATAACATATGCAACTTTCCCACAGAGTTTTTTATTTTACAAAATTATCAGAATGTAATTAGGACAACAGCATTAGACTTGAAAGTTTTGCCTGTAATTGAAGGACTTAATTTCCTCCTGTTGTATACGTGTAAATTCAGAATAGGTTCAAATCCAGGAACTTCATTTTCAGCATGTATAAATGTAGAGACTGTCTTTTTACTGTGAATTAATCTGTCTTTACTGTGAAGGAATACTGTCCTTTTCTTGTGAATGAAAATATTATTGTATTAATTTAAAAAAAAAATCAGATTTTTCATAAGTAAGATTTCTAACCACAGGAAAAGATGATAATTAGAACAAGACTTGTGATTTGTCTTTTGTGGTTATAAAAAAAGGAAAAAGGGAAAATCTCATGTGCATTTGTATCACCAAGTAAACAAACCTACAGCTTTTAGGCAGAGTTCTAGATTCTCTTTTTTGTAGCTGTGCATATATACATCCTACTAGTGGTTAACTGGTGATACGAAAATGGATTAATTTTCATATCCTATCAAAATTAAAAGAACCCCCAACACAAACCAATGACCTTCTACTCTATTTAAATACTACAAATGCAGCACATAGTAAGATACAAAATTACTATTGAAATAATGGTCCCAAGTCTTAAGGGAAGAGGTATTTTACTTCATGACAAGCAAAAGTTAAAATCTTGATTGAAAAAAGGTGGTTATTTCTATTTCTGAGCAGCCAGAAAATAAGTCTCTAATGTTTTGACTGTAGAGAAGTCACTTCAGCTGTACTCTGCTTATGCTGTGTCTCCTAGACTTGCTCTGTGGAGAACAGATGGTTTCCCCTCAAAACTAAATATCCCCAAATTCTTAAGCTGTGTTTTCTTAATTTTGCTTTGTTTTTTCTTTTGGTAGACTTTTGCACATTTTCTCAGGATTCTTTCCACTTGCTTAAATGAAATGCCCTAAGACACACTTCATTGTGCCTTGAAGAAAATGTATTTAGGTATAGTTATTTTTAGCTAGCAACAGAAGTGGGAAAAAAAAGCACTTTTTGTGTGTTTTTAGCAAGGGTTTTCCTGAAATGAGGTTCAACAACATTCTCTTTGTCTTGGTTTCATATTACATTCCCTCTTCCAGACAATAAAAATAAGTTTACATCTTGGAGACTATAGTTGAGTAATCATAAAATGAAATGTATGATGTCAAGATTAAAATAAACAAGCTGAAGGCAATCTGGCAATACGATAAAGGACTTGTTTAATTGTGAGAAATTGCCAAACAGATAAAAGGGGAAACCCAAATATGGGTAAACACAGATGGAAGGCCTAGAAATGTAGTTTTTGTTAACTTTTTCAATAGACTAAACCTTAGCTATGGCATAAATATTTTCAAAATATGTTTTCCAGAAAACATAATAGGAAAGTATTTGTAAGTTACTGGCTGATCAAATGACCACTGTAGAATTACAATTTCCTAGTTATTCCATATAAATTATAACTGAGAAGCCAGTTTAAGTGGTGTAGTTAACTTTTTATTGACGCTTGTTCCTTCAGAAATTGCTAAACTTCACAGAGTCTAGAGAAAATAAAAATAATAAGGTTTATATATCATAGCCACTCTTTTGAGAAGTCAATACCCATTTCTAGATTGTTCTAGGGCAAATAGGCTTCCCCTAAGATTTTGTGAATGATAGAGGTTTTGAAGAATTCCAGGTGAGTGAGGGTGCTCCGTAGTCTGGAGGAGCAGTTTGATACCACCCCAGTCTTCTTCTTCTCCCTTATCCTGTATATGCTGTGGAATAATTTTAGGCTGGAGACCACCTCTACTGGAGCAGAGAGCCCTGCTCTCAGCCAGATGGAAACCAGAGAATCAGGAGAGGAAGGGAATTCTCACATTTTCTCTGAGACTTGAGCACCTGCTGCTGCAGGGAGCAGGTTAGGGATGGTGTCCTAGGTTACAATGTAAAATATTCCAGAAGGTCTGTATTCTACCTCCATCTTCATGAACTGTTAAAATCAGGAGGGACAGTGTTTTCCTTACCTCCTCCCCCGGACCATCTCCTGTTAATGGGCCATTAACACCTTGCCCCATGAGTCACAGATAACTCCGGGAGCCATTTGTGTTTAATGGGCAATTAAGGACCCACCACATGACTCATTAATGACATCAGCCCANCATCTTGTGCTAATTTTCCTATTAGGTTGTAGTTTGTTAGCTTTTCTGTTTTATTTTATTTTGTTTATACATATTAAAGAACTGTTATTCTTATCCTCATATTTTTGCCTGAGAGCCCCTTTAAATGATTTGGAGGGAGGGAGTTTGCATTTTTCTCTTCTGGGAGGGGCTCCTGCCTTCCTTGGCGGGCACCTGTCTTTCAAAACCAAGACAGATGGACAGTCCTGGTGGGCTCACAGAATATCAAAGCCCCCCACTACAAACCGCAAGATAGTTTCACAATATCTTCCAGCATTGTCAGCCTTGGATAGCTCAGACCAAAAGGGAGAAGTAAGAGTAAACTGTTCTGCCTGTGGGTGCCTGGTATAGCTACAGGCACACCCAAGCTCACGTCAGTGTACCCTCCATAAACTCTTGTTTTCCACAGAAAGGGAGTTTGATTGTGTAGACCAAAAAGGTGCTGTGAAAGACTGTGACTACTTGCCCTGCCTGAAGGCTTGGAATATCTAGAACCTAGAGTATGATCATGCTCATAAATGTAGCTTATAAATGCTACAGGCTTATACTGAATGTCTTGATTTATTTTGTGAACCCTTCAGTCAGTATATTTGCTGTAATTCTTAAAAACATCATCAGCCCAAAATCACAAGAATAATGACTTCATTAGGGCTTCTGCTTAGACCAAGGATTATGGTAATAACGAATTTGTAATCTATTTTGATTTTTGTCCTTACATTAGATAAATGACCACTATTACTGCTCTGGTGGTTGTTTACTCAGCAAATGAACTTCATGCCAATTCACTTTATTGTACTTCATAATTTATTTGCTCAGTGTTGTTCATAGTGTGACTAAGCTGATGAAAGCTTTATCATGTTTGCATTGAGACTGCTATGAAGAAAGGCAGACTGATTGGTGTATGCCCTGTGTATAGGGAATGTTTCACTGTGGAAAACCACTAAAAGCTTGATAAATATACAAAAGAAACAGCGCTACTCGATACTGATGACCTTGTAAACTCACCCTTTCTTTTCTACACTTTTTATTTTCTCAAAATATACCTTTCAATCACAACTTCTATTTCATATTTATATATTTTTTCTGTCACTGTCAGAGGAGTTAATTCCCAGTTCCAGAATGACTCTACTCTTTGCTAATACAAACCTCTACCTCTCTGTGCCATTATATTGCTGTGCTCCATACACACAGTTCTGGATGATGCAAACCTTCCAGTAAATTGTATGCAGCATCTATCCTCTATGAGGGCTGAATTCTTCAGGCTCTTCTCTTTTGCAAGTCCCCAGTCTGCAATCACCTGGGGAAAGAGCTGGTCTGTACAAGTCGGGATGGAAGGTTTGCCCTCTTAAATCCTATTACGGCAATGAGTAGCACCGAGTTTTGCACCACTCATCTGGAAAAAGCAACTGCCTTCCTCCCACCAATAAGTCATCATTGTCTGAAATGGCCAGGCATTCCAGAATAAGTGCTTAGAGTTGGCATTTTCAAGATTCAAACAGAATTTCATACTGCTGTTAATATAGCTGATTATTGGATTCATTAAGGCCATAGGTGCCTCTGTTAGGCTGGAGAATATTTGTCAAATAACGTAGTTTGAGTCTGGGAGTGTCTGTACTATTTGACTTTTCTCTCATTGAACTCTTATTCTGCTGTAATGATAAACAGAGAGAAAATTGGAGCTGACCGGGGAACATGACCTGCAAGATAAAAACATACTATAAAATACAACAATTACTGGAAAATATCAAAGAATTATATGTGGAACCTTTTGGATAAATTTGGTGGCTGTTTGAAGAGCTGAGCCAGTATTGGAGCCCGCAGACGGGCATGTGCACATCAAGGATTAATCATGAATCACAACAGGTGATGAAAAAAAGAAGATGGGATTTACTTACTGTGGAGCTGTATTGTTATGGGCCTCATTAGCAACCTGGTTAGCTGAATGCAGTGCCATGCCTCCTCTGAGGCTCCTGTTGGCATTTTTGACAAGAACTGTGTTTTTAATATTGTCTGTCTTTTATTGTTATTTAATATTATGCTGGGGTCTGATATTACTTGTTTGGAGAAAAATGTACGTGTTAGTGCACTTAATATGTTTATTTAATATGTTTATTTAGTTAATTTAAAGAATGGCCGATGCAAGAGCGAGCCCATGGCAGGCCAGTTTGACTTTTTAAAAACAGAACGTGAATGTTAGAATCACTGTGCATTCATTCTATTGATTCAGTTTATTTTGCATGCAAATCAGATGACAGGAATTGCATTTACCTAAATACAAGACACTTGCCTCTGTCACATGGCAATATTTGGGGTTGAGATACATAAACATTGTAAATCTGAAAAGGGTTTGGACTACATTATAAAACATTATAGGTCTGAAAAGGATGAGGAATAAGCATTTTCGTCTTCACAGTACAAGTTAGGCATTGGATTTGTCTTACTTATGGACTAAATCAGACAATCATTTAGGCTGAAAAAGACCTTTAAGGTCACCGAGTCTAACTGTAAGCCTAACGCTACTGGGCACACCACTAAATTGTGTCCCAAAGTGTCACATCTACCTGTCTTTCAAATGTCTCTGGGAGTGGTGGCTCAACAGAGCAACCACTGCACTAGGCTTGTAGTAGTGTTGAAATGAAGTAAAAAATATTTTCTTGGTATCCAGTCTAAAGCTCCCCTGGCACAGCCTAAGGCCATTTCCTCCAGTGCTGTCATTTGTTACCTGGAAGAAGAGAACAACCCCCACCTGTCTACGGCTTCTTTTCAGGGAACTGTAGGGAAGGATAAGGTCCCTCCTGACCCTCCCTTACTCCAGCATAAACTACCCCAGCTCCCTCAGCTACTCCTCATAGGATTTGTGCTCCAGCTCCTTAACCAACTCTGTTGTCCTTCTCTGGACTCGTTCCAGCACCTCAGTGTCCTTCCTGCAGTGATGGGACCAGAACTGGACACAGGATTTGAGGTGTGGCCTCAGCAGTGTTAAGTACAGAGGGACAATCAGTGCCCTGGAGGTGCTGGCCACACTATTGCTGATACAGGCCTGGATGCCACTGGCCTTCTTGGCCACCTGGGCACATGGTGGGTCATGCAAGAAGAGATTGTGTATGTCTTCTGCAGAAAAAGACTGTTAGTGCTGCATTTCACTATTCTTTTTTTCACTACAGTATAATATTATAATATTTCAAAAACAATTCTGTACATTTTAGATTATAGTTCATAAATCACCCTTCAGTTGTTACACAAACATTTCCTTACACGTAATTCTTGAATTAACATCTGTCCAATAATTTTTCAACTTGTATCAGCAACAAAAAAACAGTTATAGCAGAAAAAAAATTAATTATTTTTTCATAGTACAAAAAGGTGATTTTGGTACATGCATGTGAGATCTGCTAACACGATACATACACTGACTATAAACAGCTCAATTGCTCAGTACTAAGGCTTTGTTCCTTCAAGAGGTCCCTACCTGTGGTGCAGAAGGTGCTTGGAAAGTGAATAAAAATATCAAGCAGATGGTGACATTTCTTGTAATTATCTTCTCTCCAGAAGTCTGTGACTACTTTGCTTGAGGCAGGTTCACAGTTCTAAATGTTCTTCCATGAGTGTGTGTGATTGCCTTTAGACTTCTGACATTGTGTTGAAATTAATTTAAGAGGTTAAGTGAAGATTTGTATGAATGCCTCCTCCTGTTCAATCATTACTTATGATGTGTTGACTTCCTCTGAAAGTGCTCTATCGCCCATTCAGAGAGGCCAAGTACTGGAACAGAAAAATAACCAAAAATTAAAAAAATTATATTGATGTATATCTCAATAGCTCTGATGGAGCCTAAATAAAAGGCTAGTTACCTCTTTTGGTCAAATATTAGAGCACTCAAACCTGAAAGTGTTTGAATCCAGGGTGCAGCTTTTGTGTTTCATATCCATTTCTAAGGGAAACCGTCTCCAGGGCACATTTGTGATAGAGGAGCTGAAGCCTCTCTCTGAGTGGTTCCTGTGAACTTCTCTTGAGATGTGTTTTATGGTCATCCTCAATTAGCAGGACAGAAAGCATGAAGAACAGCCAGAGCAAACCTGTGCTCTGCATTGGAGATAGTTTCTATCAAAGCATTTGAAATAGCAGACACAGCTAGGGATTGTTTCCTTTTCCAAACAAACAGCACAACCTGATCTGTCTCTTCAGACACTTTACAATTACATTTTCTTCAAAAATTAATCCAAAGTAATATATTAGGAAAATATCTTAAAAGCACTATGAATAAAAGGGCTCTAGGGAAACAAGATGAACTGATTAGACATTTTTCTGTGGTTTGATAATTCTGCAACACTTATTCTATTATTTTTGGTACATCCAAAAGTAAAGCATTCATTACTCTAGAAATAACTTTTTAGCTAGAGAAGCAGAGTGACAGACCATGTATTATATAACTTTGGGTTGGTTTGGTTTAAAAGATGTGCTTCGTTCTAACACCTACAGGGTATTCTTGTGTATGTGTATAGCCTTTGAGGAAAGATCTAGTGACTGCCTCTGTCTATTTATTAATCATCCATTTTTTTTATCTATGTGAAGGAATAGGTCCCAGGATGTGATGGGGATTAGCAGGCCAAAGCCCTGTCAATATGTCTTGGTTTATACTGAGCCTGGAATGAATCTATGGAGAGACAGCAAGGATGAAGAACATTTGCTATAAAGTCAATGAACCTTTGAAGACAACCATTGCTAAAAAATATTGCTAATTCTATCTGACTCCTTAATGCTCTACTGTCTCTGAGGAATCTGTGAAATGAAGTTCTGATACAGTACCTCTGAAACTGAGATTTTTATAGCTGAGCTCTCAAATCTATAAGTTGGGATGGTATGTAGTCCACACAGATCAGAGATCTTGCAGCTTTTACTCAATCTTAGACCACAGAAATTATATACTTGTAAAAGTGTGCTGCTCTTATAATGTACTAGGCAAGCACTGTGAGAAGACATTGATTTTCAGGACTCCAATGAAAACATTGGACTCCAATGAAAACATTTCTGAGAACATTTCTCTTGGTTTTATTGTCTTCATTAGGACTGATGAACACCTGGGAATATCTTTGAGCTACCGTCTTGTAATCAGCTGCTGCAGTTTTCGGAGTCCGCCACAAATTTTTTTTGTTGTCAACCTGAGTAAGCCTATGGTATCCTTTTCTCTCAGCCTGTCTGCCTCCAGCCTGCCTGTATAACTTACTGTCCCTACAGAACAGAGTCAGTCCTCAGTCTCCTCCAGATGTCTTCTGCCTTCTTGTCTCTTCAAATTTACTACATAAATTCACATTTTGTACAGTTTTATTATTTTCAAGCAATAATAAGACTCCTACAGCTTGAAAGAAGCAAAAATTCTGCCATGGCACATTCTCCATGAACAAAATCTCTTCTAGTGAATGGTATATACTGCTTCTTCTACTTTGGTAAAAACATGAAATATCACAATAAAATCCTTTTTAAAGTGATAGCCTTGTTCAATTATTGTCATCTGGACAGAAAATTTGCCCAGTAAGAGCATTGCTTTGGGTTTCAGTAACATGTATCTATGTCATCTACTCTGTAAAACATCCTCTACATATTATACACAAATTTAAAACAAAGGAGCTTCTTGTGAGCGTGAGGACAGTGATAGCGAATGTGGTTTGTATTTGTATTTGGATACCTCGGCACGTTTTTTAGAAATGATGTATAGGATTGTCTGTGACAGCCAAGGTAGGACATTTCACTCAGCACAGTCTGTGAAAGGGAACTTTTAAATGGAATAATGTCATTGATTTTTGCTGGAAAGAGATAGATGCTTATATAGCACATAAGGAAGATGCTGAATCTGGCCACCCGACAGAGGTGATGCTGCTGCACCTCCAAACCCTGGGTCCAGCAGGTAGTGAGGCAGAGCATGTGTTCCCAGCAGGCACACAGGCACAGGTGTCCACATCAGCAGTACATGTGTCACACACATAGACACAGACAGACATTCAGCACCTGTACAAACACAAGATCATCATCACCATCCTCTTCCCTTCTCTGGCTGATCAGGAGAATGTCTGTGAGCGTGGGTACCCCAGCAGCTGGTCTTATCCACTGGTCTGCCTGCTCTCCTGTGATGGGCCTGTGAGGAGCTGGGGCTGGGTGTTATTGGAGTTCCCTCTTTTGCCGTTGCTTCTCTCTGCTACTTTCCTCTGTGGAGGTGACCTTTTCACTGCATCAGCTGACATGTGTAGTATAGAACAATAAAATTTCTGCTTTGAAATACTGGATAGAAGTGGAGTGAACTGGTGTTTGAAGAGGTTAATAGAAATCCAGGGACAGCAGCTGCTGTAGAGTACTTATAGGCAATCTGCAGCAGTTGTTAAATTTTAACAGCCAGTATGCAGGCTACAAGAGTAATGTCTCCTTCACATGATGAAATAAAAGTGCCAAACAAATTGTACTTGTTTTTTACCTTTGCAAGCCTTATGTATATTGTATTTTTCAGCAGACAAATTAGATTCTGAGTGTCTGTTCATTGTCTTGCATCACAACACATTTATTTAAATGGAGATTCAGAATTCAAAATACTGTGCAAAAAATTCTCATAAAATGGAATAAATTCAGAGCTTTTACTCAAATATTCTAGAATTTTGGCAAATTACATCTGCAGATTTGATCTTTATGTCTTCCTGTCTCCTATTCCGAATGTTGAAAATATGATTATAAATAAAAGTGATAATACTAACAGTAGTAATAACATAGGGTGTGGTCTCTGATTAAATAGCCATGTTCATGCAGAATGGTGACTGCCTGAATGCTTTTCCAGTAGCATGAACCATAGAAAAGCCTTGGTTGGAAGGAACCTTCAAGATCCTGGCAGTGCTTTTCCACTGGTTCCTCTCATAAGGCTTTGTGTTTCTTATAGAGGTGTGGTGGATCTTGTAATTCTTTGAAGACATGAACATAAGATTAATTCCATCAAACTTCATAGACTTTTTTCACTTGCCTCCAATGGGTGGGTGAGATGTGAAAGCTTCATGCATGCATCTGATGTCTGCTAAGACTAAAAAAGATGACTTTCCAAGACATCTAAGCTTTTGGGCTTGGGAACATGCTCATGAGCACTGGAAGGTCACAGCTGACACTAAGCAGCTGGGCCTGTTTTGAAAGTTTGTGGTCTGGGAGCAGTAAGATAAACAGCAGCTCATCAGAGTCCTACTAAAAAATAAATAAAGCATGTTATCCCCAACTTTTGAACAATTAGGGAAAAGCACCATCATGTTGAGCATGGACTTTATTAGTTATAGTTCAAAAATGTGTCCAGAAGGCCCTGATTTGTGGGAAATTGGTTTTGGTCAGGAGGAAGAGAACAATACTGTTCATAATGGTTCGGTTATTCAGCCCATGTTCTCGGCAAAAATAGTGATTGGTTTTCACTTAAATCAGCTTCCATTATAAACAGCTGATATTCCAAGTTCAATTCATGGACCTGACTGTGTATTCCAGCTAATTATTCCTGAAGATTTTCTATGGCTAAGTTTAAACATTTATTCTGCAATTTTCCTCCTTCTGTTCATAGCTTCATACAAAAATGGCACCAGAGAATGCTGATCTCTGAGCTGAATATGAAGCTAAAGGTCCTGAACTGGACTCACACAATTTACCATGTATTTGGCCCTTCTTCTCTTTCTTAAGAACAAATGGTGATAACATCTATTAGTTTTCATTTTAATGCACTAGAATTAGCTGTAATAGAAGTTTTCCAAAGCGCTGTAAGTAGAAGTATATAAAGTTATGCCAAAAAGACTATGAATAATAGGTCTGAAGAAAATCCTGGAAGTGCATGGGTTCCACTATGAGATTGTATTAGGCAGACCTCATTTGGCAAATTTACTATGTTTTAGCGAGTATTTTTTGTATGATTTTTTTCTCCAAGGAAACAGAAATCCACATGTTGGGTGGGAAATTTGTAATGTTTAACAAAGGAAATAGATAAAAAATAGCAGATTTTTTTTTTTTAAATAATAACTTGTCTGTTGCTTTGTTAAATGTGAAATACGTGGAGAAAAGCAGAATCTTGTTTTTTTCTACACACACTTTCTAAGTGTGTATATTCAGACTATCTCCACAAACAAGTCCAAACCACCAAAGAACTTCAGAATTGTGATAGTTTCTTCAGGGGAGCTATTAGAATTTAAATTTTCCTATATTCCATACTTAAGTGGTTGGCAAAATTTGGATTGAAGAGTTGAAAATGAAGAAAAAATAAATTACATTCACTGCCCCCTCCTAAGCCATCATGTACAGAAACTGAATGGATCATAGATAAGAATAAAGAGGCATATTTGAGAAAGTTTTACAACATGCAGGACAAATAATCAACATAATGTTGTTTGTTAACATGATAATTATAACATACTAACATTTTCTTAACTCAGCGGTATTTACTGAACAGCAAAATCAAAATACAACTGATACTTATATTGAGAGAATGTGGATTTTACATACTTATGCATTCAAACTTACCTGATATTGTTTCTTGACTGAAGTGTTTTACAAATATGTTTTGCTACATATCTGTCACAGGAAACGTGTATTTTTAAAATCACAGCAGACATCCAAATGATGTCTGTAAACACTAAGGGACTTTGTCTTGTCTGAACTTTGATGACAGATTAGAATGCTTTTCCAGAATTCATCTTTGCAAGCTGCTTCAAGCAGAAGGCTCAAGTACAAAATATCCTGTGTAGTTATTCAAGTTGTCTCTGGTTGGTCATGTTAACCTTCCAACTGAGCAACAAGAAATGCATGGGAAACTCACATAAGCACCAGGGCATCTCCTATACTCTTTGCAGTTTTTCTGTTCACATTGAGTCTGTGGTTTGGTGATTGAGCCGGAATGGTGACATTCATGAATGCTCTTCTGGGGTGGTGAAGGCAGAGGGTGCACTGTGCCTTCCAGTGACAGCATTGCTGTAGATGTCCTTGAACCAGCTCAGAAACCATCCCCCAGGGTACCACAGTTGCGTAGGAGAGGGTGTACAGGGGACTTTAAAATGAACAGGGAGTCCAACCCTTGAACCCCATTACAGATTTCATTGCTGGTAAAGCAGACACAACGTCATCTTCAGACCAGGAGTGTTTTGTATAAGTACTGTAATTTCCATCTCCCCTCTTGCATTTCAAAACTACTAGAGATTATTATATTGAATCCAGATGATTGTGAGATAGACCTGATTTACAGCTCTGTTCCTCTGAGCAGAAAGGAGTGACGTCAGTTTCAATCAAAGTTGTGGTCATTTTTTTATTCATCCTTGTAAGTGTCCCTTTGTTTTACTTTCAATGCATTGAGCAATATGTTTGCTCAATATATTACAGATATGATTGACTAGATATTTCTGATATGAAAGTGCTTCTGGAAAATGTACACTGGTTAGTTTCCGTAATATATTTCATATTACTGTTCTCTTAGTAGCTGTCAGAAGGGAAACCATCACTTAAGCCATTTGTCCAATCTGGCTATAAATCAGTGGACGCTGCACTGCAGAAAATATTCCTTCATTGGCAGGGACTTCAATGAGATGACCTCATTACTTTTTCCATCTCCAGTATAGAGGTGTCTAAAATTTATTACAATCTTAATATAAATTCAAGACTATGGATATGTTTTTATGACTTATTTTCATGACAATGACAAAAAAAGGCCATCATAAGTACAAGATCGCTTTATAGTGTCAGGATATTAAGATATGTCTATCCACGTTTATGGTGAAATTTAAGTAGGAAGCATTTGAAAATGACTATTTTTTTGTCTCCGTTCTTTTCTAATATTTAAACCAATTAATTCCATTACAGATAAGCAATGTTTTTCCTGTCAATTCAATACATGACTTAAAAAGAAAATTTCAGTTTCAGGATTATTTTAAAACAGTATAATTTGCTAATCTTTCCAAATCAGATGGCATAGAGTTGCTTCCCATATTATGAAAAAAGTTTAAAGTAGGAGCCAGATCTGACAAATAGTCCAGTCCTGAATAAGACTTCTTGTCTGCTTTGTTCAGAGAAGTAGTCTGCATACCTCTTACCTAATAGTTCCCTTATCCAGAGATTTTTATATGTCAGTAAGAATGACTTTTTCATTCTGAAAACTCCCAACATTTAACCTAATGACTAGATGCCAATCCTCCAACTAATTGTCTCTGGAAACCAGAAAAAAAAAAAAATAAAAGAGACAAGCTTAGTATTCCAAATGACTTTTTTGACATTACTGGACAAGGTAAACCCCAAAAGACTTTCCGAGATTCTGGTACTAGGCTAACAGTAGCTAATACTGAAAGATTACTGAGGTGCTTAGAGAAAAGCTCAGGAGCAATTGAGAAGCTAGAGGTGTGAGGAGAATATCTCAGTTTGGGAAAGGAGGTCAAAAGGGCTCTTAGGGGTGAGAATGAAGGCTGGGCAGGACCACAAAATAAAGAGTTATACCAGACAGTGGAGCAGAAAGATGGAGTCTGGAAACCAACTGGAACACAAAATGGGATTTACAACACTATCCATATTTTATAGTTCCAGATAAAGATGAGATGGTGAAACTCAGAATTGTCATGCAAAGCCCAGTTGTTTTTCAGTGCAAATCTGTGGAAGAAGACATGAACTGTGGCAAACAAGAGACTGCTGCGTCCTCATCTCAACTTTGCTGCAGCTGTACATTCAAGTCATGTGTAGAATGGGAATCGGGACTAATATGGCCTTCCTGGAATCCAGACCTTTTCAGCGGGTGATAGGTCAGACCAGTGAAACTGTCCAGGCTACTGTCTACAGGATGTTGGACCAGTTCCTGAGGCCATAACTTCTCCCCTGTCTGACTTAATCTGACATTTTCTCTTGGTTTTGCCATGCAACAAGGAAATAGTTTTAACTACTGTTTTGCCATATCCTTTCTCAAGGCTGAGATCTTGGGCACATTCCTGTTCTCTCTTCCCAGCAGATGCGACAATTACATGATGGCAGGGATGGCCATGGTGCTTGTTTGTGCTTTTGTTTTGCAGCTGTGGTCAGCCCTTCTGAGCCTCCTTTAACCATGAACCTCAAGTTTCCTTTAATGGTACTCACTAGGTGATCAAGACACACTCTCCAACAATATCACAGAAGCCACTGCAGACTTCCAAAACAGTGACAAATTGCATCAATCATACCACACACTTAAAATTTTGTATAAAGCATGTTTCTTTGCCTCTTGCATGTGAGGGTGTTCTACATGCTCAATATGTGTAGCACATAAAGGCAGGAAATCTCAAGATGAATACGCAATGTTCCTTGCAGTCACGGTGTCTAGGGGAACACCAGTGCCTGTAGCTTCTGCTTTTACTTCCTGGAAGGGAATGTCTGATTCCATTAAGCTTGGTGGTGATTTCCTAAGAGCTCTCCAGAGAACAGTTTGAGAGCTGTGCATTGATTAGAGTGATTAGAGGCCCTTGCCTGTGCAGAGACCCTTTCAGGTAGGTATTCTCAGATATCTGAGAATACTACTTAGGAATATCATATCTTTGGGATGCGCTGGCACAGTTGCAATGTCAACATGGTTGTCAAAAAAGAATTAGAAACTGGGAGGAGACTTTTGGTAGGAATGGTCTGGGAAGAAGGATGGAATTAAATAGATGGGATCGTCATCCACAAGCAAGGTCGGGAAATAGGAGACCCAGAATATCTGGTGATTCAGACGAATAGAAAATATAAGAGGGAAATGGAAACATGAGGGGCAAAAACATGCCAGAGACAGCAATATAGCTAAAGGAGCTGTAGATGAGGAGACATAAAAAGGAGAAGTGAGGGAAGAGGAAGGTAGGAGAGCTGTCGGACATCCAGGACCTCTGTGGGGAAGAAAATTATACAAGGGTGAGAGGAATGTGTGAAATATGGCCCTTATAAAGGCAATGATGAGGAAAAAATAACATCTCTCCCAGATGTTTTTATTTTTAAGTGAAAATACAATTATTTATAATAGATATCATATATTTCTAAATTCCAGATAAATATTTAAAGGCCAAATGCATATACCAATGAAGTCAATAACAAAACTGTAGGTCCAGTCAGTGCAAAGATGCTATCAACACACATATATAGATATAATATGTATACAGCAGTACTAGGGGGAAAAAATAGTTTTATTTTCTTGTCATATAAATAGCCAAAACTAAACAGAACAACTTTAGGTGAAGTATTTTTCTCACCTTCACCCCTGTACTTTCTATCATCATTCAAATGCCTGCATGTCTCGAAGACTTCAGAGCTGCCTGCCCATTCATGAATGCCTCATTAGTTATTTATCATGGACATAAGTGTGGGACAAATGTTTTTCTTGGACTATGCAGTTGTTGCTTCCATTACATTATTTCCAAAGTGTTGGCTGCTCTTCGGTGTCTTTTTGCTGGCAGTTATTTTTTTCAGGTCACAATGTTCCATGACTTAACTTCTGCAGAAGACCAGGTATTAGGAAGGCAAATAGATATGATCACTGGCATGAAAGATGGAAGAGGAATTTGGAGGAATGCAGTTGCTTTAAAAAAAGTCCCATAGATTCATAGGAGCACAGGAGAGACCAGTATATCTAGTTTCTTTACCAGGCACAGCCTGTAGATTCTTGGAATCTCTTAGAAAAAAACAGGATCATAAATTTAATCCCTCCTGTTTATAAGTATATGATATTTCAATGCTTATTTTGATAAGAAATGTATTGGAAACTTCTGTGTAAGGACACCTACAATATAACACTTTTGGTACCCCAAAACTAATAAATTTAAGTAGTGAACAAATGAAAGAGCGATTGTTAGATAGAACTCACTGCTTAGGTGAGTTCTGACAGGTTTTCTTTCTGCTTACAAGAGGAAAAGAGTTGTTTGATTTGGTTATTTTCCAAAACTACCTTTGTGGGTTTTCACATTGCAGGAGGAAGAGCAGCAGCTCCACAAACTGGAAGTTCAATTATAGTTCACAGCTTACTGGTCCAATTGAAGCAAATTTTTTTTTACGGGTAGGTAAAAGTGCTTCTGTTAGTTGTGTAGGATCTCCACTTTTAAGGTACTGGTGGAAACATGAGCCTGTGCTCATACACTGAATATTGAATCAGTCTTTTGATGCTTTGCTGCTGCTGACAGGTTTCTTTTGCTTGTGTATAATTTCCTGCTAAGACTGGGAGAAGTGTGTGTTTCTGTGAACCCATGGAGTGTGGAAGAGTTGGAGGCACTCAGAGGCATATTGCAGCTGCACTCTCAAATCCTGCCTCTTTTCTATGAGGCTGTGGGGAGAAGGGTTTGCTCTGACTGGTGGGTTCAGCAGCTCTCTGTCTGCATTTGCATGTCGATCATGATGGAGAGTCTGTGGAGTCTCTTTGCATTTAAAGCTTCCATATCTTCCCTTTCCTTCCCATTTCTCCAGGCGGAAAGTGGCACACTTTTCATTAGAGGACAAGTCTGTTTCCTCTCTATGCTGCACTTGGAATACAGCTGTCAGCAGTGCCAGCTGCAACACTGTAATTAAACCACTAGTGTTTTTTTCTGTACTTACTATTCATTGCAGAATAGGTGTTTTCTTACAATTTGTTCTTATGCAGAAAATTTTTCAGTGAAGTTATTGCATATTTAAGAGCTGCGCCTTGATACCATATGTGTAACTTCCACCTTCACAATGCCCATTAGTAAGACCGTGCTTTTGAAAGACATTCTTTAACTTGTGTCATAGGCTTTCATCCAGTCTACCCTCCTATAAGAGGGATCTTCCAGGAAATCTGTCAAGTATACTGAGAAGATGGCTTATGAAGAGATAAGGGCAGCTTTCAACACTCTCAAATGCCTAGTCATCGAAACACATAGTACTGGATTTTGAAAAAGCCTCTTTATGGTGCTTGGGACTTGGCTACTAAGCCATATCACTCAAAGAGTATTCTCCCAGAGTATAACAGGAGGGAGAAAATACTGTTTTGATTGGATAATTTTGCTGGGCCCCCTGAGGGAGAGACATCTACATGAGATAAGTAATGGTAATTTTCCGATAATTGTCTACGTCTTGTGTTCTGATTTGTTGGACATTCCCCATGCACTCTGGCAATTTTTAAATGAGATTAGATGATATTTGTGAACCCCAGAAATGGCATGGACTAATCTGAGGTGAATGTGCTAAAAAAGAGGCTGAGTGCAGTATGCAACTCAAATCTCCACTTACTAAGCAATTTGATCAATAATACATTGCGTCCTCTGGAGCTAAAAGAGGCCCACAACACTGTACCATATAAAAGAAACTCCAAAATAAAATTTAAAACTTGAACTGAATGTCACAATATAGAAATTTGCTTTTATGTTTTTAGCAGTTATTGGCTTCAAATTATACCTAAAAATGAATAAATTCATTCTTTGCTGTCAATTTCTTAAAAACTATTTCTGGTACTCTGGATTCTTTGAATCAATACCTTAATCTTCTGTTCCACTTCAAACGTAATGATCTTTGTGCTGTGATCTACTTTTAGTTATATATCTTACTACATTCTCAGTTTAATTTTATGTTAGTGATAGTGAGCCATGAAGAGAGAGTAATAAGAATAAGAAAGGAATTGGCAAAACAAGGCTTGGGAAGGTAAAGAAAAAAGGAAAATTTTCACCTTCAGGAGAGAAAGTAATAGCTTTGTTTCTGAAGTGTATTTATCAAGAAATAATGTAAAAGTTGAAACCTGAGATGTATGAAAATTACAAATGTTTGCAATCATTGTAGATGGTTTACTTAAAAGAATGAAACATCAAAGGGACTGACTTTCCTCCTGCAGTAAAGGCTCATTATCATTCACAAATATTTCAAATACTGGGCAAAGTGGGCAATGCCAGGTCCCATTTGAGTAAGCAGAGATATTCAAAGGTTATTCAATAAAAAAATTAAATAAAAGTTCAAGATTTCATTTTACTTTAAAATTTTCAGTCATTCAATTCCAGACTAAAAAGAATCTTGAGAAACTTATGAGAAAAGATGTACTTTCATAAGAAATTAAGCAACATATTCCGACAAGCCTTTGTTCATGTGAAAGCTCTTACCAATGTGGAATGACTGCAAAAAACGATAGTTTTCATCTTTATTGTCGTACAGCTTTCTTACACAATATTTACAAGATGGACTTGCTCCAAATAAGCTTTTTTTCTTTTTTTCTTTTTTGGTGCAGTATTTTATCCTGCAATAATTTTGTCCTGGGAAGAGACAGAGTGCAAGATACACCCCTGTTTTAACAGTCTGGCTAGAACAGGCTGGCCTTAGCATGGTGGCTTTTATGGGCCTCATTCTTTACTGTCTAAGCCTTCCTTTTAATATAATGAACTGATGTTATTTATGACAAAAAAAAAAAGTCTTTCCTTAAACACCATAAAACTTTTCCCTTGAATCCCAGAGGAATCCCAGAATGAAGGGCTCATTAATTCAGTATGCATCAATCTCATAGCTAATTATTGCTAGCATTTTTATGACTGCTTCATGACAAGGATGATATCACTGAAACTCACTTAGGGTGAATCATTCAGATGAGGTGGGCCAACATTTACCTTTCTTTTTTGCTCATACATTTTATTTAGTGAGTATTTTATGTATCTTATTGATGTCAAGATACGTATGAACATGATTGTCTTGGTATCTCATCATCGCTCACAGATTTTAATTTTCCAGCAAGAGAAGTGGGAACCATCTAAAGAGGAAGAGCTCAAACAGAAGAACATGGGTAGATCACATTGTCTTTGTCTCACATTATGACCAAATAGGAAATGTTACCTTAATCTCTGCAAATCCCATCAAATAAAGGAGCTGACATGGTATGAGTGAGAAACAGCTCGTAGTCTGTCTAACTAATATCCTGTTTCTGATGATGAGTCACATCAGTTGTTTCAAAAGAGTATATGGAAAACTGAAAATAGACTTCTAGGTTTGGAAGATTATATCGGAAATTTTCACCCTAACCTCTAGTAGTTACAGATTTGTTCAGCTTTCTGAAGTATTTCTTGGACATTGATGACCATGGTAACTTTTAATTTATATGAGTAACCTCTCACATTTTCCAGTCTGAGAACACAAATGTTCTCAGATGTGAAATTAATGAGGGAATCTAGAAGCTGAATGGATGACTTTGATTCCCTACAGTCTTATAGGAAATGACAGTGGCCTTGCTTTTAATTTACACACATCTCCCAGCATACACTAATTTTAAGATGACATCTAAAACTGTCTGCAATTTAAAGTACAGCTATTTAAAACTTTACTTTTTTCAGTTTATGCATTTCCATCCTGTGTAAATAATCAGACTCAGGTGAGACCAGAGCACAGTTCCATACATGTATGTGCATCCACGCCTTTCCCTGAGGGCTAAATTTGCTGATCTTCCTACAGAAACTGAAAACATCTGCTAAATATTTTCTGCTCAAAGAGAAATGAAATGTGAGTGATTTAACCTTTGCTTTCTCAGTCATTAAGTGATGTTCATTCTGAATATTGTTATAGTATGAAATCATGCTTTCTCTTTTGTGTGATTTTCATACTGCTGTAATATCTGACATAAGAAATACTGCTACTACAATTAGTCATGATCCTTGAATTACTTCCTTCATTGCATTGAACTGCTGAGGGAAAAAACTAGGATAATATAACCTTTGGGAAAATATTATAAAACCAAAATCAAGGATACAGACTCCTGAGAAATTTGAGAAACCTCTCTTAAAATACCTTCAGTCTAACGATTATACTTCTCGCACCTCCCTTTTCAAAGGATATAGGGATGTCTCAAGCTCTGTGCAACAGCTTCTGGGCAAGGTAAGACCAACACAATCACGCCTGTGATGGATGCCTGTTAATTCCTCACCACAAGTTAACAGCATTCATCTACACTGACATCTTCACTGGTGTGCACACTGCCCTATTGTGCTCCCCTAAGGGCTTACTGTTCTTCCATCTTGATGAGCAGTTCTGACAAGAGTGGACTGAGGTAACAGGCTCCTTACAAGTGGCACTGAACTGAAAACTCCCTGAGAAGAATTAGGGCCAGAACTAGGCAAAATAGTGGCAGGATTTCATTTCTCAGCTTCATTGGAGTCTGAAAGAACTGAAAATCTAGCCCGTGCTCCCAACCTCCGTGAAACAGAAGCAAGCACAAGATTGTGAAGCCTCCCCAGTCCCTCTCCTGGCTCATGTAAGGGCTGTATGTACTCCTGTCTTCCTAACAGTACAGGGTTGCTTGTTTAAATATACAGACAAAGCCTGCACCTCAGGAATCTTTGACTTCCTGAGAAGTCCTGATTTTTACTCTTTTGCCTTCCAGCTGTCAAGTTTCTTATTGTTAAACATATGTTTCAAAAAATGAATCAAAATAATCTTTAAATAATGTAATTAAAATTTTCTATTCTACTAAGGGCTTTGTCTTGATAAACCCTCTCTTCTTTTCTTCACTTAAGCTCAGCTTTTTATGTCTGTCCAGTAATTCCAAATTCTCTCCCAGTTTAATGACATGTGGTAACATATATAAATTAAGTTTTAAATAAAATATAAATCTTTCTTTCAAAGAAAGTCCAGGTATGGACAGTGTATTTTCTTAAAAAGTAATTATTTGTTACTTTCATGTGCTGAAAGTCTAGGAAAATGGAAACAGCTGACTTGTAAAAAAAATCCCACAAGGTGAAGGTGAATAAAATACT
Organism: Bombycilla garrulus; assembly: GCA_013400315.1. NCBI lineage: Eukaryota > Metazoa > Chordata > Aves > Passeriformes > Bombycillidae > Bombycilla > Bombycilla garrulus. The sequence goes on from VXBU01016903.1 coordinate 951,030, forward strand.
AAGTAAAAAGGTGTCCTATTAAATCAATGTTTGAGACACTAGAAATAAATTAAAGGCTCAAAGATTTAAGCCAATAGGATAATTTATAGCATGTGCTATGACATTTTGCTGAACTGGGCTGAACAGTTTAACAGTCAGCACCCTGGAGTCTTTGCCTAAGAAACCTAGCAGTTGGCATAATTAAAAAAGGTAAATTTTCTAGTTTGATTTTACCTTATGCAAAAAAATATATATTTTGGGGTCCTATAACATTTGGGCTCATACCTTAAATTCAGTTTTATGCTTTGTTTGAGCTTTATACCTACAGTCAATTGTAAAAAGTTAAGCTACTGGAAAAAGGGACATTCTGAGTAGTTTCTCTTGAAATACTGTAATCTACAGCACAGGATAGCAAAACTTTTCACTGTATGGACTAAATACATTTTTCTTGATTGTTTGGACAGATACATGGTAGGCAGTTCACCTCTGCATGATGCCAGCAGAGTGGGTCCTCATGCTGTGCATTCTGAGTAGTTCTCCTGACCTGGTCCCAGATGCCTTGTACACCAATTCCTGTTGTTTCCTGGGCTCAGCATACATAACCCAAAGACTCCCATCCACCTCCATTGCTCCTTCAGTATCCATTCAGATGAGGGCTTTGGATCTTGCCTATTGCAAAAACTTTCAATTTCCTCATAGTTCACCTTTTTACAATTGCTGGCTCAAGGTTTCTTACCAATGTTGGCAGAATTTCATGCTGTCAAAGTGAATGTTTGATGCACTATCCTCTGTGAGCCATTAATGTTGTTCAGATCTGGTAACTTGCTTGGACCATCAAGCATTACAGAATCACAGAATATATTAGGTTGGAAAAGACCTCTTAGATCATGGAGTCTGACCACCTTGTCAACTAGAACATGGCACTAAATTCCATGTCCAGTCTTTCCTTAAACACTTCCAGGATAGTAACTCCACCACCTCCCTGGGCAACCCATTCCAATGCACAGTCACCCTTTTTGTGTAGAACTTCTGTCTAATGTTCAACTTAAACCTCCCCTGGCACAGCTTAAGTCTGTGTCCTCTTGTCCTGTCACTGGAGGCCTGGGAGAAGACCGACCTCCACCTGGCTGCAGCCTCTTGTCAGACAGTTGTGGAGAGGGATAAGGTCTCCCCTGAGTCTCCTTTTCTCCAGGCTTTTCTCCCCCAGCTGCTCCTTTTGTGCTCCAGATCCTTCATCAGCTTCTTTGCCCTTCTCCAGACTCTCTCCAGCCCCTCAATGTCCTTCCTGAACTGTGGAGCCCAGAACTGGACACAGGATTTGAGGTGTGGCCTCACCACTGCCAAGTACAGGGGGACAATCTCTGCCCTGGTCCTGCTGGCCACCCTGATACAGGCCAGGATGTCATTGGCCTTCTTGGCTGCCTGGGCACACTCTGGTTCATGTTCAGCCTCTGCCAACCAGCAATCCCAGGTTCTTTTCTCACTGTGCCACTTTCCAGGCACTCTGCCCCAGCCTTTAGTGCAAGGGGTAGTTGTGGCAAACTAAAAACTAACAGTAACTAGTCCCCTCAGAAAAAATCCCTCCTGTCAAATTCATCTTCATGATGTTCCCTGCTGTAGACCTAAGGGATAAAAGAAATGGCAACATCTGGGGCAAATCGCTCTGCTTTTACTGCTGAGCTGCTAACCATGGAAATAATATCTAAAATATAAAACCCAAAGAGTCTCTAGCAATCAAGATCATAATCTTGCTGTATCCCACCGTCTACTTACATCCAGAGATAAATAGGTGAAGTCTGCAAAATATGTCACCAAAAATGCGGCTGCTGCTGATACCGATCAAAGGGAAGTTCTTCTTTTGGCCATAATTGTTTTTAGAGCAGTCTTTTATTGTATTTTATTTTATTTTTTTAATAAAAAGCCCTGTTTTTCTAAACTTGAAGAATGTTCCAATTTTTGAGCACGATTGATTTTGTCAGGTCTCATGTGAAGCAACCACTATAATGATAAACTGTCAACAATTATGGTGCTGTGAATCAAATATGCTGAAGAAATGAAGGTTTACCCTTTTGAAAGGTTATCATCTTGCACAGTCCACTGTTTTTCTTTCTATTTTTTTCAGGAAAACTACTTTTTCTAACTGTCAAATGTTTAATATGTAGACTATAAAATTGAGACATTTTCTGAATTAATTGGCCTAAAGCAGAAATAAAATGTCTTTGCCATTATAGCAGTTCCCCACTGTAACCATATTTCAACATATCTCAAAGCTTGAAAAGTGCTCAAAGGAGTTTTTTCTTTTTTTCTTTTTTTTTTTTTGTGCTAAGCGAAAGTACAACCATTTTAAAGAACACCATGTAAAACACATAGAATTGTTTCTCTGCTTCAGTGATCTACTTTTTACTGATTCAAATTTAGGTAAACAAACATACACTCAAAAAACTTTTGGCAACAAAAGAGGTTTTTGTACACTGTAAAATCATAGCTCAAAATTATTGCTGTATTTTATAAACACAGAAATGAAAAGCATTATTAAAAATCGGCACAAAATCAGCTTATTTATTCTTATTTTAAGTGGATCTTTTAGGGGTTGTCATACACAAATGGCAGAAAAGGCGAAATTAATGTAGTAATTAATCAGAAATTCCTTTATTTCTGAAATTCCTTTATTTCTGAAATGAAGTAAATTCTCTCTTTCTGTCACATTTTTTCAGTTGTATAAGTAACTGTGCTTCACTGTGAAGTCCCAAGTTTCCGCCTTCAAACAGTCCCAGCAATAACACCTCATTTTAAAAGAGATGAAAATTTAATGTAGATTTAAAAAATCTAAGTAGATATAAGATTAAAATCCTTTGCTTTTTCTCTGTTTTTTTTTTTCTTTCTATTGCACTTATACATGTACAGTGAGAGTCTTTCCAAAGAACTGTTTCTGGATGAATGAAAGCTACACAGCAATAGAAATTGTATATACACTGGACAAAGTGCTTAGTTTATTCTCTATGCAACTACAGAAGTGAAAATATAGCCCTATTAAGCTGCAGTGGTCAGACAGAGCAGCTCAGCAGGGTATCTACAAAGCTGCTTCAAATAGATTTTGGCAGGTCTTTTATAGTTGTTTCTCAAAGCCCTCTTGTGGTCCATTGTAAAATAATGTATGGCTAAAATACAAGGCAATTACAGTGATTCACATTTTGGAAAACTGGGCTCACAGGAGGTAGAATTGGCTACTTAGGTATTATAAATCCCTCTGACTGCACAGATGTCAATACTGATTTATACTCTACAAGGGTTGATAATTTTGGCTTGTAAGAAAAGAGTTCCCTAAAGATGTGATCCAAAGACCAATGAAGTAATTGGGAGGTTTTCCATTAATTTCAGTGACTTTTAGATCAGTCTGTAAGCATTAAATGTTAATTTAAAAAGTAAAATACAGGTAACTCTGGAAGCAAGTGCAAACATATATATATATTTAAAAAGACATATCCAAAACATTAAACTTCAAATGAAACTTGAAATGAGAAACAGATTTAGAAACTTTAAGAACTGTAGGGAATGAATTCCACGGATTATCACCATTCTTATAGGCTGTGCTTTGCAATCCCACTATAGCTTCCCTTAGTTTTCATCTCCACTGACAGGTGAGAGTGAAAATATACACCAGTATAAACATAGTATGATTACAATGATTACCCAGAGAGAAGGGTTTAGAGCAAAGACTTGGAGCTGAACAGTTAATGAGATGAATTTTGACTGGTGTGTCCAGCTATACCTATCATACTCTGTCCCATTTCCATTTTTTTCCCCAGTGATTTTTAGCTGACCAGTGGAGGCCCAAAGTGCCACATTTCAAAGGAATGATTGTGTTTGAGAGATGTTTGATTGGCTTCCTATACAGCTGTGTGTATTAGCATACAATCTGCACAATCGAGTGACCGCTGTGGATGTTCATTGGAGGACGGGCAGAAACACCATTCATTTTAGCAGAAATGCTGTTACCTTGTGCTAGAACAGGCTGCTCGTGGAACCATAGCAGAAGAGTAAGACATACATATAGACACTGACCTCATGAATGAAAATCAATGTTTTTGCATCTTTGAGCATGCAGCCCTGATAAACGCATGAGCTCTCTTGCCATTAAAATTCAGAAATCTGTTTCTGACCATGTTTGGAACCTTATTTTTCTTTTTTTTTCTAGTCTAGTGAGAGTTATTTCCAATAATATTTCTAATCAAACCAGATTGACTATTAGCAAAGTAATTCTTTGTATTTATAATAAAATTATCTTATGACCATTTAAATTAATATTACAAAACATCACAACACAGGAAAAAATTATCGCACAGCCAGTCACGTATGAAGAATGAAATAGTACTTCTATTACTCATTTTATAAAATCATAAAAATCATTACTTCATTATTATAAAATGAATAGTCAACTGAAAATCCATGACAATTTTTCTAGTCTTTGTCCAACATAAAAGGAAAACCTGTAAATATAAAATTATTATAATAAATGATTTAAGGAAAATAAAAGAAATCTGGGTTTTAAAAATAAAATCTGGTTGATTTTTAAGGAGGTGGGAACAGTCCATTCTCTCCTGATGTTTTTATTTTTACTATACTAAATATTTTTTCTTGTTTAGAGAAAGACTAAGGTATTGTGTTTGCTTTTATTTGATTCATTTACATTTTTAATGATTTCTGCCATTATTTTGACATAAAGATCTATGGAGTTAGAATAGGAAATTAATACACTTTAAACTTCCACAAAAAATACTCTTGCTGTACCAAGTAACATGTTCAGCTATACTGAAGTCAATAACTGAAGTCAATATGGTGTGTTGGCAACAATAAGTTCTCTAAAGAAATTCACCTTTTCAAAGGACCTTTACCCTCCCACTGGAGGGCAGTACTGCTGCTGGCACCTTCACTCCTTTACAGTCTTGTTTGGTGATATTCAGGAGAAGGGTTCTGCTGCTGACTCAAAAAATGAAGGGGGAAGGCATTCCTGATGTGACATGAAAAGTGATGGGGTAAGACACCACTGACATTGCTGTGGCAGGCCACAGTAGTCTGTCACTTCCCTGAAGATACTCCTAGCTCTTCTCTTTTCATTGATGTCTTGAAGGTTGTCCATAACCTTTTTTCCTGACTATTTCCCACGTTATTCTTGTTTTTTCTCCTTTACTGTTAATATCCATCTGTCTTTTACTGACAACAGAAAAAATTGCCACCCCAGTAAATTTATTGAGACGTGGATCCAGAATCCAGCATGTTCCACATGAATCTTTCCATGGAAATCTCCGACTTTAAAAGTCTTGACACAACAAGAAGAACTAGTCTTCTAACCTTTAGCCCTTCTGCTGTAGCATGAAAATATGTTTTTTTCTTTTTCTTGAGCTCCCATGTCAATTGCCCCTGATGATGAATCCTTCAATGGAAGAACTCCATGAAATTCAGATGTAGCACGTAACTGGTATTTTGCGGTGTCTAATTGACATAAATCTCTGCATTTATTCTGAGAAAGTAGGTGGAGTGATATTAAGCAGCACTGGACCTTTTCTGTTCTCTTCAGAAAATGAAAATAATCAGCTTAGCCATAATTTTGTTACCTTTATTTTGTCAGGTTTCGGAAGGCTCTGAGTCACTGGTAAGATTACATACAACTTTAGGTGAAATAAGTTACATTCCCACTTGACTTCTGTTTTAGAAGTCCTTGTCTTTATTTGATACTCAACATTACCATAGTAAATTACTGAAATTAAGTTAATTTTCTTTTATTTCTTTACCAGGGAATCAGTGGCATTGATTTCAGGTATTAAGAACCCTTTTGATACAATTCTCACTGTATATCAAAGGCATTGTCATAAAAATATGGTGGAGGGTCATGGTTAGATAGGATACTTACCACAGAAAAGTCTGTTGTGAACACATGAATGCATACATTATATTATCATGGAAATATATTCTGAAATGTTTGATTTTCAGCTTGCAATTATTGAATACATTTCCAAAATTTTTAGTGCTCTGTGAAAAGGAAATCTGTGCATGGAAGTTTTGGTCTAAAAACATTCCAAAAGTTGTAAAAATAAATCTGAATAAGTAATAAATTATTCAAACCCATCTGGGGACCTGAGTTATACTGTCTGTTTCTTGGCTTTAGGTGTCTATTCTTGCTGGAGTGTGTCATAGTTTCTGCTAGAAAGTGCAAAAAACCTGACTGGATGATGTCAGCACAGACAAGGTGGCTCCCGGCAGCAGATATTAAATAATGGCTGGCCTTAAACATGTGAAATGCATTTGGCTAGCTGGCAGCCGGCTGTGTGACCTCTCCTTCTAGGTGCTTTAGCCCCAGCCAGCAGAATCCCTGGCACAGGGGTGTGAGCACAAGCTTGGAAACATGTCCTTATTTCAGATAGAGGTGCAGAGGCAGCTCCCCGCCCACGACTGGCTCCTCTTCGATCTCCTCTGGCAGGAATCCCCCCTTGAAGCTTCCTGAGTCACTGAACATTTTCCTCTGGAAAGAAAAAAAATGTATTAAATTAGGGGTTCCTAAAGTTTCCTTTCTGGAGGGCTGTATGATAACTGGGAAGACCGTAATAGAAGCCTAAAACTGTCCAATAATTAAAGGCTTCCCTGTTCCCCTTGCTGTTCCAGACCCCATGAGGCTGTACATGAAGCCAGATACCTGGTCCTTTTCTTTTCTCAGGTGCTGGGAAGACTCTGCTGGATTATTCCCCATGGAGACCTTGCTGAAGTTTCTTGGGCTTAGTGTAAAACATGATATGAGTTGAAGCTTGGGATACACACTGAAGCTTCCAGGATCCATCAGGTGGGTCAGTGCCAGGCTCTGATCACTCACCTAAGTTGTGACATGAGGATTACATCTTTCTTTTGGGAATCTCTGCACTAGAGGGGACCTGCCTTTTACCCTCAGCTGGCATTGTCATGCTATCCCTCCCTTATTTGTTAAAAAAATGCATCTCTGTACATACACAAAAAATGAGATGAAGCAAACACCCATCTGCCAACCAACAGACAAACCCAAGAGTGCTTTGCGAACTGGGCAGCTGGATCTTCTGAATTGTTTCTAAGACCCGTCAGATAAAGTCTGAACTTCTCACTGAACACATTTTCTGCTTCTGCAAGGACTGTCTCAGGTTCCCCTGCTGCTGACGTGGAAATGTAAATCTCAGTTTCCTCTTCCAAAAAGGAAAAGCAAATATTGATCCATGTTTCAGGTTTTTGCATTATCCTGTTTACCTCTGTCTAACCTGGAACCAAGCAGCATTGATACTTTTAGATATTTGACCTCTCTCTTTTGGAATTATTCAAGTCTTTCAAAAGTCTGAAAAAGAACTGGTTAAAACATTTTATTTTCCTTGCCCTTGTTTGGTGGCACCTGGTGTCCCAGCAGTGTCTGTGCAGCTCTGAAGATCTCCTGAACTGGTAGTGTTGTCTGACTACCCTACAACACCTGTCTCTCCCTCACGCCATCTTGGCCATGGTACAGAGTGAAAGAATCTTTATGACACAGGAAGTGTTTTGCACCATTTCCTCTTAAATGAATTTTTATTGCTGATCTCTACAGCTTAAATGAGCTCAGAGACTGCTACCAGTTTCCTAGCACATATCCAAACACCTCCTTCCAACTTCATTCACTCCAGTGCCTTTTCTCTTCCCTTTCTCAGGTTAGCTCATGCTGTGGGACGGTGTGTGATGTGCTGCCCAGGATGGATAAGAAGAGGGAAGAAGCAGAGGAATGTGGCCAACCATGAGATAGGAATCCTCTGGCAGGGTCAGTATGTGGCAGAAGTTTCTCCTAGGCTAGCCAGCAGTCAGGAGATGTAAATAGTCTGACTGGCATCAGCTGGGAAGTTCATAGTCAAAAGGTGTGCACTGCCTCATCCCTGGTGGGCAGCAGAGACTGCTTTATGGGCCAGACCCAGCCTGGAAGCTGGCTGCAGTGCAATCCTGCCTTAAACCTAAGAATATAATTTTCCTTCTAGAATAACAAAAAAATTGCCCCTAATTTACTGAGCTATTTTGGAATATGAGATGTAGTTGCTAGTTACTTGGATTGATGTTGCTCTCTTATTTGAATTTTCCAGAGAATGATGTGCATGCCATCAGAAAGGCATGCAGTTCTGGTTCCCCCCTTCTCCTCGCCTCATTCACTTCCACAGCAGTTCTTGACAATGTGTGGTTTGCTGTTCCTGCTACCTGGCCTGAAATAACAGCCTCTGCCCCACTGACTTCTTTTTCCACCACAAAGATCTTGCTTAAACTCAGGGCTTCCTTCTAGAAAATAGTAGCATTTTCCAGTTAAAAAACATTTGTGAAGAATGCCTTTATACTTCCTCAGGAGATGGGTTCAAAAAAGCACTCCTGTGCCACCACCCTAGCCCCCTTGCTGATTTAGCTTTGTCAATGGCACAGTACTTATCCATTTGCTCTGAGTATTCTTCAGTGACCTTAACAGGGCACCATATTCTACAGCCCCCCTCTAGAATGGAGGACTTTTTCTAGTTTTTCAGGTAGTATAAAAACCTGGTTTTGAAAAACAAGCCAAACCTCTGGCTACAGCACTCGGTCTTAGGTCACAGGTAGATACTATGGATAGAGGAAGAGTATTCAAGGACTGTGGGGACTTAAAATTTGCTGGCAAGTGGTTTGTGGTGTTATTACTCCACTGGTCTTTCCCACAGTAGAAGACAATCCCATTTAAAATGCCCAGGGCTTTTTCTTTTCATATGAAAGAAAATCCTCTCTTCTAGGTACAATCTCTGATTCTCTGTCCTGCATTTCCATTGGTTTGCACGGATTAGTACTTTGTCTTGCTATTTCCCTTATGATCATAAGCAATCCTGTTTGTGATCAATCCAGTTCCTGTGCTGATCCCACATGCTTTTCTAGCCAGCTGACCAGAGCATCTTTGCTATCTGGTCTGATTGTTTTGCTGAATATTAAATATTTGTGATTCACTATTATATTCCAGTAACTTTTTGACCTGCATTAGCAATGAGGTAGTTTTGTTCTAGGCTAGCCTGTACTGTCACGTCCCACACAGAGATTTTTTTTGTGTCTGAATGCCTGAGATGATTTTCTAAATCTCTGCAAGCTTTTCCAGTTCGCATTTCTATACATCAATTTTGGTACAAGAAAATAGGGCAAATGGAAATTCTATCTTCTCTCCATTCCCCGATTCTCTTGTGTAGTAGGAAGTACTTAATGATCATTCTTTCAAAGGTTTATTTCTAAAGATTCTTTCTAAGGTCTCTTCCTAAGTCAAGAAATTTGCCTGGATATTCTGATCAAGAGACAGAAAAGAAATGCCTCCTGGCAAAAGCCACAGATTTTTGGGGCTGCCTATGGATGCACACATGAGACCAGGAAGCAAGGTCATTATGCTACAGGATTTAAGACACACCAAACTCAGTATTTTGGCAGATTACAGGAGAAATAGTTAGAGGAACCAGTTTGAAACTTCTCCGAGCGTCAAGCTTGGAGTACAAAAAGAACTTCTTGTATTGCTTAGGGAGTTGATAAAATAATAGTAATGGATGCATTTGGACAGAAACACAGTTGTTAACATGTTCCTATTCTCTGGCAACAGGAGTGTGGGAGCTGAAGTCAATGTAATTTCTCTCTATCTGTGTTCAGGAAAGGAACACAAAAGAATCTGATTTTTTATTGTTAAGCTGGCAGTACAGAGACTCACAGTTTCTGAGTTCTGGAAAGCCAGACATTCTTCTGAACTGAAGAATATTAAAACAAGACAGCTTGAACTCTGCTCTAGGCCCAGGAGTGTAAATCTGGAATAAGTTCACTGGTTTTGATGAGGATACTTTGGATTTACACCAGCAACTGAGAATAGAACTTGGCTCTGTGTCTTATTCTTCTGGTGGTAGTGAAAAATATGATCCTAATAAAAGACGTGCAAGTGATCACAGGAGTATTCTCATACTGGTTCTATGCTTAAGTTTTAGATGCAGGATTTGAGATTGTGGAACAAAGTCCAACTTATACAAGAGAGCTCTAAGCAGTCTGGTAAAGAAGATCTATAATAAAAGTGGCAGTTTAATGCTTGCATGGCTCCTATAGCTTGCCTGTATTGGCCTGTTTTGCCTTATAAGAGGACATTAAAAAATATTGTTGTGTTTTATTATTTTATTTATTTTAGTTTATGGGCAAAACACACAAAATTAGGTTTATGCAGAAATTGTTGGGAAAAAGGCTGCATGTGTTGCAGGAACTGAAGAAGCCTTAATACTTTGTGTTGTAATGCCTTTATGGAACTGTCAGCTATGGAGTAGACCATTATAGACACTGGCATTATCATCTTTTGGACTGCAGCACTACTCCTTGTAGCCCAGAATTGTTTATTGTGGGTAATTGGTTTGCAGGTGAGACTATTACAAAACCAGTAAAGGTGCTTCGTGCTGTTTTATCTTCTCTTCTGTGAGAACATGCATGAAAAGTCTTACAGACAAAGCTAGAACCAGATCAAGACTTCAAAGATTAGTCTTTTTCTTTTTGATAATTTCAAATCCTGCTGTGACTTTCCAGTTGTTTAGGTGCTATACTGCAAAAACATCCTGAACCACCCTTCTTGGCATGGTAGATCCACAGATACTGTGCTTTAAAATGATACACAGATGGGAAAGTTTCTAACAGACATCAAAGCCATTAGATTTGTACTCCTTTTTCTATTGTTTAGTTATATTTGAGGGGGACTGGATGCATCTGTGACCTGGCTAATTGCACCAAAAATTAAAGAGTATTAAAAACAAATGGCGCGATGGAAAAGAAAGTCGTGGTAGGATTTTGAAAGGAGTTTTCAATCTCATGGACATTCATTATCACTTGAGTGCCCAACTGCCTCAGGCTGCATTGGAAGTCCCATAATGAGAGCTGGAAAAAATAAAACGCCAGCTAACCCATGCCTCTAGACTTAAAAACCCAAGAAGCTCTAGTCACAGACTAAATAGAGTATGATTTGAGACTATGCCATGCTTCTGCCACTGGCTTTAATTGGACAAGCATGTGCAAGTGCTTTGATTTTTCCTAGTGACAGAAAAGAATCAATAGAAGTGTCATCAGGCTGCATATTTTGCTCTTTATTCACTTTGATAATCCTTCTCCTTAGTTGAAAACTGCTGCCAGGGTACTTAAAATGTAATGTCTTAATCACACAAACTCAATGAGGTGATATTTAAAATTTACAGGGACGATACAAGAAAATCCAAATGCTTTTGGTGCTAAATGTTCTTGAAACACAGTATCTCTGGATTTTCTCCAATTTCTGCATACTGAACAGTTGAAACCAAATGGGGTTCCAGTCCAGTAATGCACTTACTGTTTATATAATAGTTGAGGGACATGAAAGGCTCTATGAAATCAATCAAATCACTTTTGAAGTTAAAATAACTAAGTGCTTTCAGATACATTCTAACCTAGTTTATGCCATGACAACAAATAGATCTTAAATTTTAGTGTTTGGTACTTCTCTTAGCCTTCTTTTTCCAATATTCTCTCAAAAGAAACAGGGATAGATTAATAGACTGACCAGTAATGTGGACTTCTTTTGAGACAGAGAACTATGCTTGGATGCTGTAAAAGAAGTGACTAGGCACGTCTCATTGGGTGTGATGAACAGGGCTTTTACTGATGTAATTAAAGATGATATGATTAGTTATGTCTACTTTCTAATGAAGAGTTTGTTCCATCACACAGACAGCACATCTGTTTCATATGACGTTTCTTGAGAGTTATTTACATAAAAGTTCATTAGTACTCTAGATTCTGTTTATGTTTTGGGGGGCTTTCCCAAGTGGGATTGCTTATACTTAACACTTGCAGAGCCACCAGCACTGCATACTTACTGTAAAATACCTACAGCATTCTCAGTGATGGAAGGGTGACTTGGGTGAAACAATAAACACAAATAAGTTCAACATGCTTGTCTGTGTTTTTTTGGGTCTTTCTCTTGCTCTGTTCTGGACAAGATTGACAGAGTAGATCCAAGTATTACCTGCACATTGCTATTTTATGCTTTTTGTTCTCAGTGGCTTTGGGAACATGAAGCATTTTTTCAGTGGTACCTGTGTTCTGCTCTGTGTCTTTCTATGGTAAGGGAGAAAAAGGAGTCGACAAAAGTCTTTCCTTGATCTTTCTGTAGTAATGACACAAGACTGAAAGGTTTTATCACTTCTATGCTGACTGATAACTGATAACTGTAGGGCTACACATTAAGAAATCTGAGATACTTGAGAGTCTCAAGTCACAAGAGAAAATTGTACTTCGGTTTTTCTCCATAACCCTTACAAATAAATTGATCTATGTTGTCAGACCATAGCTCAGGTGAGTGTATTATTTGTTTGCTTATTGGATATGTGTTTCTTTAATGCTTTTTCTATCAGTTTAGGTATTAAATGTCACATTCAGTAGCAGCTGATGGTGGAATCAGTAGCATTGCTTGCAATACAGGTTGAAGCATGTTTGTATTCTGTTTAAGTCTAATGGAAACAGAATATATTCACCAGTAAATATCATCATGGTTGATAGCTGATGATTCGCCATTTAGACAGAGGAGTTCATCACTGGAAAAAAATGGACATATATTGTACTAGCACTTAAAATACTACTCCTTAACCTGTAAGTATTGATGGGCCTTTTCCAAAATTCTTCTTTCATTAGAGGTTTCTCTCATGAGCCTGAGAATATGCATTAAAATTGGATACCAGCTTTTACTCCGTGTTCTGAAAGCAAAAAAATCGGATACATTAAGGATAGGGTCAACACCTTCTTTCTATGTCAAAGATACCATTGGTACAAAATGTTATTGGAAAGCTGATACCAAGGAGAGTAACAATAATCATACAAAGTGAAGAAATAATCCAAGAAGAGAAAACTAAGTTTAGATATGGTGAATCTGCTTCCTTAGAAGTCTCTCTAGCTGGCTACTTTTAATTTTAAAACTTTGTAACAGCCTTAGTGTAAGGCATTTTGGAAAGTCAGTAATAAAACAAGAGTGGTGTTAAAAAGACTGAACAGCAGAAGTAATTAAGCATACTTAATTAGTTTTACTGTTGATTTCCCAAGATAATGGTCTAGAGAGACAGATAAAACCCCTGGAACTACAGGATTATATAAATAGTCAGGCAACTAATGAACCTTAAAATTTAGATATAATGTTATAGAAAAGACTATGTCACTTCTAAGTTGGTAGAGTATTTATGGGAGTTCAAGCACCAGCTCAGCCAGGAGTATCTTTAATGTCTCATCATGGAAACATTCTTAATTTGAAATTCCAAATTTGTTATGTTTCATGTTGCACAGCTGACATATATCTCGGTTTTGAAATTCATGGTTTGACATGAGGTGCTTTGAATGTCTTGGGAGTATGGAAAAAGCTATGTGATTTAATGTTTGCCTTGTCTCATATAAGTCTTTCAGGCACAGTTCTGGCATGTCGAGACAGTTTAGGGACTGTCTTGGCTAGGCCAATAGGAGGCTTTTCTTCTTTCTTTTCTTCTTTACTAGTTTGTGCCTAGCTTCATTGGTTAATCTGTCTCTTGTCTTCCAAACAATCAAGGCAAAACAAAGAAAATAAACAAAACTTGTGACACATGTAACTAAGAAGGCTGGTTGGACTTTTAACCTCATTTATTTGTATTCATTTGTTAAATCCTTCACAGCAGGAATTGTCTCCTTCCCAAGTTAGTTCAAGATGCAACCCTGGAGGGGGCTTTGGGAACGACTGCCATCAATCCTAAAATAACAAGTGCTGAGTTTGATCCAGAATGGTGTGTTTGCAGAGCATACACAATGAGTAGTCTCAATTTCCAAACTACTCTGTGGTTAACAGTCTGGAAGAGAAAATATTAGCATCTTTTCATTACATGACTAAACAAAAATTTGTAAATGGCTTTCAGTAGAAATAGTAGGCAAATTTCACATCTCTCAAGATATGATACAACAAAGCTGAGCTATGCTATGGCTTTGAATCTTCAGCTGCAATTCTACATAGATCTGAAAAGCCCCTCGTTACTTGATGGTCTGAACTGGTTCCTGACATCCAACATATTCTTAAAGATGATGATGTAGAGTAGATCAGTACAGAAATGACAAAAACAATATTGTATCCCAAACTGAATATACTAGTATGTAAAAGTGACTTTATACCATAGACCAAAAGCTATCGCAAAACTTATATTTTTTTTCTGAATCTTTTATACAACTTACATTTCTTCTGCTAATTCTTCCCTTTCAAAATTTTCAAAAGCCTTACTCATTTTGTTACTATTGAACGCACTTGTGGCAAGTCATGCCACTTTCATACCGTGATAACTAGTAAGCCAAGCAACCTGATGTGTCACCCAGGATTTATCACAGTAAACAAAGCCCTTGTGGTGTGATTCAGTCCCTTCCCTGCCAGAAAGCAGCTGAACTCACCACCACACCTTGCTTACAGCCACTGTGGGGCTTGCAAGGGTGTCTGCATGGGACAAACTATTACAAGGGCATGAGACTTACTGCTGAATGACAAAGATGTCATGCCTCAATCTGTGATGCCATATGGAACATTCTGGTCTGTGTTCTCCAACTCTGCCTCCTGCTGTGCCTGGTTTTTCCAGCTCGATCCCTTGCCTGTTGAGCTCCCAGTTTCAGTTGTCATTCTGTTGATTTGGCTGCACTGAGAAGGGTTTATGACTGTCTTATACAAGCCCTGAGAGATAGCTTTGTTGGTGCAAATAATTCTCTCTAAGTCCCCTAATTGATGCTAATATTTGTTTTGTTTTCATAACATCTCTAAGCCAGATTTTCCATGAGGAGGTTACCAATAATGCTGCATGCCCTGAGGAATTCATGTGCATGCTCCCCTGCTGTGTCAACTTTTTACTGATTCTTGGTAAACAGCTCGTCTGGGACAAGTGTGACCTGAAAGATGACATGTGGTGCACTGATGCTGGTCTGGATTTTAGGAAAATGCATGACTAGTTGAAGTCAGTCCTGTATCTGTGACTGCTGGTGGTATCAGGTTCCTCTCACACGCTGTCTCCTCTGTGTGAGCCAAACTGCTTCAGGGCATAGGCCAGATTATAGCAGTGCTGTTTAGTTTCCTATCCAGCATTTAGCTCCCCACATTTTCCTTGTGGATTGCTTCAAACTGCCAGTCCAGCCACGTGACTTAATATGCAGCCAGCTGGATGGAGTACACTCAGAACCTGGTCAATATTTGGAAAGAAGAACACACAATGTCTGATTTCAGCTGAAATAGTGGAATATCCATAAATAAAACATAAAGAGGCTGAGCAGCTAGTAATTTGTCAGATTGGTTACCAATGATCTTAGTCTTTCCATAAAAAAAATTAAAGGGCTTCTACAAAAGCAAATCAGAAAACAAGATAGTGGAAGACTGTGTCAAGCACTTTGCTGATGGTCCAAAACCTGAGCTTTGCCTCTCAGAATTCAGTTTCTCAACAGAAGAAACAAAAGCTGGAGATAAAGGACATAAATACTAACTGGTTGCAGGATAGCATGTATGGATTTCCACAAAGATGTCCCTCAAACTACTAAGTGCATTTTAGGTTTTTACTCTCTTTTTGCATTTCAGTCTGATGTTTCATACTCAGGTGACTTGAGCAGTTTGGGCAAGGGCAGTGTTTTGCCAGAATGAAAAACAGAAGTAGGAGAAAACCACCAACATGCCAAGGAAAGAAGAATCACTCACTTCTACTGCCTGATTTCCTCTTGTTTATTTATGAATTTACAAAATTACTCTTTCATTTCTACTTTGAAGTTTGAGTTTGCTTAGTTTGCTTCTGTAGGAGAGTTTTCAAAAATGCTGATCTTGGCTTTCACTTAGCAGAACTGAGTCTTGTGAATGAAACTTTCAGGGTGAAACTTTCAGGGTTTGTTTCTCATTCAGTCATAGAGAAGTTATCCAGGAAGCTGCAAGCAAGTCAGATGATATTATGAAAACATGACAGAATTTTAATAAACTCTGAAAAATGATGAAATTATTCATGATCCTAGGTTAGCAACAGAAGAAAGTTCTATTTAATTAAATTAAAAAAAATAAAATCTACTTGCATTAGTAAAAACCCTAACTTAAATATTCCTGGTTGTGTATGTTGGACATGTAGTGATCCTCCTGTATGGAAAAATAATAACTCAGAGAATTGAAAGTAACCTGAACAATGTGCAATAAGGCCCTGTGTAAGCTGCCAATGAACAGCTATACCTGGCATGAATATTTCTCTCAGCTGTTTTCCCATAGACTTTTCTGAATGTGCTTCTATGCAACACCTAAGTCTAGTCCTGCCATGTGTAACAAGCCACACTAACTGAACAAGGAATATGAACTGATTTGTAGAAGGAAATCAGGGATACTGAAGCTCTGCTGCTGACTCTATGCACACTTCAGAGACATTTAATTTGGAGTAATTCTAGTTTGTTTTCTTGGGCTCTTGGATCATAGTGATTAGAAAATAGAATCAGTCGTAGAGCAGTTTGGATTAGAAGGAACATTTGAAAATATCTAGTCCAAACCCTTTGTGTGCTGGACATTAGAAACATTCTTTTCTTTCCAATCCTTTTTGTCAATTCAACTTGTGTCTTGGTGCTGCCTCACAACTAGGCATGGTAGCGGGAGATGATCCAAAGACCCATGCAGTAAATTCATGAAATTACTGAAAAAGATCAGACTCCTGAAGATATCCTGGGTCAAAAAAAATATACCTAGCCTAGATTATTACAATATTAATTCTACATAAATTAAATTATTATTTTCTAGATAATGAAATGCATAACTTTTTAAGGTCTGTCTACAATCTCAAATGCAAAACCACTTGGCCCCTCTGCACCTCCATAGTCCGATTTGCCCTTACCTTTCTATACAAGAGCTGGCAGAAAGATTAATGCAGTAAAAAGAAAAAGTGATTTTCAAAAAACTTCATGAGCTTCACAGGCCTCTGTCCTACTTTGGATACCACTTGACATGGTTTATGAACTAAAAATAGCAGGAAAGTGAGGTTGCAGACATCAGGCCTGAGAACTGCTGAGCAGATGCAAGAGAACTATGCAACAGCTACTAATTTATTTTCTTGTCATAGATATCTAGGACCTTCCATGCCGTAATCCTTTGTCCCATGCTTTAAGTTGTATTGAAACCATCTATATTAATCAGCCTGCTCATAGGCTAGGAAATTCATTAATAAGTTATTTAAACAAGGGGATCAGATCCTTGCCCAACTCTCACTGACCTCAATGCAAGGATTTTACTTCTCACATCTTGAAAAAGACAGTGACAGAGTTATTGCTCGCTTCCCTAAGTACAAACAGATTAGGCTATTAAATAACTTATTCACCTTTATTTTAGTAAGGGATTTATTTATTTATAAAGCAGAATAAAAACATGAGTGCTGTTACACAGATGAGCAAATTAGTGGAAAATGAAAGCAGGCTAAATGTCTTTCAGTGAATACATTTACTTTAATTCATGACTCAGGCCTAATTCTTGTCATGATTTTGTTGTAATAAATTCTAAATAAAATAAGATTACAGTGATAAAATAACATCTCTTACCAATGAGCACCTAGAGCACACATGCAGACAGTTAGACTGTCTGTCTACTTTGCCTGTTAAATACCAACTCAGCTTAATTTTTCACTATTATTTCCAAAACTGTCTTTGAAGCTTAATCTGGAACAACTCATTAAATTACAAGAAGAATAAACAATTCTATCATTCTCGTGATGACTACTCACTTTTGCCTGAAACCTACATTCAGGAGATCATCTGTCATAAATTGTTTTTTGATATACATCTCAGTTGCTTGAAGTAAGAAAATTCTCAATTACAACAACCCAGAAGTACTAAAAATGAGAAGTTTTTAGTCATGAAGTATCACCTCATTGAAAGAAAGAAAATTGCTCATTGGGAAGGAATAGCATAAATTAATATTTTTATCTAGAGATAAAAACAATTCTGAAATTTTTATGACATGAACTATTGCCATTGGTAACATTATTTTTTCCAATGTCTGTACAGGCATAATAAATCCACAGTCATCTGTAAGTTTATGACATTTAGTGGTATGTAAGAGACTACTTCTAATGAGAAATGCTCGCTAGTGTCAACTCAATGCTTAGATTTGACAAGACATCTCAAAGGAAGTATGAGGAACAACTAAAATGGAATTTCACATGTAGTAGCCTATTGCATTTGACTTTTTATTTTCAGTCAAGATGGACAAAGAGGGACAATTTTACAAGTATAGTTGAGGAGGAAATGATTGACATTTAGAAGGGCCTGCAGCTTTAGACTTTATAACCTATAATCACTGTTGCTACTATAGATGTCTACAATAGCTGAGATAAATCCCACGTCAACAGGAAAAATAATTAAGTTGCACGTATTACCATGTTCCACCCCTTCAGCTTTCCCCATCATTCCTATTTTTCTGTGCTTTATATTAATATACAATTTCAAGGCTTTCCGACACTAGAAAACTAGGTTATCAGGAGTAAAACTGGAACTGGCATGAGCAGTCAGTTTCTACAGGAGAATCCTATTGGAAATGTTCTCAATGACATTACTGAAGTCCAGGTAGGCTACACCCATAATCTTTCTTTCATCCACTAAACAGGTCACCTGATCATAGAAGAAGATCAGGTTGGTCATGCAGGACTTGCCCTTCCTAAACCCAGGCTGGCTGGGCCTGATACCCTGGTTGTCCTGCACATGCTGGATGACGGCGCTTATTATGATCTGTTCCATGATCTCCCCTACTTGATAAATTTCTAGGTCTAGCATAGCCTCAGCAAAAAGATTACTTGGTCTATGTCACTTTTATCAATTTGTCCTTCCATGGTCATTTGCATAGGGGTATAGGTCAAGTAACTGCTATTCATCTATAGTACTTAGAAATGGTAAGATGCGGATAAATTATATGATTATAAGGTTTTTTTTCCAAATTTTGATATTATTTAGACAATCGTGTAAAAATAATAAAATTTTTTGACAAATCAGTAACTGTAGTATCATATTCAGCTTCTAAAAATGTAGATTGTATTGTGTGTGTAAAATTAAAACACATTCTGAAATGCATTTCAAAATCATTGAAATACAATGTTGTTTCATTGTTCTTTCACTTGTGATTTATTGCCCTAGTGCTGGTCTGTACCTATAGCATTGTCTGTTAGCCATGCATTCTGCTATGCTATTTTTTTTTCATTTTATGAACTTTCTAAGGATTTAACAGTCTTTGCTTGTGCCTTAATATCAAAATCCGTAAACTGAGAGCAGCATCTTGACTGCCAGTATGTATTTCAGATGCCTATTAATAAATATACTAGCAAGGAAAAGAAATTCTTCCTAGGTGAAATAACTGTTGAAAAAAAACTATGTGAAAGCCCGACTCACTCTGGAAAGCAAACTGGTTGAATGGTGGTGCCTTTCACACAACACTCTGTGCTGCAAGTCTAAATATGAGAGATGCGCAGTTTCTGCAGTGTTATGGTTCATGAGACCATGCCAGTGCCTTGGAATAACATTTTGTCACATCTGTTCCTTCCTTATGTGTTTGCCAAAAATGTTGGAAGAAATGCTTTCAAGCCACTTAAATACTTGCATTGTTTTTTGTTTTTTTCTTTTTTTATTTTTAAATAAACATTTTTCACATTAATGGTCTATTTAAACATGACATGGTCTGTCATAATTCAAACTGCAGTCTTTTTTCCCATCATTTGTCTTATACAACTGTGATTTTTTTTCTTGGGAGCATAGCTTGCAATGTAGTGGTCTTTTCAGATGAAGGTAATAATTTCAAATAGGAAAACCATGAAGAAAAAGCACAATAGCTTTCTTATTTGAAAAAGGGGGAAAAGATCACTTTCTCAAAACTGCACAGAAACTTTTAATTAAAGTATTTGTCCCAAGGACAAGAATAGTCCAAACAACTGATCCTGATTGTACAAGGAAAAAATTTATGCTCATATGATGGTAGTAAACAAAAAAATTTAAATAATTTTAGCAATTTTCACTCTTTTCTGACCTACATTGGTGTCTTACTGTTCTAATAGCTCCCAGGCTGCAGCTTCCACATCACTGAAAGGTAAAGATCCTCTGCATTCCTTTGCACAGGCTCTTTCATTGCCGTCCCTGTCTAAGCTGACTACCTTAACCCCTTTACTCCAGCTTTCTTCCCTGCCATTGTCCAGGACA
This sequence comes from Bombycilla garrulus, assembly GCA_013400315.1. Classification (NCBI taxonomy): domain Eukaryota; kingdom Metazoa; phylum Chordata; class Aves; order Passeriformes; family Bombycillidae; genus Bombycilla; species Bombycilla garrulus. The sequence goes on from VXBU01016903.1 coordinate 971,241, forward strand.
TGCTAAGGACCTTGGACTGGGGACATTTTCCAGAACATATATGTATTTTCAATTGCCTTGGACATTTGTTTATTCATAGTATTAAATTCCGTAATTTAATTGTTTGTCAGCATTCAAAATTTTGATCTAAGTGCAGTGAGAACAGGGTTCTTGGAGTGTTTAGGTGTTATGGTGGACATTTGTTGTTTACACTGGGTTTTGGATGCACTGAATTTATGTGATGTTTGCATTAAGGTTTCTGGTTGTACTCTTCCCCGCACTATCTCTGGGGATGGGTTCCGTTTCCCCCTTACCCCTGGGATGTAGTTTCTTCCCTCTGTCCCATTGGCTGGTGGTCCCCTCTTTCCAATGTCCCCCTGTCCCCTAGGGGATAAAACTTCCCGGGACACGTGACTCGGTCTCTTTTCTCTCTGCTCCCGGGCCTGCAAACTGCTCCCTCCCTTCCCCCATGCTCTGCCTAGGGATGAAGTTTTGCATTAAACCAGAACTCTGCAGAAACAGGAATTGAGCGTCCTTCTTCTTCCTTGTCCTTGTAGCAATTCTCCTAAGCCCAAGGCTTGCCAATTTAGCCTTTGGAACCAGGAGAATCGCTACATTTAGGTACTTTTATATATGGAGTGTAAGGTTTTAAATTAAAAGGTATAGGCCTCAAGTAGATACCTGTCTGTTTTTTAAAGACTACAGCAACTTGTCAGTGCATACAGATGTGTTACACTTATGTGAGTGTTGGAAAGGAGAGGTTAGAAATTCTGTTTTCTCTGTCTGTGCAAAAAGCGCTGGCTGAATACAAGCTTATGAGGTATTCTTCTGAACTCAGACACAAATAGCAGTGTGGCAATATTTAGGGAACTGATAACAGGGGTTCTGAATATGGGTCTTGCACAACCTATCATTACTTTTTCAATAAAAGCCTTAGTTAAAGAGATTGGCTAGGAGTACCCCTAAATCAGAGGAGTACAGAAGATCATTTGTCTGATTGCAATATTACTACTGTTTTTTGTAAAGGTTGTAGAACTTCAAGCATATATGTCTCAGCAATATTTCTTTTGGAGCTTTGTTTTTATAACAGTTACATCTCAGCAAAGAGTGTGATGTGGCTAGTTCGGTTTAAAATAGCAGCTGATGCAGGTAACCTAGCTTTTCCATTTTATTGGCAACAAGAGTTCAGGCACTTAGAACTGAAACCAGCCTGCTACCTTCAATCGTAGAAGCCCTGGGGTGTTGGCTTAGCTGCTGTTTTAGCCAAGGTTCGCTAATTTTTTTTTCTGTTTTCGTTAAGTAGTGTGAACATACCTTGTGACTGAAGATTGGAAGGAACAGACCTGAAACGGGAAAAGGAAAAAGGAAGAAGTGTTGAAACTACAGATCCGGAGAGTTCAAATTTGCATTGCTGTAGATAGTGTAACTATGGAAATAACTTACCATTTCCTATTGCAGTTTCAAAATTGCATGATGTCACATATTAAGTTCTCTTTGGAGACTTTTTTTCCTTTTCAGTGGTGCTAAGTTAAATAAAAGTAAAGAAAATACTGCTTCCAGTAAAACGAAACTGTCATAACACAGACAAATACTTGCAAATATTGCAAAATGGAGGAGATAGATGAAATAAAAAAGGTGGACAGGTACATATAGGGCTGGACTATCAAGTATGTTTCATGCCAAGGTAATAAATTCAGTTCCCTAGAGTCTTTCTATAGTGAGTAAAAATACCCCTAGTTATTTCAGTGAGGCATTCAAACCACCAGTGAGTAAATGTTCATCAGTTGTTCAAGGGCAGGCTGCAGGGAGCTCTGAGTAACTTGGTTTGGTGAAAGGTGTCCCCGCCCTTGGCAGGGAGGTCAGAACTAGGTTGTCTTTGAGGTCCCTTCCAACCCAAAACATTCTGTGATTCTATAGTTGGATGCAAAGGCTTATCTGAGTTGCACTTCAGTGCAATAGCTCTATGTTAGTGAAAAATCCTGCAACCTTGAAAGTCAGGAAAGCTGTGAGTTTATTGTTTTGACTATTTAGTGAAAAAAAGGAGAAAAATTACTTCACTCTCTGTCACTGGTGTGAGAACTGTAAACATGTTTAAACATCAATTAGAAAATTAGTAGCATCTATGCATGACAGAAGGCTCTAACCACTAGAAAAATATAAGATAATAATTGCTGCTATCAACGGAGGGATGTTACAGACTGTGGTCTTCGGCTTTCAAATGGCTGATGTTTGAACTCTACTGCATTAAAGGTTTAGTAGAAATACTCCCATGTCTTATGGCTAATTTCCAAGCTGTCTAAATATAGACTCTGGCAAATAGAATGACTTCCACTTTGCAGCAGAGATCCACTACTCTAAATACCCTGTGTAGTCATTTCTTCACTATGGCCTCTTGCTAATTTCTGTACAGGAGTCTTGTTCTTGTTAATCTCCACTGTATGCAAACAGACTATGTAGGACATCTCTGTCTCCAACTGTGTTAGAGACGTTTTCAGAGAGAAGGAGAGGTTGGAAGCAGGTCCAGTAATTCCAGGGTACAACAATAGAAGCATTAGATCATCTCAATTTGCCATTAAAAATATTTTCTTAACTTGCTTTTCCAGCTGGCTTAGATTCTTTGTTTGAGCTCTGTGGAAATTAGATTCATCTTGACCCTGAATGCATTGATGAGTTCCTGGTCCATTTATTATTACAAATGGTTATTTTTTAGAGGAAAAACAGTGGCAAGGAGAAACATTACAGAAATGTTTTCTTAACTCTGGTGCACCTTGGGAAATTCAGGTTTGGGTGAAACTTTAACCTTTTGTTTCCACTGCAAGGTGGGAGCATTTAAAGTCTACTGACTTCTGTTATTTTCACATTTCTTTAAAAAGCCCCTCTGTGGACTATAATAAATTCTGTGTGTCTCCAAATAGAGTTATGTGGATTATGTGTGCTGTTTTTCCTAGTATTTCATCAGGCTCATTATTAATATTGGACATATCAAAGGAGTAGCCAAAATAAAGCAAGCTGTAACAGCTGTGGAGATGTACATTTCTGTATACTGGCATGCTGATTTGTGAATTATACTTTTCAAGTAACCTTATTAAAATGTGTTATTTGGAAAAAACCCCACATATCTCGGGTTTTTTTTCGAAGCCTTTTTCTCCTTTTACATTCCTGAAGTGATGGAAACATGGTGCAAAACATCACAGGCCAAGAGATTACAGCAGAATCTTGAAAAGCAGAAGACGTGCTCGAGACATTTCAAAAACTGAAAATTTCAGCCACAGTGGTTCCCCCAGTGTATGAGAACTACTGGCCAGTTGAAATAAACTCAGAGGGCCACGTAAATATTTGAGGTGCTGGAAAACATGGCTTGAGAGCAGAACCAGGTAGAATAGAAGGTCAAAGGACCTGAAGTCCTCTACTGCCTAAAGAAGAGTCATAGAGAGGACATGATCAGTCTTCCCAGAGCTGGTCCCCAGAGCAGACATTAATTTCCTTTAAAAACCAATGCATCAAACCCAGGATGTGAATCAAAACCACCAGCAAGTTAACTAAGTACAATTATAAATGCACTTTTGGAAACTTCTGAATTTGAATTTTCATGCTAGTGGACTCTAACATTTATGTGGGTTATTTTAAACTATTATGTGAATGTTTCCCACACTCTTCACTGGGGCTGGACCTGGAACTCTGTGGAAGAGGACAGTAAAACTGTCCCTATTAGATGGACTAACTGGTGACCCAGGATAACAGATCTGATCAAAGGCTTCATTCTCTTGAACCCTTCACTAAGCTCTCACATCTCACCATTTGTGAGTAATATTTCACACTATCTCCAACTGGCTCAGAGATAAATTGTGTTCTGGTGGGTGATGCTCTGGCCCCTATTACTACTGATACCTTCATCACCTCTTGGCTAGACTATGGTTGTGTGATAAACCTGAGCATGACACCTACAGCACTTAGGAAACTCCAGCTAATAGAGAAGAATGGAACACATCCTCACACCCATGCTGGCTACCTGGGATCCACCAAGGCACAGAGATTATTATGGTATTTCAGTTCAAGCTCAAATTTATTTTATACTGTCTGTGAAGAAATATTGATCCAGTACCTAAAGGGGGACTACAAGAAACATGGCGATGGACTTTTTACGAGGGCATGTAGTGATAGGACAAGGGGGAATGCCTTTAAACTGAAGGAGGGCAGGTTTAGATTAGCTATTAAAAAGAAATTCTTTACTGTGAGGGTAGTGAGGCACAGGAACAAGTGGCTCAGAGAAGTCTTGGATGCACTGTCCCTGGAAGTGTTCAAAGCCAGACTGAATGGGGCTCTGAGAGACCTGGTCTAGTGGAAGTTGTTTCCAGCCATGGCACGGGGATTGCAATGAGATGGTCTTTAAGGTGCCTTCCAACCCAAACCGTTCTTTGATTACAACTTCTGTTCTTTTGCTGTGGACAGTGCATTGCAAATGGGGTAAAGCTCATCTCTCAGAGCTTTCTTGTGTTTCAACTGGACCTGAACTCTTGCAGGGTCAAAAGAATGTCAGTAGTTCTTATTCCTCAGGAACTTCTTGCTGTTCAGTCTCCTGTTCCACTCTACCTTTTCTAATGTAAATACATAATAGTTTCCCTAATCCTAAAATTTATACCCTGTCAGAACACATCTCCTTCTGGAAAGCATAAGAACATAGAAATCATACAAGAGATACACTGTTCTGTTGCTTCCTGCAAGGCAGGAAGTCAGGGAGCAAGAAAGGACTGCAGCTAAGCAAACCTATGTGGTAGAGCAGACTGACCACACACAGCTAATAGCAAGTCCAGAGTCAAAATTGTGTCTTTCTTTTGAACAGAGGTGGTTAAGAAGCATAATGGCTAAATGTGGTGATAGAAAATATTTTATGAGCTCTCTGAAAAACTAATTTTGTTTGCTACCGCTAGAAACAGTTGATAAAATCAGAGAATATTTTAAGGTTTTAAGTCATCAGAGTATTTACACAGACATTTAAGTCCATTCCTGTTTAGTGAAACATGTGAGTATTTTAGAGTTTTATTTCTACTACTTTTCTATTCATGCTGGCAATATGAGAAGTGGGCCTGAATATTAACACAAGAAGGAAGCAAGTTTCAGAATCTTCTGTTGTGGAATCAGAACATTTGACAAGTTAATACAAAAAAAACTGAACAAACTAAGAGTGCTAGTCCCTCTGAAGTAAGCAACTAGTCCTGGGAGTAGAACTAAAGAAGCTTATAATTTTTAGAACTTGGATTTCTAATAAGGAAGAGATTATCTCTGTATGGCTGATACAGAAGTACAATTCCAAGATCCACTTCAGTAAGAAAAGTAGTAAAAAAAATGCTAATACTTCCAATACTCTGCCTCCTGAATAAAGCCTCTCAAAAGAAAATTACAAAGGACTTCCTAATATTTTGGTGGAATCTCCCTGAATAACTAACTATGGCTTGTCCTAGGGAACTCTGTACGTTTCCTCTTTAAATTTTTCCTTGTTTCAGTCTTCTGTACATAATCCAGTGAAAGCAATTCCTTCTGTGTACCACAGCTGACCTACGGTACCACTTCAGTTTGAGAGCAATGCAATAAAAACAGCTAAAGAATGTGCTGATGAGAAAAGTTATTGAGGGAAGCGTCATGAGGTTTATAGCACCTTCTTATTTTCCTGGTGCTTAAAATCAGCTGAGCTAGCAAAGCAGAGAACTGCAGCTGGGAATCAAAACCAGCTTTCATGCAAGTGTTACTGATATTATGGGGGAACACATCTGAAGAGAAAAGCAGAATATGCCTCTACAGCACTAAAAATCTGTTCATCATATTATTTTGCCTATACTTAAGCTTCCTGTGCTCCAATTGGGAAGGATTTTAAGGGATTACAGTATATATATATATCTATGTACAGTCAGGTGTCTATATAGGTCTATATGCAGGTGTGTTTCAGGTTCAGAAGAACTTGTTTTTAAAAATTCCATATTGAATTTAGTGTGAAATGGCTGAACTACTCTGATTCCAAGAAATTAAAAGGAACCTTACACTGAATTTGTGGCTCTGCACTGGAGTTGCATGCACTTCTATAGTCCACATTTGAATAAGGTTTTTCAGTTCACTAAAATAACTCTGATTCCTCCGCCCACATGTTTTTTTTTTCTATATAACTTTCTAGTCAGTGTGTGAACTAGGCTTTCCAGCCATGATTAACAATGGTGAAGAACCAGTTGTCTGACAAAGCTACTGTATTTCACTGTTTCATGTGGGTCAGAAACACAGAGTTCAGCTGTAAATTTCACTTTCTCACATGTCAGTGGCAAAATCACATTGTCAGTAAAAATAAAGCACCTGCAAAAGCTTTGAAGATTGCTGTCTGAAACCTGTACATTTGTATATTAAACACCAATCATGCAAACACTGTCAATTTAGGAATTTAATAAATCGTGCACTATTGAGGACACACATTCAAATTGTACAAGTCATAAATACAGTAAAAGGGAAGAAGCAAGAGCAATAAGAAAATGATCACAATAATCACGAAGAATTTCTGGGAACTTTCAAAGAACTGCTAGGAACTTTTCCCCTTATTCCATGATATTTTTGAGGTATTGTATTGTAACAGTTTCAGTACGGCAAAGAAAAAACAAATAGAAGAAAGAGAAAGAAATATTTATCATGTTCACTTTAGTCACAAATGTAGCAGATCATGTAGCTGATCAGATAATTATGCTTTCCTTCTTCACCTGGGACAGACTTTCTATGGATCATCCAATAGCTGGTGGAGGTCAATGGTAAATTGATCAGTATCTTTGTTCTGTTATAATGTGTTGTTATAAAGAAGTGTATTCTATTCTTCTATGCAAAAAAGTGCTGAGGGTACCTCAAGGATGATTTGCATTGATGAATGAAATGATGTATATAACTGCTGTTGTAAAAGAAGATTTTTAATATCAACGCACACTAAGGTAAATGCTGTTTTCATTGGCATAATGTTCTGCAGAGCATTCTTTGCACAGAATGCTTTCACTATTTTCCTATAAAAGCTATTTCTGACTCAGTAACAAATTAAGATCCCAATATTTAGTGTAATTTTTCTTTCTTTACTGTTCTTCTTTTATAACTTGATGCAGAGGAATTTTTGAATCAGAAAGAAAGACTTGAGCTCTTGCTTCATAGCCTTAAGTACCTAAAATAGCAAAGATACTTGGATATACTTTTACTATACTAAATCCCAGATGACAGCATTAGCTCATTTCTATTGTGAATTCTTTTGTTTGTGTTCCTAAGTAAAAATGATATGAAGCAGTATGACTACAAATAATATAATCACACATTAGTTCACTGGCAAAAAGAATTGTAGGACTGCCTTACTAAGGCTAACATATCTACTTTTTCCCTTGGACACCCTCCATTTAACAAAGGGCAGATCCTGTATTTATCTTTCTGACAGCCCTTAGTACAAAGCCCAATGTCTGCAGGAGCTGGCCTTTGGGCTGGAGAGGCCTCTGGTAGCGGGTAGCTTCTAATGTAGTTCCTTTCACACTTTAAGAAAACATCTCCCTATGAGATGTCCAAAACATACCTAAAAGGAGGAGGAAACTTTCTCTAAAACAGTAGAAACCTGCAAAAAAAGGACTGCACAGAAATTTTTTGTAAATCGGCCATTTTGCGAAGTCATTTTTGATGACCCTGTAACAATGGCAGAGAATATATGGATGGTATGATGCAAAATGGTTGAATTTAAGAAGCAAAATGCAGACCTTTCTTCACAGGAAACTGTATCACTCCACTGACCAGCATGAGCTTTCACCACCTCCAGACAGTGCTGCAGACTTTACTTGATTTGAAGAATCATGTAATTTATCTAGGTTGAAAAAGGCCTTTAAGACTATTCAATCCAATCATCACCAAACACACCTCTACATCTGTCCCTAAGCACCACATCTACATGATATTAGAACACTTTTAAAGAGCTTTTTAGGATTCCCAGTCTCATACACACTTTATATGGTCTACATAGAATGATGGAGAAGAGATAAAATGGAATAACAATTGTACTTGCAGTGTGAGAGAGTGCTCATTAAGAGAAAGAAAGAAAACCACAAGACAAAAACCTGCACCAATGATCAAGTGAAAAAGCAACATAAAATGGAAAGAACAGAAAAATATGGTTGGGGGAGTAAGGCTCAGCTGAATTGAGGTACAAAGCATTTGACGGCCAAAAGCAGCCAAAAAGGCAAATATATATTGTGTGTCCACAAAAACACTCACCACTAGACTTTCTCATGACATGAAAAATTTCATATTTTTGAACACACTTTTTTGAGTAAATTGTTTTGGCATTGTAAATCCCTACAAACTTAAAATTTTTAGGGCCATTGAAGATAAAACTAACAATAGAAGTGAGTCTGTTCTGAAGATCAAGCAGTTTCCCTCTGACAGTAAAGCAAAAAAGGTCATGAGGTTTTTTAAAACATTAACCCTCTAAGAGGTTTTACTCTAAAAGCATGAAAATACTGCAGTGTATAGGGGAAAAAGAGAGTAAACACAATTTTTTCCTTGCCAGATAATTCCTATATTAGAAATAGACTATTAATTTGATATTTAAAGAGGAGTGCCAAGGATAACTCCATATGGAACCTCATCTCATACCATATACATATTTTTTTGAAATGTCTGATATAGTATGTCAATTAGGGAGATTTAAACACTCTGAGAAACAACATTTTGTTTAAACAATATCCTTATTTATAAATATAGTGCATCCAAGGAACTCTGTGAGATTTTAACAGGGGAGGTAATTTCTCAAGGATAAGCTGCTACAGGGACACAGTCCTGGTTTTCATAAAATATTTTTGATTTTTTCCTCCACTGGTTATAATTATTGTAACTTCCTGCTGGGCACATAGTACAGTGTGTGTATACGTGTAGAGTTAGAGGCAGGATGGAAAGAATTAAAACAGAAAAAATAAAGTACACTTGATGATTTTCCACCTGAAAGAAGCCTAGTAACTTCCCTAAACTTTAAGACTTGTCTCTTTAATTTTGCTCAACAGTTCTATTGATGTCCATGGAAATTCCAAATGTGAAATGAAAACAGAACAAAACTTATTGTCATTTGGGAATATAACAAAATAAAAAGCAGCCTTTTATAAAGTATTTCCAAATGCAATCATTGCTGATCACACAATTCTTGAAATGTTTTCACAAGCATGAAGGCAGAAGTCACCCAAACTGATAAACAGAATTCAATAAAAAATCATATAAATTTGTATTTTCAAGGTTTTAAAAGCATTTACTGTATATCTCTTCTTCACAAATGGCAGCCAAGAATTGTCAGATGATACATATTTGCTCTGCTAATGATGTCACAGTGTACTTTTTAATGTGCAATATATTAATTTTATTTATGAGGTGAATGTCCAGGAAAAAAAAAAGAGTCAAGTTGCCTCATTAAAAACAATCCAAGAAGATAAAATGAATGGACAGAGCAGATATTAAACAGTTATTATAAAGATGTTATCTGTCATTAACTGGTTTTGATGACTTTATCTGATTGCTGTGCCACTTAATAAATCTATGTCTTGAACTATTATAGCATAAAAAAATGGAATGGGAGAGTTGATATCTATATGCTTATATATATATCTATTATATTGATTATATATGTCAATTTCCTGCCAAACTTTATCCAAAATCCAGAAAGGAGGCAGATTTTGACCTGGCTTCAAATGCACATAACTAATTTCTTGGAAGTTCTTTTCAATTTTCTTTTTGGTATGAAGCAGAGAGGCGTTGGATGAAAAAAATATAGAAAATACTGAACTGCAAATTTGACTAATATCTTTTGCTTCAACTGTGTTTTATGGTTCAGTTGCACATTGTCTCTTTCAGAAATTTTGTAAGCTCTCAATAATTTTTCTATAAAGACATGGCAAATATAGCCACGTCTGGTCTTCCAGGTAGGTTGTGCATAATGCCAAATTATATGGCTTTAGGATGTGGAAAACTGCAGCTAATGGTGATCTAGACTGGAATATGGGAGAAGATCAAATTAATTATGTTGCAACTGTAAGCAGCTATGATCCTTAGTCTAGATGCCGCTGCCTCTCCTTCCATACAGCAGAACTGGAAGTGCTTGCAAAATACCAGAAAACACAAGATTGACAATATGCTCTGCTAAGCCAGCAGCAACTTCCAAGTGGCAGTGTCAGAATCCTGCCAAGTGGCCCTGCCCTGAATCTGGAGAAGCACAAATA
>VXBU01016903.1:981504-1049241 GCA_013400315.1 Bombycilla garrulus
AAATACCATTTTACCTAAAAGAAAAGATAAATATAAATTTATATATAAATATAAAATATCCTGGTTTCAGCCACAGCAGGGCTTATAGCCAGTCTGGTGTTAGGTACACCATAAGCAAGGTCCAGTGATATGGCATTGGGGAGATTTCTAACCATCCATAGATGATGTAACTCCTGAATAAGCAAAAGTCAGTGAATCTATTAATACTTTTTACTGAACATAATTTTTTTCAGTTGACCGTGTACCTGAGTATGAGCAGATTTGTTGCTGCTGGCTCTGTCTGACAGCTCTATTCTGCATGCATCACATGCTGTAGTGGGATTAAAGTAGCTCATCACTTCATCTACTTGACATCAAGGCAATGACAACCTTGACTTCCTGAGAGAAGAGGGTACATACGAATCAATATTTTCAAAGCATTTGCAATGAAACTATTTTCTCACAAGTGTGGGCCCCAAATAAATCAATTTATTTTGTGACAGCGATATTTACCATGGTCCTAGACACCTGAGATTTGTGGTGAGTGTTTACAAAAATTACCTTTTTTTTGATGATTATCTCTGACTGGACGATGTTCTAAGCAACCTGATATATTTTATCAGTCTTTGAGGAGGACTTTTGACTAGAAGACTTCTAGTGATCCATTTCCATCTCAACACTTCTCTGATTGTGTGATTCTATTATTATGACTAATTGTGAAAAATTATAATTACATATGTTGATAGTTATGCAAACATTTAGTGCTCATGGGTGTATGGATCAGTGTGTGTGCAGGAACACATTTTCTATGCACAGACTCCTGAAGAGATACTGGTCCCCTTTACTGGCATTCCTGAAATGCAAACAGGGATATTGCCATAAAAGTTTGGGTTACCAAAAGGGCTGAGGTGGCTGATGAGACAAACATGAGGCTGAGGAATTAAAGGCTCTCTGTTTTCTGTCATTCTGGGAGGATCCTTCCCATGCAGTTTGCAGGCTAAAGGAGACCAAGTGCATTGCTGCTGAGACAGCCTCCCCTGTGTGAGGCACAGGCCAGCTTCCCATCTCCATCGGGCATGATTCCCTCCTTCCTCCTCAATATGTGATGGTGACAGACATAATGAGGCAATACATAAATATCAGCCAAACCTAAATAAAAATTGACTTAATCTGTCTCCTGTCTGTGTCTCATTAAAATTAGGCTGTACTGAAAATTCAAAATGTTTAGCATTGTTGGAGTTTAACTACTATTTAATGGGAATGAAACTATGTATGAAAAATGCACGATTTTCAGGGAAAGTTAGCTTTTGGATGGTGTGCTAAGGGCTGGGTGACTTTCAGCATTTGTTCTGTGGAAAGAGAAATTCATTACAAAATGGAAAAGAGAGCATATTTTAAGAATGTGCAAAGGTATACCACTAAGTAGAAAGATATACTGAAAGCAATAATTATACTGAGCTCAGGTTTCTAGCCACAAGTGTGAACTTTCTCCAAAATACTGCAATGGCTGCAAGATCCCTAAACCTCAGCATTCCTTTTTGGTTCAGCAAATCTCTGTGAATTCTATTGCCCAATGCACCCCTCATGCTTTTCTAACACTTTGCCCTCATAGGAAATAACTGCTACATCCTTCCAGCTGATGGTCTAGCCTGGATCATCATTCCAACTGAGTTCAAAGAGTAATTACAACCTGAAACAGAATAAAACTGTAAAACATCAGCCCTTTGAAAAGAACAGGAAACTTCTCAATCATCACGTAAGGATGCTCTGTGTGCACCACTGTGCTGGTTTGAAAGCAAAACCAGTGAGACTCCAAGTCAGAAATACAATTTAATAGGAAAAAGTAAAATACATGCAAGTAATACAAAGAAAACAAAAACACTGACAGAGTTAGAATACAACCTGATACCCTGCTAGTTAGGGTCGTGGCAGCAGTCCAGATGAGGTGGTCTTGCTGAAGTAGTGATCCTGTAGACAGGTCTGGTAGCTCTTGTCCTCTGGAAACCAGTGGGTAAGGGCTACTTGTTCTGTCCCAGTTCCCACATTATATCCAGGTGGGAATGCTTGGCTCCTCCCCCTGGGTGGAGCATCTCACAATGGGATTATGTAATTCTATGAGTCATGTGGTGGATCCTTACAATGGGCTGATGTCATTGTATGAGTCATGGGGTGGGTCCTCACAATGGCCCATTAAACACAAAGGGCTCCCGGAGGGAGTTATCTATGACTCATAGGGCAAGGTGTTAATGGCCCATTAACAGGAGATAGTCCAGGGGAGGAGGCAAAGAAAAACATTGCCCCTCCTTGGTTTCAACAGTTAATGAAGATGGAGATAGAATACAGACCCTCTGGCACATTTTTACAGTGTAACCTAGGACAACCACTAATAGGTATCAAGAGTTTTGTTGTGACATGTTTTGATAATTTAAGTCAGAACTTTGCATCCCACATACCTGAGCTTCCAAATGTTCACTCCTCACATTTCCTCAGATGACTTTTGCCTTCTAAGCATCCACTCTTGAAGAAAGAACTTGTGGCTCATGAGCGTGTAGGGAGCCCTGCTGCTGGATTCAAATAAGTCACTTCTAAGTCACTTATAAGTTGTCTTCTTAATCTGCCAGCTAATGAAGTACCTTTGTGTTTCAATTTTCTTTTAATATGAGAAACCAAATCTGCCACTTTAAATAATTCAGATAAAGGTAAAATAGATCCTATCTGAAAGAAATTGAGTAAAAAATGGGCATGTGCATTGTATCTGCATTCCAAGAAGAGCATAGAATTTTAAAATCTAGAAGTCCACTAATCGTGGAATCCTCTGATGAAATTAGTGAATTAATTCTCTGAAGAATCCTCAAATTATTCTGAGAAAAAATAAATAATATTTAAAATAATCCAAGAAATCCTTTACTCTAGAATATTTTAATATTTTCTGTAATTAATTAGAGCAAACTCAAGCTCTAACATCAATTAATATGCATTGCCAGAATTCCTTTGTATTTTTTTGTAATTTCTTTCATTTTTTGCAGTTCCTAACCACTGGACAATTAAGCATCGAAATATTTCTTTGCAAATATAGTTCACTACCTATCAAATCAATTTTTCATAACTGCTCACATTGGGACAATGATGCAGTTGTGGTCGTACAATCTACATTCTGATCTCAGCCTTGAGAACCAGACTCCCAGGAGAAAATTCAGTGCTACTGTCATTCTTTTAGTGGTTTGTTCTATTCTGCATTAACTGATATTTAAAGCTCAATGATCACAACATTATATCATCTCCTCAGAGGACATTAAACCAATATCAAATAGAGTGGAAGTCTGTATGATTGGTCAGAAAAGAGTTTGAATTTTCTTAATGAATTATTCAGTAATTGATTCAATTGCTACTTTACCTCTGCAGCTTGTATGCAAAAAAAAAAAAAGAAAAGAAAAGAAAATGGAGATGTACAGCAGTTAGTAGAAATATTAGAAAAGACTGCTTTCAGCTCAGGGATTAAATGAGTTAATAACTTTATGTTAAAGAATTCCTGTTGGTTTTGGGTTGTGTTGATTTCATTCTCTAGGCCAGTTCAGGCCAACAGGTCTTGTAATTTTCATTATATTTCATTGTGAAAGTACTTTTCAGACATATTATCCATGATCAGTGGACTATATTGTGTATAGTGGCCTTTGCTTTCAGTGATGTATTGCACTTGAGTATTTCTGTATAAAAACCACACACAAACAACATTACTGAACCCCTTCCAGCTGTGCCTGCAGGATACACTCGCACAACAACCAGTGCCAATGTCCAAAGAGGCTCCTGGGCTTTCCAGACCTGCTGTGCATTTTCAGCTCTCAGGTACAAAAAAGGACTCAGATTTCTATCTTGGCCAAACGCTGCTGTGTAACATTATGTTTATCTGCTGCAGAGAACAGAACCAAATCTACCCTAAAGAAAACGTGAATTGATGGTTCCAGAGTCACTCTGTATTTCCAATATGGGACTTACACGGCTTTTCTCACTTTCATTTTGTTTGATAAAATAGCTGGGGTTTAACAAATTAAATTGGAAAGGTATGGATAGGAATCACAAAATATGTATTTACAGTGAGCAGAATAAAACTTTATTTTATAATAACTAGCTGCCAGATTAATATCTTAAATTATTTTCCTCTTTTTTTCTGTATAAATAACACTTCTCAGATTTTTCTTAGCTCCCTGAACTTAATTTCCTAGAATCTTAGTCATCTCATAGTAACATAAACACAATTTATCCTGTTCTGCCTCAAAGTGGGAACTGTACAGTGCTCTTTTAAATGTTCTAAACTTATCCAAGCAAAAAGTAGTTTAAAACCAAAAGGAAATCCTTTACAGAGATACAGAAATTAAAAGAAAATAACTTATTAGACCTTGATCCAAACTATCCTGATAACTATGCAGACTTTAATTGTGTCACTGAGCTTTGCATCCGGTCTTCCGGACTATAAACAGTAACAAACTGAAGCCAATGTTTACCACTTGATAGAGTTCCATTAATGTTTCCTCTTAACATCTTAAAATTAAAATTATTATTAAAATTACTAAGCACTATAGTGCTTGCTATTTTGCTAATCAGAATCTCACCATGAGAGTTTTGTGTACTGAGTTTTGTATCAGTACTTTGAAATATTATAATGTTTTTTGGCATTGAATCTTTAAAAAATTAATTATATTGAAGCATTGTGGAACAAAAGATAACACTCAGAAAACTTGATTTTAAAATTGTGTGACGAAACAAACCGTGATATCTGTTACAAGCTTGATTTAATAAAATTTTTTTCTTCAGGATTTTTTATTTTCCCCAGCATTGTAATAACTTACAGTTTTGGTGAGACAAGATTCAGATATCATGAAGCTTGTTAACAGAAATTGCTGAGCATGGCATATCTGTTTTCCACGATTAGTGAGTTGTCCTGTTGGACATGCTGCAAGAGCACCTTCACCTCCTATGACACTCTGGTCAGTTATTTCCTCTGGTTTTAATCAAGGCTATTAAAATAAAGCAAACTTTGGACAGTCTGCTTTGGATTATACACCAAGAAATGTAAAATTAAAAGAAGTCTGGCCTAGTATATGTAGAACATATCCTATTTCCCCCCTCTTTTATATGCTAGCTCAGCTAGGAGAATATGAAGTTTAAGTTCCCTTGCAAGATGCCATACATATTTTGAAGGATGATGATTTTCTTTTTAAGCAAGAGTTTCATATATTAGCACACCACACATATTATTCAGATCACAGCATAAAAATAAATTCAAAAGCAAACTTCAAGGTCAACATAGTAGCATTTCAGGAGTTCTGTGTTAGTCATAGCAATGACAAGAAGGAAATATTTCACTCATTTAAAGTGAGATTTTAGCTTGCTTGAGAATGATATGGAACACTAAAACCCTCTAAAATATATCCATACAGATCCTGGATCTTCTGTGTTACAGAAAATAGTTTTATTAGCACTCATCACACAAAATATACCTTATCCTGTCAGGAAATTAAACCGAATTATGTGATAGAGCTTTTTATTTTTACATTGGCACAAGTTCTGCGCAAAGTCTGATTCATTTTGAGTGTAGGAACTTGCAAACATATGGCCCTTTCACCAAAGTAGACACAAGGATGTTTTTAGAACCTTAATGTTCTAAAAGCAAGGCGAATATTCTTTGAAATATATGTGTATATAGCAGAAAATTCAACATTGCTACTTCAAATAGTTCTGTCAAGCAAGATTATATTCTTGCCAAGGCAACACCAATGCTTTTATAAGCAGCACCCCAGAATTATAACTGGTTAATACAAACATTGTGTTGTTTATTTGTGTCCTGGTGAACTACCCAGTTCATATTGGAAGTAAGAAACATTCACCATATGTGGACAGAAGGACCCTAGTTCTACCAGCTCTGCTCTGTTGAAGCTTTGCTCTGTCTTTAGGCTGTAGAATTGGCTTGTGCCTTTCTTTGATCCTCTCTGTTAATCCAGCCAGCTCCCTAGTCCAGAAATCCTCATAAAACATTTACTTATGTCAAAAATCCTAAAAATGCTCTGTATGAGAGAAACCTGCAGCAAAGACTCTGCCATCCACTGCCAAGATTCTGTAAGGAGTTAAGAGCTGACTGTGAGGGCTTGTCTGCTTCCAGGGCCAGAAGCAAAATCTTTGCTGCAGGAAATAAGAAAATGCATCAACAGCTTAAATTATCTTTGAATAGAATTGCCTTGCCACAGGGAGATACACTGAATGCCCGACAACCAAAATCACAACCAAAATCTGAAGCAATTTCATTACTGGTCTTTCAATAAGCAATAATGATATAGTCAATCTTTTATTCAAGGACCTATTTCAGGAGTCCCTCTTAAGGATTTACAGAAAAAGTGGAACCTGGAGTGTTGCCTGTTTGTGACTACAAGTATCAAAGTCAAAAAGGGAGCATGATGCCAGAGAAACAGAATGTCAGAGCACCTGAAGGCTTCTGCTGGGGCTGCCCACAGCCCCTGGCAGTGGCACCGTGATGCCCCAGCAATACCAGCGTGATGCCCCAGCAATACCAGCCTCCAGCTTCATATCCATTCCTGTAGGCAGATGACCTCCTGGATGGATCCCCTCCTCCCAGGGTGCTTTCTGTAGCTGGTCTCCATCCCTGCCTCTGGCTCCCACTTCTTTTTGTCCCGTGTGGGACCTGGCCCTTGTTCACTGCCTGGTGTGCCTGGCTTGGCTGTAGATAGGCATGGCCAAAGGTCAAGCCAAGCCTGCAAACAANGCTGCCCACAGCCCCTGGCAGTGGCACCAGACCTGCCAGCCCCTGTCCCAGTGATGCCCCAGCAATACCAGCCTCCAGCTTCATATCCATTCCTGTAGGCAGATGACCTCCTGGATGGATCCCCTCCTCCCAGGGTGCTTTCTGTAGCTGGTCTCCATCCCTGCCTCTGGCTCCCACTTCTTTTTGTCCCGTGTGGGACCTGGCCCTTGTTCACTGCCTGGTGTGCCTGGCTTGGCTGTAGATAGGCATGGCCAAAGGTCAAGCCAAGCCTGCAAACAACAGCCTTCTTCCCTTAAAAGGATTGTTGCAATGGATATATTCCAGGACACTCTTTGTGTTTTTCTATTAAGTAAAAGAAGCTTAGACAACATTTCCTGAAATCATAATGTGATTATAATTATTCAAGGCAACTCTCACTAAAAATCTCTGTGGTTAGTAGTAATTTAAACTGCCTATTGGTGCAGGCAAGAAAGTTTTCTTTCAGAGGTTGAAGGAAAAATTCAACAAAAGCTGATTGAATTAATCTCCCTGTTAGGTAGTCTTTTGACTCAGATCAACAAATTGGTAGCCAAACTGGCAAATGTGTATTTTAGACTGTTTCTCTGGATAGTAGTATAGCTAGAAACTGAAGAACTGGAGCACAGAGGCTGGTAAATGTTAGTAGTAAATGAAAAAAATTGGCCTGGAACTAAGTGATGAGTGGGTGAAGTTGGCACAAGTTTTATTAAAAGTTTTTCAAAATTATTTCATAGCAGGAAAAAATTACATACCATTAAATGCATTGATCATACCAATATAATAGAAACTGTAATTTTTGTACCACAGAAGGAAGAAGAATAGACCAAGGAAGAGAAGCTGGGGCAACAGAGTAATAAATGAATTTAGTGCCACAAATGAAAAACTCAGTTAAAGTAAACTAACCAAAAACACATTGTGAGGGAGTGAGTGGGATAGAAATAAGAGGCTAAATAACTAAGAAATTTGATGCTCAAGAAAATGCAGCAAAAGCAGTAGTAAAGAAAATAACAGGATTAGTCATAAAGGTTTCAAGAAAACAACTTGGTTATTATGTGTGCCACAGCTTAGGCTTTGGCTGAAGCAGAGAATGCAGGTGTTGATTGACAATCCAGTAAAATCAATGGAAATATTTCTTGTGAGTAATAAAGAATTTTGGGACAGGAGTTCAGGTATTGGGCTATGCCCAGATATCAAAGAAAAGTCATATTAGGCAAAACAGTTCAAGAACTAAAGCAAATGGAAGAGAAATAATTGCCCTTCTCCAATTACGGATTATGGAGCCTCGAGCAGTACCACAATTATTGGATGTTCTAGTGATAAAACCCTATGTGTAAGAACATGTTCTGGTTAGAGATCAGATTGCAGGTTTCCAACCAGAAATGTTTCTGTTTAGAAGTGGGAAAGGATGAGTGCTGCTAAAGTAGAGGCTGCCACTATTAAGTGTTGTATAAAACAAGACTAGTGAAAATAGGAATTCATATATTCATATAAAATTATATGCATAGGAAGCAAGTTTACAGGGGATAGATTTTTTCTTTCAATCCAAATAGTTTTTGTTTAAAATAAATATAAAAGTGATTCTGTGATTCTCCATTATAGTTTACATGGGCATTTGAGGTTTGCTAAATTCTGCACTTTTCTACTCCTATTTGCTGACTAATAGTATTTTTGATTTAACATCGCTTTTTCCAAATATGAATATTATTCCTAAGTTTTCTCCCTGTTAAAATGATTTAAATGTTATAGGTTTTTTAAGAAAAAAACACCATGGTAATGCACATATAAATTCGTTTATTAGCTATTTTATAGTTCTTTTGGCTTTTTTTAAAGTTCTAGGTTATAATTAAATAGTCCCTAGTAAATATTTGGATGCCAGTAGTTTATTTATATGCCATTTCAAGTTGTCAGAGTTTTATCACAAGTCTCAAAATATGTTGTATCAGAGTCTACTGCTGGAAAAACTGAAGTTTCAAGCTCCTGTGAATGTGGAAGATGTCTTGAGCTCATGAGCTGACATTTTATTCCTCAGAAACAAGCTATTAGGTTAAATAATTCCTCAGTTTCTTTTTTAAAAAGTTTGAGGACACATTAGAACACATCTGCCCATGTGGTATTATTCTGATTTTCCTTGCTGAATGATCTCAGTTCTGCAGATAAAAATATTAGAAAATTGCTAGTGAATATAATTTATTTGCTGATTTTCTGAATTCATCTTCCAAGGAAGATAACTAAAGTATAGTGAAGCAAAAGTTATCCTGAATCTACAGCTTATTGTTGTAACTACTTAGCTTTATGAAAATTGTACTCATAAAAACCTTTTGGAGAGTACAAGCCTAAAAATTTTTTTCTAATAATGGAAAATATTGTCTTTCATTAGCAATATAATATTAGAAATAATCTGGGAAATGTACTATTCTTCTCTTTTCCATGTTTTTTTTTTCCTCTTGATGCTTTTGCTCTCAAGAGCTTTTTTTCTACCTGGGTCTCTAATACCATTTTTGCGAGCTCCATATGATCACTAGTTGTTGGGCATTGACATTTTTCCTTTACTCTGATGCTATGTGCAATGATTAATGTAGAATTTTTCTTAAAGTCTTACAAGCTGCTAATTTCTAAGGGCATTAGCTGAAGTAAGAGGTTTATCCTTATATTTTTACTGTTAGTGAACCTTTTTACTTGTATGTTTTACCACATTTTCTGCCCTGATAGAACTTGGAATGACCGTCCTGCTGGGAGTTCAGGTAAATCATGCTCTTCTCTACTACAAAATTAACTGGAATTATTATTACTTTATTTTTTTCTTTCCCACTAACTGTGCTTTAAATATGAAGGTTGCAGCCATTATACCCTGTGCTGAGGGCAATTCTCTTTTCAGTTTTCTTGCAGTCTAATAGAACTGCTCCCAGACTCTGGAGGAGTTCAAGGTTTCACAGATATTCCCAGTGATTTGCATCACAGCAGGCAGCAACATGTTGCTCTTGAGCATTGACACAGCCATTTATTCTTTCTGACTGGTCAAAATGGAGAATTACACTATTTTCATCTTTTATAGCTGAAAAACACTTGAAGAAATGTATATTGAAAACTGCTCAGGTGAAACATCTTGAAATACAAACCCATCAGGAATTCTGAGCCAGAGAAAAACCTAACAATCCAATCAGTAGTGATTCCTGTTTTAGAGTGTTACTAAAATTTATCTTATTTACTGTGTAGCTTTATTCAGAGCCCTGTCTTTTGAGGAGCACTTTAGCAATAAAATTTAAAAAATAATTTGTTAGCACATACCTTACTTAGAACAAGTTCTTCCAAGCAACTGTTAAGCAATTCATCAGTGGACAGAGAAGTAGATGTTCTGAACTCAGATACCATAATCATGAGTCCCCATTCTCTAGTTTATGGAATGTCTTTGCCTCATCGTCTGTGTCAGCTCAGGTTATAGAACTTCTGTATCAGTGGACTTGCTAGATTACACTTCTACCAATGAATCTTTATCAGGCAAGTGATCCAGCCTTTCATCACACATATTCAACTCACAGCCTCCTTTTTCTGACTTACATCCTTAGCCCACAGCTGTCCCAACTCATTCTGTATGTAATCCTTTTGTCAGGACAACAACCCAGCCCACAGATCTTTGCCCATTGGTGCATCTCCCTGTCAACTGTCTTCTTCCAATTGTCACCCTACCGGTTCTACAGGACAGATAGGCTTGGAGCAAAAGTCTCTTCATATCAGGTGCACTCAGAGTTTCTGAGTGCATAATTCTTAGGAATAAATAGTGGAATTAGAGCTGGGTTATGACTGGTCTGTCAGCATTTATCAAAAACAATGAAATATCATCTCTACAGAAGACACTGATGGCAAGACTGTAAATCAGATTCAATTTTATCCTCAGAATTTGCATGAATTGTTAATATTTGAAAGCAATATAAAATAGAGAGGAAGAAACTCTTCCAGAGCAAGTTCAGACCAATAATAGAAATATCTTGTGTTCATTTCTTATAAGTTGTGAGAAGCTGGCTTTTAGATCAACCCTCATTATAAATAGCAGTTGCCACATTTTTTTATCTTCCCTTGAGAGAAGCATATAACCACTCATTCTATTGTTAGTTAATTTTCAGATTAACATTTTGTTTTGCTCCTGCAATTTCCAGCCTTTCAGATTATTGCCTCTTCATTTCAACATAACTCTGTGGAGCTTGAAAACTGGATTGCTACACATTGCCTGTGACACTCATTAACCTCAGAGCACTCGGCCCAGTGTCTGTGCATCCTTTTGCTGTGAATCGAGCGCAGTTCACTGGACTCAGAGTTCCTCTGCTGTGACCTGCTTCAGAATAGCTGTGTTGAAATAAACCACTTGGTGATTTTCTTATCATTTGGGAAGGGAAGACAGAGACAAGCCTAATAACTTCATGTTTACTTTTCATCAGTAAATGCCAGTTGGTATAACTTGGTCATGTTAGAAGGCAAAAAGTAAAATATTTACAACAAATCTTGGTTTCTTGACTGGGGATATCTGGGAGGAGGTAGTAGGACATAAAGAATCATGAAATGTTATATGAGGATTGTTTTAAATAATAATCATGAAAAGAAACCCCCAAAACTAAACACTGGCCATGTTATTTTTCACACCTTATGAATAAGTATATTAGAAAATTAGAGAATTAGCTGGCTCAATCACTTTGAATAAGTATTTCCAGCTTCCAGCCAAGGTAATGTATACTATTTTCCTGGATAACTGCCATATGTTCTTACATAATTTTTTTTAAACTGTGATATTTATTTAAATGTCAGCATGGGCTGAGCTGTATTATGAGAGTTTATCGAATTTTTAGGCTTTAACTTCATATAACATGATTCATAATCAAAGTTGAAATGCAATAATAAGAAAAAGTTTTAGTGAAAAGAGCAAATTCCAGCCTATCAGTGACAAAGGTAATAAATGGACAAAGAATAGCCAAAACTAGACCTAGACAATCAAGTAAAATGAAACACAGAACTCTTTCTTGCAGATAGTTAATTTCCTAGACTATATTCTCTAAGGGTTGCCAAAATACCTATGTAGGCTCCTGGACAGGACAGGTTAATACTAACTGTGAGGTCTGTGGTGGCTCAGGTTATAGGAACCTGGGGTGATAAGGATTTCATCCACAGGCTGTATGGGCAACTGATCATTTCAAGAAAATTTCCCCTCCCCAAATGTAGAATAGTAAAGCCCACAGCTGCAGTGGATGATGGTGTTTCAGTTACTTGTCCCAGGGAAAGCCGTTGCTGCATTTAGCTCAGTCAGATTTAAGTACACAACATATGGTTTGAGTATGGCACAGAGCTAATGCAGTCTATTTCAGCACATGTCCATTATTATATAACTAGGGAAAGTTTTGTACTTTTTAAAGTCATGGTAAAACAGTTCCTAAAAGCTAGAACTACATGCAAAAACTGTAGCCTGCTTTTTGTTGTTGCTCTATGCGTCTGCATTTCACAAAATCAGAAATACTGCTCCTTTTATCAGGGATGAAGTAAAACTGACGGAGCAGATTTCTGAGTTTTTTGTCTCAGTGTGACAATCGAGACTATATTAAGAGTTTTCCCCTTTAAAAAAAAATAAAATAATTTATCATCTTGCATCTTACTGTTTACGCATAAGTCTCCTGGCTCATTCACTGACACAGTATGACAGATTTTTCACGTGCAACATAGAAGCACTTTTATTATTGTAGTATTTAATTCTGGAAAAATATAACATATAGTTTGAAAGAGGGAAAATATTGAACAAAACTCTTTTTCTTCTGGAAGATACTTGCCAAATTAAAACATTTCATAATTTGAATGTGAAGAACATTCTGCTTACATCAGATGGAAAGGCATATTCTTGTACTGCAATAGTTGACATAATAGCAGACTGTATAAGAAAATGTACTGGGAGGAAATGTAGTTTAAATTGGTTTAAAAAAGATGCTGGCAGCCTTAGGAAGCTGGCATTAGAAATGAGAATGCAAAGGCGTTATATAGATATAGATAAAGCTGGCTGTTAAGCATACAGAAGTTTGACTTAACCCAGTGTCAGATTCCCTGACATATTAAATCTGTTCCAGTAGAAAGAAAAAAAAAAGGAAACCACATGGAAATTATGTTTCTGTGTGGAATAAAGAACTCTATGTACCCTTGCTTGTATCTGTTTTTTCGACACTATTTAGAAAAAAGAAACTGAGTTAACTAATGGAATGTTAAAAGGAGGTTAACAACACAGTATTTTTCTAGATGAATTAACTGAGACAAAGCATAATTAAATGAGTCATCACCAACTGTGCCAGAAAAGATTTGATTTAATGGAGTCTCCATCTGCACATTTTATTGAACTAAAGTGTGACCAGGTAAAAAACTGAATAATGCTTAATTTAATGCAATTAAATTTGTCCCAGTTATCCAAGAAGATGAATCTCTAATTGTGATTTTCTTCTCATCAATATTTAAATTATAGTGAAAGATTAAATCAACCTTTTTTTTCAATCAATACAATTATCATAGACATAATCTGTCTTCACTGAAATTACATCAAAAATTATTTTGGTTTAGAAATTATTTTGCTCTGTATTGCTTCTGAGCAGTTGCTATATGCTATAAATGTTCTCCCATTTAGCTACTTCTCTTTCACTAACATTCTTTTTCCTAGTATCTTGCGTGAAACATCCCTTTGGAATGTTAAGCACATAGATTCTTGCTGTGCCCATGACTGACATGAGAAGTGGTGTCCCTGCTTTGGCAGAAACTTTGCAAGACACTCATTTTGTTCTCTGCCTTTTAACCCTGATCCTTTGATTTTTCAGTTGTCCTAAATAAGCCATATTTACTGCGGCTCTGCGGATTCCCGCTGCTCTTGTCCGGGTTGTTGTTGCTCGATTGGGGTGCAGTGCTCAGACTTGGTTTCATGTCCTCTGCAGAGAACCCCAGGAAGGGCACTGCAGATGTTGGGTGCTGCAGTCATCCTTCACCTGTTCTGCAGGCTCCATTCATTCTTTTCAGATCCAGACAATGGCAATTATTTTTGTCCAAGAGACCTTGGCATTGTGGGTCATTATCCAGTTTGAAAACTGTAATAATCCCTCTTTTCCCCCTTGGTCAGGTGGGATGTAGGAAGGTCTATCACCTACTTGCCTTGGTACTAGTTAAAAGCATTTCCCAAAACCCAGCTAGTAATTTTGCAGGATTTTTGTATTTGTTGGTGAAGAGGTAAAGTTGTGACAATGTTGAAGGAAACCTTCACTTGGATGGAGGTTCAGACAGAGCTATTAGCAGCTAGAGTGGTGCAAGGCCTTCCCTTGACCTGTCAAAATTCAGTGCTGATTGAAGCCAATGTAAATAAATGACTGTGCTTTAGATTTTATTAGCTGACCAGTTTACTGCTCAAATCTCTGTTAGATGCTATTTGAATAATTAAAGAATGGGCCTTGAATGTTTAGTAAATAGTGTCTTAGTCTCACTGGGATTGTTTGCTTAACACTACTTAAGGAAATAAGCATTTTAAAGAAAAAGCATTGAAATTCAGAATGTGCTAAAATCCAAACTTAGAAAAAGCCTAGTAATCATTAGAAAATAACTTCTTTCACAGTTCATTTTCCACCATTACAAAGTAGTGTGGGCTCAGTTGTAAGAGCTGCAGAACCTGTCATACAGTTTTCAACTAAAGGTTAGATGTTTTTGCCATTAATGAGATTCTCCCAAGTTCTTTATTTTAAATTGCTGTCTCTTGAAGTTACTATTGAAAGGCCTAGCTTGCTGCTAAGACACCAGGCAGTCAAACATGATTGCTTTGAGTAGAATTATTTTTCACTCTATAAAGATTAATTTGGGCTCCTCAGAGCTTTAGTTTCTTGGAGGGAAAGGAAACAGTTCTCATATTTGAGATGTTGATACTCTTCTCCCAGCACATGGAAAAATATGGTATTGGGCAGATCTTACACAGAAATTGCTGAGCTTAAGTAGTGTGTGGGCTGGAAAAAGAAAGAAGATGGGTGCAGTGTCACTCATTAATTTTTTTCTGTATGAGTGTTCTGCAGCAACCAGTCTCAGCAGTGCAATACAGTAACACACAGAGGAGCTGATTACAAACTAAAACTTCTCTAGGATGTGGTCATACACAGTTCAGCTTTCTAGTGAGAAAATCATCTGAGTAGTTTTTATTTTAACTCCCCAGATAATTCCCTGCTGCAGAATGGCTCTCCCTCATCTGTCCTGGGCAGCCGTGTTCTGCAAAAGAGTCCATATTTTTTACCCATTTTTATTCACTTTACTTACAGAAAAATGAGTTTACTTGCAGGAAAGCAAATCCATGGGAAAAAATCCAGCTGTGTGTGCTGACATATGCTCTTGTTTCCAAGTAAAACAGAGTGGTGGGATATTTATTCATTGTAGAACATAAAATAAAATTGAACTTGTCTGAGGTAAGTGAAAGATCTTTTTTCCATAGGAAGCAATGACTATAGGAAGCATTTACTTATATAATTAAAAATAAAATCATTATGCTTTTTCTCAGATGCGAATCATACAGAAAAAGAATGTTTTCCAGATAGTGATATGAAGATCCAATGTCAGTCATCTCAACTGCTTTTTTTTTATGGGAACTCACTCTAGGTTTCCTATTATTTGACAAATATCTATCATTTGTATTTCTCTGTTGCCAAGAACAAGACAATTTTACAAATTCATGAAAAAGCAATCCATTCCTCTTTCATAAGTACTTTCTTTTAGAAAAAGTTAAAAGGAGTTAGTTAAAAGGAGTATGGAATTTTCAGGAGCAGGAAGTGTTTTGGCTTGTGTGTACTTCTTTTGTTTGAATCGTTATAGATATATGAGCATGTTTGCCTGCCACCCAGGCACAGACCTATTTCTCTGAAATTCACTGGAAGTGTTACTTTTGACATCTGTGTTAGCAGGTCTTTTTCTGCCACAGGCAAAGTTCTTAGTGCTGCCAAGTAATTGTCCCTTACTTTCTTCATTAGATCCTGCAACTTTTTTCCTGTTATCCTTGAAAACCTAAATGAAAGAGATTGAAATTGTCCTGGCTTGATTATCCTATTAGAAAAAGAAATAATAAAAAAAAAAGAACATGGGGGATATTTGAATTAATTTGTCAAAGAGGCTGAGATTGTGAATCAGAAGAAGAGGGACAGAGATGTGAGGCGAAACTGTGAAACACATTGGATTTGGTGGCTGGGAGAAGCTTAAATAATTTGAGAAAAATAAGGACTACCCGAAGAGAGAGATACTGGAAAAATGTATTTTTGGGCAGAGACACAGGCTAGAGAGATGTGAACTCTGAGACTGGTTCAGAGAGCAAATGGACACCAAGAACCATGAAGCAAAATGGGAAAGATCTGAAGAGGTGCTGTAAGAATGGCAGGCAAATCAAATGTGGTTCGGGCTATAAAATGAAGTCAAGGAGACACGGCATGGAAAGAGTTAGAGAGGAAAATGAAAATGGGAGCAGGTAGGAAAGGGAGTAAATGGGGCTAAAACTGATATAAGGTAAGGTGCTGCAGAGGAGTTAATGGATTTAATGAGGGAATAGTTGCAAATTATTAGCTGGATCTCTATCACAACTCTGTGTTCACATATGCTTCTGTTCTTCTGAAAGAGACCTTCTTTCAGAATTATCTTTTTGATCTGTGACCTTGAGTATCCAATGATCACAGTAAAGTCCAATTAGGATGTTTCCATTTTTTTTCTCAGTTTCTTCCTGCTCCAGGTATATTGTCTCCTTTAGCTACAGTTGGGCCATTCCATACTATCCAGCCATCTATGGAAACCCACCACTGCATTCTATCTTTGTGCGGGTGGGATGAATTTAACATCTGATACCATGACCTCTTAGCAGTGACTGTCCATTCCTTGCCCTCCTGGCCACTTTTTCCCCGGTTTTTCTGACATCTTATTTCTAACATAACTTTTGGTTGTGCATCACCACAGACCATTGTGTCTTGCACAAAGCAGTGGTGGTGGATAAGCAGGACCATGTGGGGGCAGATGAGAGGCAGGCAGAAATGCCTCAATTAGCACTACTGTTTATACAGCCTCACCGCAGCAGAAGTCCCATGGTATGACAGTGTACAGATACCAAAGCAGATAAAATGTTCCTAAATATGCTACAGAACATATTCCCACTGATTTTTGTGGGGGACAGCAAAATGCTTTTCCCTGTGGGGAATGTGGCCTTGCAGATCAAGCATTTTGGATATTTCACTATGCTCTGGTACTAATAAATAAATTTAAAAGACATTGTCAAAATGCTTTATCACATTTAGTATCCAGAATGACATCCTGTTAGGGCTGGTATTAATTCTGTTAATACTGGTGGTGAACAGGTTTAACGACTCCACTGAACTTTGACAAACACCTGTTGACAATGCAGGTGCTGATGCAAAGCCAAGTGATGGATCTTTTCATACATATCTATGCACACATATTAAGTTTCTGAAGAAGAGAAGTTTGTTTATGAAGATTGTGCACAAATTATGTGTTTCTCCTGACTGAAAAACAGCTGATGACTCCAGTTCTTTTAATTTAATCTGAAATGATGAAGGTTGGCATTGTTTTCCTTGAACTAATGGGTAACTAATCAATTCCTTCAGCTGCTTACAATTATATTTCACTTAGGCATAGTGCATTGTTACAAGAAATCTGAACTGAGATGAACTCTAGTTCTTTTAAATATTACAATTTTTTATTGAAAGGAAAGATTTGTTTTTGTATTTATGTTGTGTTATTTCTTTGAGCTGATTTTTCAAGCAGACCAAAATAGAATTTAAAGCCTAAATTTGGAATCCTATGTCCCCTAAACATATGGTACTAGTGAAAAATGTAAAAAAGTCTAAAAAATTAACAATGCCTAAAAAAACAGGCAGAAGAAGAAAGCATTATGACAATTTTCCTCTATTTAGAATTCCTAAGGATGCACCTGGAGTGCTGTCTTCATTTTGAGGCTTCCCAGTTAGAAACTGGTAGAAATGGTTAGGAGTCTGCAGTACATAATGCACGAGGAATTGGACTTGCTTTGACTGATCAGAGAGGTTGTGGGGTTTCCATCCATGCAGGCTTTCAGATGAACAATGTCCTGTTGAACATGGTCTATCAGTTAAAACACCCCTGCTTTGAAGAGGGGATTGTCCGGCAGATCTCTTCCAAACTTATTTACCCTGGCATGATATAATGAAAAAATACTGTTAGGCATAGTTACGCCAGCCTATCTCTCATTTATTACCTATAATTTTTTTAAAATCTACCTTTAATTATTCAACAGAGGTCCCATTGCCACTTACAAGAGTCAGTAAGATACAGATAGTAAATGTTCTTGACTGAACAGTAAACATTGCTTCCTGAAGCCTCTTCTTTATTGCCTCAGCTTTACAGACATAGGACTTTTAAAGACAGAGTATCTTATTATAAATCTCACTTCTACACTTTTTTCCCTATGTTATCCTAAATACTGAATGTAGTAACCTGAGCTTTGATAAAACATATATTTTAAAACACTTCAGTTTTCACATTAAATTTTAAAAGGTAGAAATATCAGTGTTTCCATGGCAGTGGGCTACAGGATGCTTTGGGTGGGAAGTGGTGTGAGCTGCCCACATGTAGCCACAGCAGGGACCAACCCATGCAGGTGCTCCATCACACCCAGACTGCAATTACCTGTGATTGGTGTGCTGAACCATGGCTCAGACACATTTAAGGTAATAAATGAAGAGAATATGTTTGGACACAAGATGCTCTTGGGGGAACATGTGGAGTAGATGGTTTGGAGATACATGGAAAGACAACCTGTAATGGGGAGATGTGTAACAGCAGGTTGCTTGTTGGAGAAGGCATTGGTATTTATTTATGTGTTTGTTTAGCTGGTTGCATTTTATTTTTCCCAATACACAAATCAGTGATTATAAGTTAGTGTTAGCTGCCAAGTAAAGAATTAAAAATTCCCCCAGTTGAGACTCTTTTCCCTATATTTATTTTCTAGCGGTTGACCCTTGCTATTCCCTTCCTTGTGAAACAAAGAGTTCTCTAGTATGATATATTTCCTTTCCAGCAAAGTGTGCCTAAGTTGCATTCAAACTGACTACAAGTTTTTTAGGCGTATCTATAAATATATTAAACTACTGATGTCTCTGTCACTAGGTCAGCCCTTGAAGTGATTAACTGGCCATTGCCTACAGCCTTTTCAGTTTCCAATGGTGGAATAGTGGATAGAGAATTACAATACTTGTCTATGCTGCTATGCAAGACAAATAAACTCTTTCCATAGTGTTTTCATAATTATCTAACCTGCCTTCAATAAATTTTGCAGGGATATCTAACCAAGACCTGATGTTGAACTCCTAATTCATTACAGTTCCTTCTTCACCTTTTACAGTTATGACTGTTGTCTCTGTTCTCTGTAGGGGCTGAGCATTTATTTATCCTGAAATTTTGCACTTGTCTGCATTTTTAAAATCATCACAGTTTCCAAAATGTTATTAAACACTCAATATGACTGTCTCATTCTCATTTACAAATGAATCTTCTCCCTTCTTGAGTACTCCCCTCTTTACTCCTTTCTTCCCCTGGTTACCAGTTTCCTTGTTGCCATAAAAAAACAATGGTGACAGTACAGGAGAGTGCCAAACATAGTTCTAGCTTTGCAAAAAAAAAGGAGCACTAAGGAATTACATATTAGTTTATCAAATTTGTCCTCAAACAATGACTCAAGAAATTATAAAGCCATCTTCACAAAACATAAAACAAGCAGAATGTAAATAGTCAGAAGACAAAAAAAATCCAAAACAACAAAAAGCTAGATGGTGTAGGTTTATCTAGGACAGGCCATATCAAATAAATGTAATTTTCTTTTATGACTAAATATAATTTTTTCCTTTGACAGGATGAGTGTATAAATGGATAATGGGAAGGTACTTGTGCAATGTGACACAGTCTGAGTTCAATAAGGCTTTCATGCTGTTCTGCATGACATTCTCTTAACCTAAGAAAATATGATGCAGTTATAATGATCATGAGGTGAGCACAGATTTGGTTGAAGAACTTTTCTCAGAAAGCAGTTATCATTGTCAATCCAAAAAAGATGAAGTCATGTTTACAGAATAACAATATGGACGATGAAAATAAAATTCAACATTTATAATTAAATGTAATATATCTTAAAATGTACAAGTGCAAATTTTTACTTGGAGAATCGAAATATGGCTTAGGCAAAAGCAATGGTTAAGACCAGATGGCATTAAATTTTCTTATTCATCAGATTTGATCAAATTCTTTGCTGTACTTGCCTCTAATCTGTGGGACTATCTGCAAATGAAAGGAAAAAATCTCAAGGTAGGAAACAACAAATAAAATTTCACTGAGTAAAAAATGTATGTGGAAGATACATGCTTGAGGTTTTACTGTTTTGTGCGCATTAAATCAAACCAAGAGGCTGAAGAAATTACTCTTATGATTATTATTATTATCCTCATAATTATTTTCAGGGCTCAGACAAATAATACAGTAAACTCAGCATTTCTTGATCTTTTGGGGGGAATTCTGGTACACCTGTTACATGAAGAGAAGAAACGATTATTGTTTTGTCCCTAGAAAAAGAGAGATATACTTAGGCAAAAGTAAGCAAAAGCACTCAGTCCTGAAGGGAGGGGTGAACATCTGCACTTCATTAGAGGAGAAAACCCTTATAAGAAATGTTTACCTTAGGGAAGAGAACATTCTTTCTAAATAAACATTGCAACAAGATCTCTTCATACCCTGACCCCGGCTGCCGGGCCACAAATGAAGGTCTACAAAGGGCCCATTTTGCAGTCACAGTGCTGCTTTCTTGTATTTTCTTATGAGTTGAAGGATCTTGAAGACATGGGTCCCAGGAGAGGATCTGAAATGAAATCCTTTTGCTGCCTATAGCTGTATAGTATTTCACAATGTTAAAACTGGCAGCCCACAAGGCAAAAATATTCTCCCTCCTCACCCCCCCTCCCCAAGAAAGAGCCCCCTAGAAAGCCACCCCAAAATGATGTTAGCAAATTAGAGAGTTTTTCATAAAATTACAAGTAGGTTGCCTGATCATTAAGAGCATTTCTTAAAGGTGATAACTTTACATGTATTTAATCTCATCGAATGTGAGGAGTTTAGCAGTTAAACATTCCGAAGCAGTTAGGGGTCTGGGATCGTGCTGTGACCACATCACTGAGAGCTGACCATGTCATATTTCTGCTCTGGATGGGAACTATATTGAGTTGCATGGGAATCAAGAGACATCTACTGAAAATCCCAGAACGCGAGAAAGATAAGGGATAAAATTGTTGAGCAAAGGCTGCTTAAAATTAAGGTGGTGACTCCAAACCAATGTGTATTTTCTTTGCATATAGTTTTGGTTTCCTTAACTCTCCCTTAGTTTCTAGCAAATTTGTTTCATTGTTTTGCAGTGATGTGCCGGCAAAGTGAGGAATGGTCTATCATAATTCATCTGTTTCCACTTCATGGACAGCCGCAAGTGTGGCTGAGTTTTTCCAGTTTGATTAGGAGTTTCTTGTTTTTTTGTTTTTCCTCTAATAACTTGGGTTTTGAGTTTAGATTTTTTTTTTAATGTTCAAACAGAGCATGGGAATTGTATTTATACAGGTTTTAGCTGATGCTAGTTGTGTCATAGTTGGATGTTTTCCCCTTCTTTTCAACCTATAGCCAGTGCTAATTCTACCAAATTTAGGTTGAAGGATACAGTTATTATCAGAAATAATTACTTTAAAATAACAGTATATATTTGATTGCATGTATCTATATTTATTTATATGGCATAGCAACATAGGACTACAATAAAGTAGCTGCCTCACTATAGGAAGTAAGGCTATAGATGTTTATAAATATCAATACAGGGAAGAAGCTGGGAAAGAGTCTCACGGTCAATGGAGATTAAGAGAGAAGTTGGGCTACTCTGGAATGGTGGTTACTCCTTCCACATGTTTCAGTCCTTTTGTAAGAAACGCTTAGTTTTCTTCTGTTATTGGTTATATCACTGGTGTTAAAGGTTATCAAATTAGACTAGAATAGAGTAGAAGAGAATATTCCAGTTGTAAGGTACTCACTGGGCTAATCTAGTCCAACTGCCTGAACAATTCAGGGCTCAGACAAAGTTAAAGCACATTATTATAGAATCTTAGAATCATAGAATTTTTAAGGTTGGAGTAGACCTTTAAGGTCATCAAGTCCCACCCCAATTATGGGCATTTTCCAAACACCTATTAAACACTGACCGTCATAGGACACTGACTACTTCCTAGGAAGTCTGTTCCTGTGTTTGACCACTCCCCATGTAAAGTAATGCTTCCTAATAGCAAGTTTGAACCTCCCTTGGCACATCTTTGGAACATTCTCACACATCTTATCACTGGATGCCAGGTAGAGGAGCTCAACACCTCCCTCTCTGCTTCCCCTCCTCAGGAAGCTGTGTAGAACAAAGAGGTCACCCCTCAGCCTCTCTTTGTGGATTCTTCTTAAGGTTTTAACATTTCCCTCTATTTGCTTCCTTGTCCTGCCTCTGGGCCAAAGAGTCCCAGACTTAATTCTTTTATCCTGACAATGATCACTTGATTTGCAGGTTTCAGTGGATGACCTCTTTAGTGGTGATTATCGCAGTACTCACTGTGATTACCTGGCACTTGTCCTATACAGTGATTTACAAGGTGAAGCTTTTGTGTCTGCAGTGCCAGCCCCAGTTTCCTTATGAACCAGTTTTTCCTAATGAACAACAACAAATAAAATTTTTAGCTTGCCTGCGGCCCCTTAAATTGCCTATCTCAAAATGATAGTTATATGTTGACAATATAGTTGTATTCAATCCTTAGAGGGGAAAAAAACATGACTCTTTTAGGCACTTTAACTGTATCGTGTTAGTTACAGACAGATTAACTGTGTCCATGGGCATGTAGAGACTGTAGCAAGAATTCTCTCCAGAATTCAGCTCACTGAAGCTCTGCCACTGGAAAAGAAAAAAAAAGTTATGAAAAAAAAATCCAGAAACTGCAATTTTAGACTGCAGCTAGAAGTCTATACATACATGTAGCACTCTATATATATCTATTTATCTATCTATAAGTGTATATAGAGCTATAAACATAGGCCTGAACTCCTGTGAGTGGGGCGGAAATGCCCTTAGGGTCTCTTTTATACTTTACCAGATTACAGAGCTTGCATCAATGTCTGTGGAAATTCTGTTCTTAGGAGTTTGTGAGGTGATGTCCTGGGTGCTTCTCTTCCAGTGCATTTTACAAAGTCACATTTTCTCCTCTGTGTTTTGTTTGTAGGAGCATCAAAGTGTAGTGTGATATTTGTGAAAAGTAGTTGAACAAAAAACAATTAGCATCCTAAAAAGATAAGAAGGAACAATTGTACAGGCTAAAATTACAGAACACCTGCCTTTTTAAAAATGTTGGTAAAAGAGAGAGTCAGCAGAGACTTTCCCCTATGAACCAGCATGGGGCAGTGTTATCCATGCAAACTCAGAGCACCTTTACTGGCAAATAAATCAGCACTAGCGTCTTTAAGGTTTAGACATAAACATCCGAACAGACTTGGAACCTCTTGTAAGTAACTAGCTTGGACAAATATAGCTACAAAGAAAAGACAAAAATTGCCTTCAGCCACAGAGTGAAATGTGTTTCTTTGCATTATACATTTTAGGAAGCAAAGAATGTGTTATAATAGCTAGGCACAGGCATCCCCTCTGTAAGGATGATTATGATGATGACAACAAAGATGATAATTAATATTGTGTTCAGTAGCTGAGGATCAAGAAACAGTAGAACTAGTCCTGTTCAAGCTCATACTAAAAAGGTAATGGAGAGATGTATTGGCTGATGGAGGCACTGAGGCACCAGGTTAGTTTCTATGCATCTTTACAAATGAGATCTTTGTGAAAAAATGACAGGATTTTATAAAGGTGACAAAAGAAGTATAGAAGTGAAATTTTAATAAGCTGTGTTTTACCCATAGCTTTATTTACTTGTTTTGCTTCTAATTGGTCTTAGGTATCTGTTTAAATATAGCTAAATTTTATCCCTGAATTAAGGAGATTCTGCTTATTGAATTATTAAGAGATGGCAGCTAAGGTCTGAGTTTAGCCCATTACTGATGACATACTTGTAAGCTACCCTCCACAAAAACATTTTCTTGAAAAGAAGCCAAGTAAACTGTGCTTTAGAGTTCTATGGGCATTAGGGCACTTATTTTACGCACAGGCCAGAATACTTACATGACAACCATGATCACAGCAAAAATGCTAGAAAACGTTTTCCCTGAGCCTTGTTGTGCCTTCAGATGTTGTAGCTATACCGCTATTCATCTGTAGCAGTATTGATCAGGTGATCAATCCAACATGATACTTAGGTGGAGTAGGAGTTAGCATTTTGCAGTCACTGCTGATTACCAGAATGATCAGAGGGAAGAGGAAGCCTCCAATGTTGGTAATGAGGGGGAGCTCCTGCACTCTCCTGGAGGCCTGTTAGAGGATAAAGCTGGAGCAGAGGTGGTCCCTGGCAGAAACTGTACAGCCTCATTATGAAAGCAGTTGAAAAATAGGGCTTCCATATTGCTTTGTTTGAGTTCTGTCCATAAAGAGATATTTGGCTTACAAAAATAACTATTTAGGACTTAGCAGCACAAGATAAAATGTAGAACGGGAACCAGATTCTTTTGCTGCAGTATTCACTGGGGCTTATGTCTTCTTGGTATTTCAGCAATTGCTCTGAAGTTTATTAAGTCATTTTCAAACTGACATCAACAAACAGTGACGCAACTGCATCAATGAACTGATTCAAGCAGTCATTCTGGGCATCAAAGGCACTTGAGTACCTGGTTTTATCAAGGATGGTTTTGGCAGTTTACCACAGTGTCACAGGTCTCCTTTACACCCCTCTCACTTCAGGAGTTACTGAGGGTGCATGTACACATGTACTGGGGGACTTTGTCTTGGCAGGATGTCCAAAGGTTTGCCACCAAATATCTTTAATGAATAGTGGAGCCTGAACATGTTACTGTTCAGTAGCTGCAGACACAGACCTGGATTCTCCTCTCACCTCCTCTACACCTGTGACAGATTTTGTGCTCCACATTACATTTTTATCTCATACAATAAATTCTTTAGAAGAATAGGCAACATATATGCTTTGGTGGTACAGACAATTTTTTTTAAGCTCAAGTGTCATATCTCTGAAGTACAAATTTAGGATACATTAAATTATTAACCATTGTAATTGTTTTATTTGAATATGCTTTTTAGAATTTTTTGGTTACTCAATGAAATGCCACTGAGAGGGCATGCTTCCAAAAACAGAAACAGATATATTCAGGGATATTTAGCTTGGGTAAAAAAGATTTCCTCATGAGAAATAAATAAATGTTGAAATAGTTGCTACAGAAGAGACGACGTAGTTTTCAAATCCCCTTCCATCAAATGCATACCTCTGAATTCTTCTGGTGGCTCTGTGAGTAACTAAAATGTCATAGGTGCAGATCTGTCTGACATGACAGTAGTAGCATCTAGTAGTGCCTATAGGCTCTTCCCCAGTGCTTATACAGCTTCCTAAATCAGACCGGGAATCCTCAAGATTACAATTTTAAAAGTGAAATGAGATAGGTTAAATAGGGTACAACTGCTGTGTTTTGAGTAAAATCAAAACTGTGAAAGAATTGTTATTCTGTAGTTGCATTAATATTAAAAACGGTGACAAAAATCCTTTTTTATACTCCTAGTCAAATATTGGTATCAAAAATCAGTTTAAAATTAGGAGAAAACATAAACAGATTTTTCTCTCCCAAAAGGAATCAAGCTAGGTAGTGTTGAGGACTCCTTCTTTGATCATTGTTCTCTTTGTTCCCTTTTATGATTGGATTTCACTGCTGCTGACAACCTCAGTTAGTCTGCTACGTGTTTTCTTCTTCCCTCCTAACAGCTCCTAAATGGAGACTGTCAGGTATGTCATCACATTTAATTTATCACACATGAAGAAGGTAGTGCTTGCCCAGATAATCTGACAGGGGATTTAGGATGCTGCTTATTTGTGGACTGCTGACAAATTGACAAGCTGGCAAAGCATTGTTTGGAAATAAACCAAACAAATAAATAAATTAAAAAAAAAAAAAAAAAAACAAAAAGAAAAAAGAGAAGCTAAGGCAGTTTTTTTTTTCAAATAAGCTGTGGATAATATTGCTGGATCTGTTCTGAATTCCTAAAAATTAACAGTAATTAAAAGTCAGGAATAGAGAATTATTAAAATTGATACCAAAGCATGTTTAGGAGGCATCTTGTATAAAAATAAATAACAAGGTGGCTCTGTGATTTAACCTATATTTTAAAAAGACATTTACAAATAGAACTGGAAACCAAATACTTTTAATAATAACCAGATTTCTGTGATATAATATCCCTCAGATGAAATTATGTGACTGTGGGAGCACGAACACTGTGAGGAAACACAATTCAATTTAAATATTTTGAGAAGAAACTAAGAAACGAGATTTGAGAATAGGAAAAAAAGACTTCAACATTAACAGTACATTTTCTGTAATGTGATACAGAATACAGAAAAACAGGCACTTTTTGTCTTGTTCTATACTAAAATCAAATGGGTACATTAACATAATTTTTTCACTTACAAAGCTATGAGAAGGCGTCTTGTTGTTTTTGAGATAGTTAGGTTCTTATATACTCAACACATTTTTTAAAAGAAAATTAGCCCACTTCATGAAACTTTTTTCCTTCTGGAACTAATGTTGCGGTGCTGTGAAAGCAAGAAATAATTAAATGTCCGTATTAAAAATATTTACGAATGCTTTAAACAGAATTTATCACAAAAATGGAACGGAGATAAACTTTTAAAACTGAGATTCCTATGTTAAAAGCAAGGACATGTCAGAGCAACATACGTCAGAGCAGCAAAGGGATATAGAAAAACCCATTCTGTCCTGACACCCCTGAGGAACCAGCCCCTGGCAAATTCACACTT
The DNA here is from genome assembly GCA_013400315.1 of Bombycilla garrulus. NCBI lineage: Eukaryota > Metazoa > Chordata > Aves > Passeriformes > Bombycillidae > Bombycilla > Bombycilla garrulus. The sequence goes on from VXBU01016903.1 coordinate 1,008,304, forward strand.
GTGGTTTGAACACAACAGAGGTTATGGAATGTAAAGTAGTACAGTTCTGCCAGCTTCCAGCAAAAAGTCCCAACTAATTGGGCCAGACAGTGAAAAAAGGAAAAAAAAAAAAAAAAAAAAAAAAAAAAAAAAGAAAGGCTTCACATTGTCAGGGAGTATAATTTGTAGCTGAGTCTCTCAGGTTGGATTGCCTGTGCTGTGTCTGTGGTACATATTTTCAGCCTACCCTGAATTACTTTTGCAGAATTTCCCTGGACAATCCATTTGTTTAAAAGTATGGAGTCTTAAGTGTTCTTTAGAAGAATGAACAGACGGTGCAGTTTGAAGGAATGTTATTAAAAAATGCTTTTGGCTGGGCCTGGTGCCTCAGTCTTTAGTCACAGCAAGTTGTATTTGATTGTTGCGCTGAAATTATGCTAAAATCCCTCTGGTGAAGAGGCATTTGTGTTGCTCCGGGAGAAACCCTGGGTAGAGCTGGACTTACAGTTTTTCCTTTGGTCTTGCCCTTGGAGAAGAATGCTTTGCTACCGCACTTTACCAAACCCCAGAGCTGACCTCAGACTTCACCCACCTCCTATTGCCTTCCACCATCTCCTTGTCCTGCAGCCCTGGCAGGAGCTGTGTTGTGCCATCCTTTTCCTTAGGCTAAAGAGGTCCATGTCTCAAGAACCATCCTCAGTGAGCCCAGGGTACTGGGAGGGCCCAGCACTGGGGCCATATCAGCCACATGTGCCATCAACTTAAGTAGGACAGGAATCAGGAGTATGCACAGTCCCCTGGTTCCTTACACTGATTCAGTAATCTGTCTGCTCTTTGAAAAATGGCAAAATTCTTTGCAATTTTTCAAGTAGAGCATACTAGGAGTAACGTAACAATAGTAAATTACATAAAGCAAACAGTAAATAAAAATTAAAAGCTATATGCCATATGTGTAGCTCAACAACTGATTAAATTAATTTTGTATAACACTTTTTAAAATTGCTTTTCCACATGTCAAAATCACTAAAGGATGTATGTACAAAACTGGTGGCACCGCTAGTTCAAACTGAATGGTATCAACAATAAATAATCACTTAGCAAAACAATCAGGACAGCTGTTACACAGAAAAAAATAAAGCCAAGTAGCCCAAATCAGTTTTTATAAGCTTTATCAAACAATAGATTCACATTCCACTAGTGAATCTAAAAATGTAAAATTTAAATTTGACTTCTAAACAATTCTTTTTGACAAGAAAACTATGTCTTCTTCTGATCATAATTTAAAATTTGAATAGCTTACATACTGTCAGCTAATATTGCAACAGAAAGAAAAGTGTGAGGAAGATTGTGTAAGAGTCATACGTGAGTTAAAAATTTGCAGCTTTGGAATTTTGTTGATATGCTTTAGAACATTCTAAAATAATGCTTTTCATCTTTAAACATATGAAATCAAACATATGAAAAGAGAGCATATGTATCTTAGGACGACTAAGTGGACAAAACTTCAGGATAGAACTCCCTCTATGGATGATATTTCCATGAGTATTGCTAGAAAAATCCCCAATTTATGAAATAGAACTTCTCTAAAACAGGGAAAAGTCATCATGAGAGAGGACAGAAATTAGAGGAAAATTAAAATTAAAAATCCTCCCTCCTAATATTATGCCCCCCCACTGAGTTCTTGGAGACCTAATTTCACTCCAGCAACTGAAACCAGCTTTTTTAATTGCATCAAACCCTTCCCAGCCTCCTTCGGTCTCTCGGGCTGGTGTCTCCTTGCAACACTTCTGAAACCTGGCTGAACATCATCTCCCTTCTCAGGCTCTGCTTGTGTTTGTTGGTTTGTTTCCTCTTCCTCAGTCTCTTCCTCTGCCAGCCCACCCTGTCTGCTGGATGAACATTTCAACATTTCTTGATGAAATGCTGTTTCCAGTCTGGTCCATTGGGTGGGACAGATCTTCCTTTCCACTGCCTTACATGATTAGAGATGGTTTTTCTTTATTACATTAAGCAATCTCAGTTAATTCAGTCTCTTTTTGAACTTTCTACTTTCTAAGTTGCTGATCATTGTCAATTTCTACAGTCTTTTCCCTGGACTTTCCAGTCTGTCCAAAGTCTTCTTAAAGCTAAAGTGCCTTAAGCACAAGAAAAGATCAGGAGCTGAAATATTTAAAGCAATGGTAAAGTTGATTTTTTAAATACCACTTCTTGATTCTTTCTGGAAGATTCACTGGGGTTTCCTGTAGGTGTAACTTCCCTGTGAAGTACATATCATGCATCACTGTCTTGTTTCTTGGTATTATTAAACAGCTGCATCTTAAAAGCTTCAGACAAGAAATGGGATAGATGAAGTGTAAGTCCCAAGATATATTGAATTGAAATATCCTAATTTTGGCCGCACCTTTTTTTTTTTTTTTTTTTCTTTTTTTTACATCAGACAAATGCTTTTATGGCTTTGTCACAAGTTTTGCTTCTTAAATTGAAGGTTTAAGTATAAAATTTTATTTTCATCATAAATAGTTTTTCACAAGAAGTTCACACTTCCCATACTTTAAGACATTGGAAAATAGATTTCTGTGGTCATCCTAGCAACATGCCCTAAAAATCCCTTTCCCAAGTAAGAAACCCTGCCCTTGAGAGAAAGGAAATTTTACTCTAGGTTTAAAGCAGTGCTAATACTTCCCTATATCTTCCAAAGGGTGCTGGAAACATTTATATGGGGTGTGAACAGAAGGCGATTACATCTCCTTCTGAAGTCTGTGTGGATAAATTGTGTGGAGTACTGAAATGCACCCAAGCTCCAAAATATTTACAAGCCATAATTCTTTTGTAACCTGGGTCTATGGAAGCAATTGTGAGGACTACTAGATGCCCACATGGCCCTGGCTTTGGCAGCCCACAGAGAATTTGAGTTCTTGGGTTTACATGCCATGGTATGAAAGCCAACATACAGCCACAGCCTTGACAACCTTATACTTTAAAAATGATGAGTCATGATCTCAAGGCATGAAAGAGCTTTATGTGATGGGATCCCCAGTCAAGCTGGTGCCTTCTGCTGGAGCTGCTCCACCACTAAAATGGAACAGTTCTCTGAAGCGAAGCATGCCAAAAGACACTGAAGGTTTCCAATCCCTAGAGGTGTACTTCAATAAAATCCAAAAATAGTAAGGTGAAACATGGCAATTCTTTCCAGAGAGAAAACTAAGGATTGCTAGGTTAAATTGGCTAAAAATGAATATTGAAAACACTTATTGCTTTTTTCACTTGTATCCTGGCAGTTCAGGATTGTTTTTTTGCTTTCTGTTCAGTCCAGCAACCTTTGGTGGTTTTCTGAGTTGCAGAAAACATACACTGACCCTCTGAGGTCTCTAGGAAAGCCTTCTGTAGGAGTTCTGTGGTGTCTCTTGATTCCTTGGTTGCTCTGTGCATGCCTATCCATCGGCCTGGTCTTGCAGCTGGACACATCTGGCTGCAAATGTTCCCTTTTCTGTTGAAATAGAAGGAATCTCCCCTACCTCCTGAGAACTTCTACCGATCCAGAGGGCAGCAGCCAGGAAGCAGCATATTGGTCATCATTCTCCCAAACTCTTTAGCAGAATGTACAGTATGTGGTGACCTGAAAACAAAGCAATTAAACCGCCATGCCCATCTGTCATCACTTTTGGAATGAGATGAGATTTATGCAAAACTTTTTTTCTGAGAAGTGAAATCAATGATATCTGATTTTCTGAAAATTTATGGGAATAAATCTCTTTGCAGTCCCACACATTTCAGTAATCCTGTTTTTCCTGTAAGAGCCCCAAGGTAAGCACTATGCCTGGTTTGGAGCTGCTGTGTGCCTGTTGATCCGTCTGGCCAGCAAGGACATGCTGTTTGTCCAACAGGAAGTTGCAAAAAATTCTGTGTATAAATATGGAAATTTGCTTTCTTTTTCTGCATACATCAGGAAGTTTTCTCTAAACCAAACTGATTTTCATGACACTTATGGAACTATCTGTTGGGAACTTCAACTCATTTTTTCCAAAATTATTAGAATTGTTTCCAAAATTATTAGAAAGGGAGGGGCAGATAGTTGGACAGTAAAATATACTGAGAGACACAAAGATGTGACATACATATTAAACAAATTTCTAGATGGCATGAATTAAAATACTGGTTTGGTTACAGTATTTTTTATTTATGTCTTCCTTAATAACCCTTTATCGTTCACTTCACTGCCTCTTAAAAATTTGAATGCATTTTTTTAGTGAAAGCTTAATTGTTGGATTTAAATGCTCCACTGCTGTCTGGAACTTAAAAGAAACAAATGTAAAAGCTGTGACAAGATAATGGGATCAGGCAGGACTTTTTCTCTGAAGCTCTGCTCACAAAGAATAAAGGCTATCATAGAAGGCATGTATCGTTCAATCCCTACTTTTCTCTCCTTTCCATTTTAACAGACATATTACTATAGTATCCGGAGCTCAGGCAGTTGCAAAAATTTATGTAGTGTTTGTAACATGTATTATACTTATTGTTTTTGTAATTCAACTTAAGGGCTTTGCAATCAAAATTCAGAAATTCCTGGAACTGCATTTTCTGTAGTGTTAGCATTCTCAGAGAGTGTTTTCACAATCATTAGAGAAATAAAAAATGGCTTAGTTATGTGTTATTGTGCTTACTATTCTGCTAAGAGGTTTGGCACTTGTGCAAAAAAAAAAAAAATTACTATTTTCCTTTTATTAAAAGAAAAGTATACTTTAAAAATAGAAAGTGAATATAATGTCCACCTAGAAAAATTCTCAACAAATTAGAAGGATTGAATAGGGGAAGGAAGGAAGAAGGACATAAAAATGGGGTTTTATATAAAAAGTTTTTGAAAAGCTCCTGAATAAGCCAGTGTAATAGGTTCCAATACATTCTTGTATTTGTCCATGTAGTGCTTCTGCAAATTTGTTTCTTGACTGTTATATTAATTACTAGCATGTTTCTCTATTAAAATTTGCATAGAAATGTGAACTAAGGCAGAATGCAAGTATTTGATCTAAAGCCAATGTAAATTCAAAGGTCATGTACTATTTGAGTACTAAATGGAAACTGACTGCCTGAAAAAAGTTTAATCTGAAATGTGTTCTCTCTCCTGCAGTGCCTGTCATATGTATATATACATGCATACATTTGTATTATGGGGACTTTTACAAGAAGTAGAAAACTCAATATAAGAAGCAAAGTCCTATCTGCCCTTCTTTGTTATTCTGAATAACCTTGGCAATACAAAAAAAATCTTATTACAGTTCCCACCAGTACCAGTGAGGTCTTAAGCAAGTTTCATTGGAAAACATTCTTCCTAAAAAGCGTATGTATTTCTTTCAAAATGCTCATTTATAGATGACCTTTTTTAGTTTATTTGCTGCAAAGAAGATAAATTGGACGGGACAATAATATATGAAGAAGCGATATAGTGAAAGCTCCATGCTATGTGTTGTGGGCTGTGCTGGTTTGAGATTGATTGACATTTTAGTGGGCAGGAAAAGAGCTACCCCTGGAAGTGAGGTGTGCCTGTGGATTTCCTATGAGCCCAGTGCAACACCAATTGTGGGCCAAATTTAAAGACAGACGGGGAAATGAGCCAATCAAAGGTGAAATTCGTCTCAGTAGGATATACATTTGCACAGGACTGTCTGGGAATCGCTCTCTTTGGTTTCCGGCCTTGAACAGGTACAGAGCTGCGGGCCGTGCCCTCGGCCCGGCTTTCCCCCCCCAAAGGCCACGGAGGCCTGCGGGAGGGGAAAGGCTGGGCCGTGCCAGGAGCCTCTCCTGAGGGAGATATCCCGGCAGGTTTTGGGGAGGATGGAAAGGAAGAAGGATGCCCCGTGCCCTGGCCCAGTTTTCCCCCAGCGTCCAGTGAGGGGGGAGATTGGGTCGTGCTGGGCCAGGTCGGGAGAGAGCCCCCACCACCCCCAGAGGGAACCATCCCGGCAGGGAGCAGTGGGGAGCGGAGGAACGGAGGACGGGCTGGCCCCAGGATGGCAGAGAAGAATTTCTTCCCCTCTTCCCGGTGTGGAGAATCTCCCGTTTCTCCCAGCTGCGGTTCCAAGGTCATCTTATCGGAAGAGACAAGATACTGGCAGAAGTCCCAGAAAATGAGGTTTTAACTGCTTCTTGCCCAGATGGACCTTTTTAAGGCATGCATCCCACTCAACTGAAAGGGGAGCAGCTTGAAGGAGATGAAGAGACAGGGCTTGAGACCTGATGTCAAGGAAAAGACAGGAAAGAATCCAAAGTGGGAAGGAAGAATGAAGGAGTGGGCCAGGTTTGGCATGGACTTCTCTTGCAAAGCCATAGAACTGGACTGGATTGCTTCTATAACATGTAGAATGCTTTTTAGGGGGATGTCCTAGTCCTGTGGGGGGTGCTAACGAAGCACTGAATTTTTGTCGTCCTCGGCCCCAGGGACGACCAGAGATGGGGAATGCTGGAGCATTGATTGTTGACGTCCTCGGCCCCAGGGACAGCCAGAAATGGAGAGTGTTGGAGCATTGATTGTTGATGTCCCCAGCCCAGGGACAACCAGAGATGGGGAGTGCTGAAGCACTGATGTAATGATATCCCCGGCCCCAAGGATGAGAGATAACTGTTCCTTGGGATGAAGATGGAGCTGATGAGAAGAGGTTTCGTTTGGACTAGGAAAAAGACATTCTTAAACTGCACCCTAAAAGCTGATACAGCCCATGGGCAGTTGTGAGAGGACTGTCCCATGGGGGCGGTGTTTCACAATGGCAATATGTGGGTGAGCCATTTGTGAACTGTGTGGCCACAAGAGGAGTGGTATTCTTGTGGGGGATCCAAGGCAAAGCAGGAGGGACTCTGCTCTTCCTGTTGGGTTGGGGAAATGATTGTTCAAGGGGTGGATTGACTGAAAATCCTAGGTTTTGTCTTTTCATGTGGCTTTGGTGGGAGAGTGAACCGTAGGCGGGGGGAGGATGGATGTTTTGAAAGTTTCCTTCTGGTTTCTGTTTTTTTTCCCTCTTTTTAGTGTTAGTTAATAAAGTTTCTTCTCTATGCTTTAAGTTGGGTGACTGTGCTCCTTTTTTGGTCCTACCTCACAGCAGAAATTGAGAAAAATATATTTTCATGGGTGCGCTGGCCTTTGGCCGGTGTCAAACCATGACATGGGCAAAGTTATAAAGCTCGAGCCACCCAATGTTACCATTTGACAGACATGTGTTTTGTGAGTTTGTATGCTGAATCTGAAATGCCATTGTGGTTTACGAATGGTATTCCTTCATTTAGGGCTCCCACTAAAATGAAACACTGGCTGCTCCTCTCCCCCAGCCACCTCTGATGAGAGAGACAAAAGGCAGAGATCCTGAGTTAAGAACAATTTACAGGAAATTGCAATGAAGTAAGAAAGTGAACAGTAAACAGCAACAATATTAATAACAAAAGTATACAAAAAGAAGATGATTTACATTAAGAATGCTCAATGACCAACAAGTCTGGCATCATGTGACCCCCAAGATAATGACAAAATGGTGGCAGACCCTCTGCACATCACCTTTTCCTTGCTGACCTGCTCCTTCTTGAAAGTGAGGATCTCTTTGTCCTCCCATTGGTGACATAAGGCGGTATAGAATAGTCACCTAGACACACCCACATGGCTCCACACTCTGCCCTCTCAGGAAACTGACTCTGTCATTCTACACTGGAAGCAAATGACACTTTTGAGGCATGGAGCTCATGAAGGTGCTGACCTAGATCAAACGGTAGCATCTTATCATTTTAATGGCACTTCATACAGGTCATATATTGACAGCAAGGCTATCAAGAGCGAACAACACAAACATCTGCTCTGCTTTGAAATTCATTCCAGGTTTTCCCCTGTATTTTCAATCTTGTCTGTCTTTGAGTTGACTTGGAATGAACTAGTAATATCTAGTAATATTTTGTTTTTTAGCATTGGAAGCATGCATACTCTTGCTGTCTTTCTTTCATGCTAGAGACAAACCACAACATCAAAGAGAAAGTCCAAATGCTAGTGTAAGCACAAATACAGAAAGGGAAGAACCTATGCTCATAAGAGCTGTTCATCAAGTAGTTTAAATAAAGACACTTCTAAGGGTTGAAAAGGTTGAAAATATGAACTAGAAATACAGAAGATCTCTAATTTTTCTTGGTGTCATGTGGTGCAATCAAACTGAGTCAAGAGTATAAGGTGTCTGTGCGACAAAAGAGGTTTTCTGCAAAACCTCACCAGATATATATGAGGAAATGGGATAAACTAGATATACAAATCATTTGAACACGTGCTGACTAAAGTAAGAATCAGTGATGAATAGGGTAGAACTTGGTCCACTTCTTGAAAAATTTATTAATTTGTAATTCTTTCCTGAGACTAGGAATCTAAAGAGCTGGCAAGTGCCTAGTGCTAATAATTTCTGCTTGTATAGCTACTAGTATATGGTTATAAAGGTGCACTTTTTTTATATACTTTTATTCTGTACACTCTCATCTTGAAACTTTGAAAATCCATTTTAAAGAATAATGAAAAGTGTACTTTATGCTAAATTGCTACAAAATACAACACAGACTAAGCACCCAAACTATTTCCATAGTCAAGAAAAGATAAAAGTGTACATTAGAAAATAATATTCTTGTGCCAAACCAATAAACCTTACAACTTTCCTGTGTAAAACCTTGTGATAAAACAATTCTCAAAGAAAAGTAGGTAGACCACTTATATATATTACTTTTTATAGGAAATAATATATTTATAGTACTTAAAATATACATTGGATGATATGTATTTATATTACTTTATAATATACATTGCCTGGATAAAAAATGTTCAAATAAGCTGAATTTCAGGACATATGATGTGCTTATCAGTACATGAACATTGTTTCAAGCTGAAGATAAAACAGGGGAAGATGAAATATTTGTGCCTTCATTAGTATGTATTCATTATTATAATATTTGTACATGCTGTTTCTAAGTACATTTCACCTAAGCATCTAGAATGCTTAGAAAGATGCTTCCTGTCATTATTCTATAAATCCAAAGAATGAAAGTGGCAAAGAGATAATCTATATTTTGGAGACGTAGAAAATAACTTTGGAAATAAAACACCTTTTTCAGTTTTGAAGTAGGCAGTAGTTAAAATAAGAAACCTGAATTATTTGTTTTCTGTTCGAGTTCTTGCAAAACAGAGGTATACTATAAACCGAACCCAAAACTTATTGGTCAGAAACTTTCCTCCCTGGCAATTTTAGAAGATGGAAAAGCAGAAATTCTCACCAGGTTCGACAAAGTGATAAAGGTGAGATGTGCCTCAGGAGAGGCTGGAGTTATGTGCGGGAGAGGCCTGTGTGGTAGAAACGTGATGAGCTCCATGAGGCCAGAGGTCAGGGTGAGAACAGAGCCAGAGCTCCAGTCCTGCAGATCTGGCTCGTGGTAGCAGAGGAGTGCAGAACTGGAGGCAGTCCTGACCTCTTTCATCAAACACTGGGATTTGCAGCATCCTCATGTACTGGGAAACCAGCATAAGCTTCACAAAATTCCAGTCACAATCCAGGAGGTCTCCAGCCTCTGTAGAAGCATACAATATTCTGCTTTGGTGTGGTGAGATGTGTCTGCCCCATGAATACACTGATAGTGATGCAGCAAGGGCTTGGCTTCTACTGGCCATTGCCATTGCCAGACTGGATACGTGGCTAGCTAAGCCTTTAGTGTGAGCCAATACAGCTGTTCTTATATTTATGTTACTAAATGCAACTCTTTATCCACAACTAATATGAAATGTAAGGGGTGAATGAATACATTAGTTAGAGCACGTGTAGACAAATCTTCAAGATGTATAAACCCGTCCTTCTCCAACACTCTGAATTTACACCTGATTAGCTTCTACTCAGAGTATTCAATTCTCTGGTGAAAACAGTGCAACACAGATGCACATTTCTATAAAATATGAATATAAAAGTTAAATTTTCTGAGGTTTCTGGTTTTATGACCTGTCATAAAAATATCTGAAATATCATATCATCAAAATATCTGAATGAAGTAATCACATTTCATGACAGCAGACCATGAAATATTTAGGCAAATTTCAAGAAGCGTAGAATGATTAATAACTAATTAAATTTTAATTACAAATTGTAAGAAAACTCATGTGAAGGGCTTCCAATGAAGTATGGATTTAGATGAAATTCAGATGTAAGAATATTTTATGAACATAAGACTTGGCCCATATTTTCTAAGTTTTGCAAATTGTGATTACTTTTCTTACTTGTGATTCAAGTAAGAAAAGGAGTAGAAATTCACCTGAAATTCTTGTCCTGATTTTCATTACCCAGAATTAAAGTCCTGAGAGATAAGATTATGTAAAGCACGAGTAAGGAAACTTTGACTAGATTAGTGGAACCTGACAATTTGCATCCACTTTCCTGCATGAGACTGACTGAGCTGTGCAGATGTCAAAACCTGCACTTAAAATAATACGCACTTGTGATTTGGGGCAGAGTTACAGTGGGAAAGGAGAACTCAAGAAGTTTAAATATAATTAGCATCAGTTTCATGCATGGATTCATGAATTTAAAAACAAACAAACAAAATTTTTTTATGAGAACAGCTAATCTTAAGAGAATTCTACACATATGCATTCAAAACTCTCAAAGAGTATGTAAGATTTTGGCTTTTTTAAACAAACATAACTCTGCCTTCCTGAAATGACTGCTGTGCACCACGTAGTGCACAAACCAGAACTGTTCCAAGAAATGATGGCAGCGTTCTTGGAAGAAAAAGAATTACGAGCAAGTGTAAATGTGTAAGAAGTTATTGGAGGAAAGCCAGTGGAGTGAAGGGCGTGAGACAGGGAGTCTTCTGAAGGCAGTTGTCCACTCAAGCTGGAACAAACATCAAGGAGGCCAAAAAAGCTAAAAGTCATTTCTGGAGATACTACTCAAAGTTCTGAGACTTGTATGTCTCTTCCTTTCAGTTCTTTTTTTAGAACTTTCAAAATTTGCTACTCAAAAATACCTTTCCTAAACACTGGCAGACCTTGAATTCTTTTAGTGATAAATATGTTTTGTCTGTGTAATATTGGTTTTCTGACAGATAAATTAGCTGGTATATTGCTTTAATTTAATACTCTGGGTATAAGTAACGTGTTTGGAATGGACAGATAGATGTCTTGTTTGTCTGGAGGGTAGACCCCATTCCAGATGGAGGAAGGGAGTAATAGTTAACGGAGCCTGGATGAGCTCTTTTCCTTCAGTGTATTTTAAGAATTTCAGAAGATTTGATCTCCAATACTCTAAAACCTTGTTCTATATGATATTTATCTAAAACAGACATGAGCAGAAACAGATGTTGTTGGCTTTTTCTCTCTCTGCATGGAAGGCATAAGGTTTCTCTAGAATAAAAGATATGGAATCCAAGATGAAACATATTTTCTTGGTCCACACATTTTCTGCACTTGATCTACTAAAATGAAATTTTGTGATTGCCAGATGTGCCCACTTTGAAACTGTAGATATGGAATAAAATAACCATGATGGGAAAACGCTTGAAGGTGACATCAAATACAATCTAATTTATATACCATTGAAATTCCACAAAAAAATGAAATATGCAGGTATTTCTAATGTTTTTATGTAAAAATAGGCCATGTTTTAATGATATCCATTTAGAAATGTGTATGTAAGTACTCAATATAAAAAAAATATAAAACTGTGTTAATAAAAATAATAAGAGAATAGTGGTCAAGAAAGAGATTATTGGGAAAAAAATGCTTCACAAGTTTTTTTCTTCAAGATCAATAATAATTAGGAAAAGGACCTAATGACATAAAACTTGCTGAGCAGAGAAAAGAAATTCAGTAACATGTTTGTAATTCTTTAAGATTAGGTACTTCACAGTTTCATATAATTCTCTTTGACTCTATTTAAATTTATTAGCCAGCTTTATGTGAATAGAAGCTCAAAAATCGGACACCTTATGACGGAAAACTTAATAGTATGAATGAAAGAGAGTTCATTCCACTTGGAAGCACACAAGTAAGATATTTGGTGAAACTAATTCAAAACATGGAACATGGATAGCCAGTGACTTGCAGCACAGAGATGCCAAACAAAATGGCAGCATGGATGGCTGTCTTGTACGGTTAGTGTGGCAGCAATGGAATGCTTGCTTTTTTTTTGCTGACAATGGAGTGTGGCAGCAAAAATACCCCCAAACCATCAACATTCTGGTTTAAGACATAAAAAATCCCCCATAAAAATCCAAAAAATAACAACCCCAAAAAACCCCAAACCAACCAACCAAAAAAAAAAAAAGCCTAAAACACCCCCATATTGTAGTGCAGGATGTATGTTAACTTCATATTACACCTAGGTAATATCTAGTCTGCTCCACAACTCCCAGCATCTCACTACTGGAAACACATTTAAAAATGGATGCAGGTCTGGGAAAGGCCATGAAAATAAGATAGTATTCATGAGAAAAGCTTAAAATAGCTAGAAGAAACATAACTTTGTTAAAACACAGACAATTGAGACAGACATGGTAACTGAAAGGTTTTAAAGTTTTTAAGTGTTTTCTTCAATTATGTGTGGCTATGAACAACAATAGGACAGAAAAAATTAGGCCATTTGAAGAAAAATTATTTCAAGAATAAGATGTAATTGGTGTATGAAAACCATATGGGAAGAGTCTAATACACTTAAAACAACAAAACAGTTACTAAATATAGAAAACAAAACCATAATTACAGATGAACTAAGTGGACATAACAAGACTTTACTTCTGAGTTTATGACACTTGTATTTGTCTCTGAAAAGGACATTTTAACATTTTCTGGGAAGTAAAGTGTTTCAGTTGTTGTTCCTTTTGTTTTAATCTAGGGCTAGCTACTTATAAATGTTATTAGCTGTTCAGAGAGACCAGGTGTTCTTTTCTAAATTTTTCTATTTATGCTTATCTGGGTAAGGCCTATGTTATGAACACAGAGTAGAGACTGGAGTAAACAATCAGCCTTCATAAAAACTGAGCTTAGCTTGATGGCCGCAGTAAACATGTGCAGCAAACGTATAAGGATGACCCAAAAGCAAACACATAAAGATAAAAAAAGGAAAAAAAAAATACTAGGTTTATAGGACAAAATATTTGTACCTTTAGGTCTATAATCTATAGCATAGACTATACATCTTTTCCTTCTGTGAACTTTACAGGCCTTGGGTATTCATAATTATCCAGAATTTCGCTTCCAGGTAGATCAGTCACTGCTGGTACGGTGGTCCACGATAGCACTTCTTTCGACTGTTCCTTCAAAGAGTAATCTTCAGTTTGAATTTGATTTGGAGACTTGGAGATAAAAGGAATTCTCAAGAAGTGTAAGGAGGAACCGAATAGATTACATTCTTACAGTGATATCCATTTTCACTCTTGGACTGAGCTCCCTACGCAGCTCCTTACGGCCCAAGTCTCACTCTTTTGTCATGGCAGAGGGGATGAAATGCACAATAGGGAGTTTGAGTGCAGTTGCAGGCAAGCAGAACAAGATGTGGTACCTGGGAAAGCACTCAGGATCCTTTAATTTAAACAGAACAATAAAGTATGATGCTTGCTTGGAAGGAAAAGGTACTGGCTCTCCTCTGGGCCTTTTTTTGACATGTTAAATGGCATGATTAAGAGGATTGGTGAAGACATGGTTTGGCTCTTATTTACACTGTTTTTTGCATGCTCCAGTGTGGCATCTCTGCTATTTTCAGACTCATCTATAGCTACAAATAGACTCAATGATCCAGTTCAAGGTGCTTCTGAATTTGAAAGGGCAGAGTTAAGGACTTTTTTTTTCCCCTGTGATTTCTTCATGCACTTCTGTCCCCAATAAAAATTAATTTTCTTTCCAATGAAATCCTGACACTGTAATTTAAAAATCTTGCATTAAATTAAAAGTGAATTATATGTAACCTGTTTTTGCACATCAGCCTGGGTATTTTTCATGTACAAGAATCTGAGAATAACTACTAATGGAACAGAATGTTTGTATTTTAAAATGATAAATCTTTTCACTCTAAAGCCTTAAAAAATTTTACTTTGGATTTATACCTTGTTTCAATAGTCTGAAGAGAAGCTGTGAATTCCTACTCCCACAGAAAGAGGTAGAATCAATCTACATTTATTTATAGCTCTCAGATTCATTTCAGAAAATAGAGAAAGGATCTGTGACTGTAAGTCAGAAAGATTAAGACACATTGATTTAGATATGAGTTGCAAGGTCAGGTGGGATAACACTGTTTATACTGATGTATTTTATCTTTTTTAGAATACTGAAGAGTTATGAAGCAATTATTTATAAAAAATATTGTTGGTATGTCTCAGTAGTGCAGTATATTTCCTCCTAAATTCCCAGGTCAAAACATTTGTCTAATGTCAAAAAAAACAATGACATTTAATATTTGTAGATTTTGCAGCATAATTTACAGAATTTTCAATTTTTCATTTATAATTGTCTGATTTAGAGCTCTCTGGAAATTAGTCTGGCACTAATTGTACTTCCATGACCAGATAAAAGAGGTGAGAGCAAATTTGAAGGAGGACATGTCACTTTTCAAAGCATTATAATAATTCAACTGAAATGTTCTTCCAAGGTTCCATGTCTCAAAGTATTGCAAATAAACCTTTAGTGACAGTATTCATGATGTATCAGTAAAACAAAATAAAGGTATAACTTCCATACTTTTAAATATTACTTTCTGAGATAAAATTAATCCATTACAGGCTGTAACTAGAAGACAATGCTAATGAAGCCTCTTATGGCTTGAAGCCTTTTCTCTGCTCTTAGTGCTTTTGGTGCAGGAGCCACCATTTTCTCTCAGCAATAGTCCTTGATTTCTCACCATTCTGGTCTGATGAATTCGTCAAGGTTGTGCTGAGAAAGCCTGCTCCTTTTTTTATACAACACTTTTGGATTTTCCTTTATTATTTGCTTCTTTTCGATATGAAAAAAAAATCACATCATTAATTTATAAGACATTTAAACTGGCAGTTTTAAATTATTTTATTTTCTGTAGACCAAATCTATCCAAGCTGTGGGAAGTTCCCTGAAATATCTGTGACCAACTTATTGGAAAAAATCCAAGCCAAACCAAGAAACCCTACTAAAATATTATTATCCCTGAAGTCATTTGATGTCTTTGCATTTATCCCAAATAGGAATAACCTCTCACAGAAAGCTTTGGGTAGCTGTGATTTGTTAGCCTAATTGAAATGGCCACTGAACGTCACTTGAAAGGCAGAAAAAGCTGTTACTGAAGGCTTGGGGGAGTCAGCATTTCTCAGGAGGTACAGTTCAAAATCAGTTCCAAAATGCACTTCAGCACCTAGCTATTCAGTTTTGTCCTATGCTCAGATTAATGACAATCTGCATACAATTGGATGCTATTAATTTTATAGACAAGTTTGAATATTGCTGTTGCAGAATTGTTTTTATGTTAAATAAATCTGGAAAAAAAGATTAAGAGCCTTAACAGAATGAAGGTGAAGAAATGTGTTCTGATGTTGTTATATGCATAATCTCTGAATTAATCAATGTCATCTTTGATATGACATAAAGCCAAAAGGAAGTTTTTATAGGGCATTCCTTTCATTTATGGACATTGTTACTTCAGCAAACAGGAAGTTCTGATGAATATAATGAGTGTTTTACCAAAGGAGCAAAAATAACTGTATGAGTTCTCTCTGTACGACTCCAATGAGAGACGAAAGAGGAGGCAAATGAGCTCTAGGAGGTGGATTTTAGCCACTCATTCTGGGATGTGGCAAATGACATTTTGAATGCCCACAGTTCCCTATTGATTATATGGAGAACACTTGGGGTTAATTATTTCTCCTCTGGAATCTCAAGCAGTCAAGAGCTGGCATAAATTTTCAAAGTACATATACATCCATTAAAAACTGCTGAATGAAATATCTGAACATCATCTAAGTGCAAATCTTTCTCAAAAATTATGTGTTCAAATCCATAATGTCAAATATGTTTTTTAAAGCTTGAGATCTCTCTTCCAAAATAATTGATACAAAGAGAACACTTTGTACCAAAAGAAATTTTATAAAGCAAGGTATTTATGTATTCACTAAATAAGAAACACACATACAAAAATTACCTAAAGTTATACTTTTAGTATTTTACTAGTTTACTGTATGCTCATCTACAGTGTTTGACTTCTGAATTGTCTTTGAACTGAGGACTGTGAACTATGCCAAGCTGTGATTTGGCTTTGATATAGAAATAAATATACAATAGGCATGTATAACCACATGAGTGAAACTCACAAATAAAATTTGGTGTTAGTGCTAAAACCAAAATCACTTCCAGAACTGAGAGTCAAGGAATTCTCAGTTGTTTTTACAGTATATTATTGCTTTGATCCTTGTTTTTATAAATCCTCTCCTTACTAATATTGTGTTACTGCTTACTACTTCAACAGGCATTATTCTATTTGGATATACCCTAATATGTCACAAGTTTAATATATTTTTATGAGAGAATATGCAGTTTTTTTCTTTTGGTATGTATCAGGTCTTTGTGGAGCACAGTCCCTTGTTCTAAGTGGACAGGAATAAGACAGTTCATGCGGAGGAAGATCCATATTACCAGCTTGTAAGCAATCACAGCATCCGTCCTTACTGGCAAGACTTTGGACACTGTACAGGGAAACCGGTCTGTCTGTCAGTTCCATGATGAGCCAGTAGAAAGCCTATGCACTTGTTCCATGATCTTCTCAAATACACCATTATTGGCTCATTTCCCAGTTTTTTATTGCGTTTCTTCTTAACTAATTAGTGTGGGAGTGCAATCCCTCTCTGATTTCCTAATGGTTGCTTAATTCTCAGCTTTCTCCCCTTGAGATGTCCAGCCTCTGTTCAGAGAGGAAAAAAATGGACAATGAATGACAGTTAGATACAAGCTCCAAAGCCTCCATTAGCCCAAATATTATGTACTAGAAGTTATAAACTGAGTTGAAAGTTCTGTTTGTGTTGTTGAGGAACTTTCTAAAGATTGCCAAAGTACTGATTGATCCCCCAAATCTGTAGTGCAATATATCTACTCATTCTTTCCATGTCCTTCAGAGATACTCAGTCATAAAGTGATCTAGTAACCAAATATCTAAAGTAGTGATGGCTTTTCTTTGTGCTGCAACAGTTTCTAGGAGTTTGCAGTGAAAGAAAGACAGGGCCATATATGCAAGGACCAAGTTGAGACGCTCCCTCACTGCCTGGACTCTGGGGCAGCTTGGGGGGGCCTTCAGTGCAAGTTCCTCACAGGTGGTATGGATGAAATGGCAAGAAATAACTCCAGTTGTTTTAAGACCCACAAACCAGCCTTGTGGCTTCCCAGGGGCCCTGCAATTCCTGGTGTTGGTACAGCAAGTTCTCTGGCTGCAACAGCAACTATTCTACAAAGCTTCCCAAGAAGTAACCTGCGGTTTTCTGTGGCTGCAGCTTTTGCTGCTGGGCACAACTGTAACGCAGAAACTTGTTAGAACAAAATCTGCTTTGGATTGTAGCTGGCCTGCTGGTTTAAGAACATTTCTCTTTCAGCAGATGGTAATAATTTTTTACCAAACATTGCAGAATTAGACATTTACTGAAAGACACATGCTCATTGCATGGTAGCCATGTGTATTTCTTTGACTAGCACTGCCAAAACCTTACACCATCTTGATTTGCATTTGCATCAGCTTTGGGTCCGGAATGCAACACAGAGCAGGGCTTGCACAGATTTCTCCTAGTAAACTCAACACTGCACAGATTTAAAAGCCTGGATGCTCAAGTCTAAGCAGAAAATACTGTAAATCTCTCCTCAGATTTGTTTACTAATGATAGACAAAAGTACTGGTTGTTCAATTGGGAGATGTCTCTGAGTTCAAGAAAGTGCACAAAGTACTGTGAATCTCTTTCAGGAATTTCAAACCTTATGCTTTGTATTGTAGGATTTTTGAATCCTTTCCAACTCCTGATGTTGAGTGCAGTGTTGATGTCAGGCATGGCCTGTCAAGGAAACAATGCTAAATGCTTTCTGCATACCAGGTATACAATCTTATGCACCACAACCCCAGCCTTAGAAATCAACACATAGCCAAACAGAAAAGACAAAAAAAAAAAGATTGCATGGGCTCTAAGGAGCTAAAGATTTAAACCCTGATGTAGAGAACTACTTATGTCAGAGGAAAAAGATACTAAATAAGAGCCTGATTTGAATTCTGTAACAATGCTGATAGCAAAATATAAGAATAAACAAAACTCAGGACTTTAAATTTGCTCTGTCTCTTCTCTAAATTATTTAGCATGCTAGAATAAAAGATGAATATTTAAAAAACAAGAAAGCTGCCAGATAAAGAAAATAACAAGAAACATCACTTCAGCAGATGACTGCTATTTAGTTAAAACTTTCCTTCCCTTATACCTAGAAATGAATGTGTCTTTTGCAGAAAACCTATACAGTACTAAGGTCAAGTTAAATGATAACAATTGTGTTCTGTACACTTTGTACTATTCTCACAGAAAAAACGTCAGTACCATTTGTCAGCATTATGGTGATGGATGAGGCTGAATTCTAAAGCATAAAAATCACAAGTTGTAGATGAAAAGCATCTTATAAAACTGATGACCTTGTAAATACTTATAGGCTAACGGCATAACTCTTTGTACAGTATTTTGGCAGATGCTTATTAAGGAAATGGACAGTAGTGTCATTCCTTTCTGCTTTAGGATCCATGTTGTGCCTGAATGAAAAGCGTGTGGGGGAAGAAGAGCATTCCAGGGAGGAGATTCTATGGAATGAAAGAAATATGTGCTGGAAAGATGAAAGCAGCATTGGTAGGACTGGAGGGAGCGAATAATTGATATTTGGTGGAGTGAAAGCCTTTTCCACGTATTCCTGTTTTGTACATCCCCCTACTCTCCTGAATGTGTACCAGCTTGTGCCTGTCTCTGTCTTTTTCCTGAACAGACCATATGATGTGAGCAAGCTTGCAAAAGAAAACACAGTGCTAAGGTGGAACCACTATGTAATGCAGGTGTGGAATTTGGTGCACAAATGTTCTTGCAGAGTTTTAGTGCACAAGTAACATCTCTGTATTTTAATAAAGGTTTCCTACTTTGAGACAAATAAATTAATTGAGGTAAGCCACAGATGTGTGCAGGGGAATGTCCAAACCCTTCAGAGAGAGATTCTACTAAAAATGAATGAATGAATGAATGAATGAATGAATGAATGAATGAATGAAGCAGTGCTTTTTAGTCTAAGCAACCTGCTTTTGAGAAAACATACCTACAAGAATGAAACTGTATTGAAAAAGTGGTGGTGGTGGGAGGAATATACTTATTCTTTGAAAGAAGGTATTTCACTTCAATGACTGAGTCTGGTACATCTGTCTCAGATGTTGGAATTCTTCACATGGAGAACCAAGAGCACCAGATCCAGATGGAAATTCGGGACAGAAAACAAAGGTAACCTAGCCAGCCACAACTGCCTTGGAGGGACAATTTGTTGTTCAGTGTGGTTTTAAGACTGAATGCTGAATGAATAGGAAAAAATAATACCCATTCTATCTTACCTTACTTTTTAATAAAAACAAATTTCTACTTTATTTGAAAGGATTTTCTTTATTTGAACAAATAAGTAAATAAAACTCAGGCAAAATAATAAAATATGTCAGGGGAAACAAACTTTTAACAGTTCCACATGTTTTTCAGATATTACTAAAAGACGCCGGATCTGCTCAAATACAGTGTAAGATTTTTTTGTGCATTTTGCATTGCTCAGTACTTCAGATAATTCAGAATGGTCGGGCATTCTAATGACAAGCAGACGTGATTAAATGAGAAAAGGATGTAAAATGTCATTGGCAGCTACTTATAATATTCCCTTTAAGAATACACAAAAAGTAAAATCCTTTTCTTTAATTTTATTTTTTTTAAACAATATTCCATATTGTTCTGAGTGAGCAGATGTCTTGAGAAGGGTTCAACATCAATTTATATCACTATTTATTTTTCTTATTATTATAAAAATTTTAGATATTTAGCATTTTGACAACCAAACAATTTTTGGTGCCTAACTTTAGAGAATGATGTTTTGTCATTTTACATGCCGTTTCATTTCACAGTAAGCTAAAGTAATAAAAAGGCCACATTATAAATACAGGATTCAATATACAGCACATAGCTCTTCATTCTTACAAGTATTTCTCTTACACTTAGTTGACCTTCCTGCTGGATTTCAGTACTTTGCAACTTAACACCTAACTTATAATTCTGTGATAACACAGCAATGACTGGAAAGAGTTGAGACTTTTCCTGTTTATTACGAGCAAAGAGCAAAAAACCAAGAAGGCATACACAAGAATTTTTAAATTGATACATTTAACTAGGACACATTTTTTAGAGTCTATTGCTTCTCTCAATAAAATGTGTTGCTTCATCAAATTCTGCAGTCTCAGTCAAAAGTCTAGAGAGAAATGTGCTCAGAAGAAAATCATTCCAGTGTAGGAACAACTAATTTGGAGCTACTTGGGGAAAACAAAGAGAGGAAAAGGAAAGACATTTTACATCTTTGCAAAGTTCCTAGCATAGTGGTACATGAGTTTTAGCCGCTGCCTTTGGCTCTGCAGTGCTAAAAAGTGATGACTGATCAAGACTGTTGTATGGTGAAATGCCTGATAGAGGGGGTACATCTTGCATTGTCCTCGTGTTTCACATGGCAGCTCACTAGAACAATTGGACTCAGCCTGTTCTGTGGTTAGCCAACATTGTGAACTCACAACCCTTCAGTGCATGCTCTGCCCTAATTAAAAGAAGATTTTCTAACCATTTCTGCCGCTACATCCAAATACATACTGGCCACACAGTCAGTAGAAAAGCTTCTCTCAGCCATCTCCAATCTTACTCCTGATAGGAAAGAGTTTTTGTGTGGTTTTAAAAGCAAATTTTCTGGGAATGGGTGTTTACAAAGCACCTAACTTTTAGAGATGGCAGTAAGTGTCATTATCAGTCTATAAGAAGTTAAATGTGTCTTCAGGGACAAAAAAGAAACTTGTAACAATTGCAGGGTTGGTCACCTTTTAAAGAGGCACTGTAATCTCAGTTGACTGTTTAATTTGACATGAGGGTCATATAAAGTCGAGTTTTTTAAATCCTGGGTTTACGGTCTTTCTATTCCTGGATAGGCACTAAAAACATGGTAGTACAGGTGAGAAATTTTTACTGATACAGTGCTAATTATAATTTCCAGTGGGAACAGCTGTATTTCCCGTGTTAGTGGATCAGTGTGGAAAGAGAGCTGCCTGTTTACAGACATTTATTCATTGTCCTCTAGCCACAGTTCTGGGAGGACTTTGTATATTTATATAATCCTAAAAACTCAATCCAACAGTTTTTATCCTGATTGTTGCTTCTGTTGTGTAACCAAAAGTATCTATGTCCAGTCAATATGTGCAACAGAACTGCAAGAAACAAGAGTTGAGGTAGAATGTCTCAGTTATGTTGTTTCCTTCCATTATATTACAAAATTGGGCTTGCACCTTTTCACAATTCCTGTGCCAGTGCATCCCATTGGATAATGGGGGTTATCCCACAGTCAAATTAAAAAAATGCTTTTAAAGCATTGCTGTTTTGAACATTTAAAAGATGACTGATAGTCTTAATATTCTTAAGTGATTATGCACATTGCCAGAGAAGTTACTCATGTGAACTGTAAGGAGGTGAGACTGGCAATATATCTGTGGGGGGAGTTCTGTGCTAAAAATCACTAGAAGTAGCATTTGTCTGCATCTGAAAAGGAGAGATAAGGGGCACATGAGCACAATTAGAAAATCTCCTAACACTGCTCAAAGGACAGAAGAATGTAGCAGGCAAACAACATTCAGGAAGACAGAGAGGAAATGTAGCTGAGAAGAGGAAGAAGGCATTTATTCCTCCTGCTTACCTACACTCTGCCTCAAAAAACTGCAACCCTTTGGAAAGATTCCTGAGGACTTTTGGATGCTCGTTTTTATGAGTTTTTTAAACAATTGGGATCTCTTGCTTTCACAGTAGATGAATTCTAAATTAGGTCACAGTGTCCCCATGTACTTTGAAGCAGGAGCTTGAATCATCTGGCTGGTGCGTGTGGTTTACTCCTTGGGACAGTGAGGAGCTGTAGGATGCTCTCTATCTGCTGGGCAAAGGTTTATTGTGTTTTTCTGTGCTTACCACTCTTCTTTTTGAATCCACAGTATAGGAGAGGGAATATTAATATCTGAACTGTGGTTTTCACCATTTGACTATGGGAAAAAATGTAAACATTTCTGACTTTTGCCTAAAGCCAGAGTGAAAAGGCAGTGTTCAATAATTTGTTGAAGTGCAACTTCAGCTTGGGAGAGCTTTTATCTGACAGTGGGCATGGGTTATCACAAAGCACAGGTGGCTTCAGGAGGCACTCCCTTACTCTTTAAGCCAAGCAGCTGAGCGCCTTGAAATCCCATGCCAATACGCTAAAAATATGCATGTGTTTAAAAGATTTCAAACAAGAACTGTAATACAATATTTGTATGAAAATAGCTCTAAAGGCACTAAAAGACTTAGTTGTCAATAATTTCCAGGATCTGGAAGTTAACCAGACTTTCTCTTATGCAAAATCATACTGAGCTTTGGCTTCCTTTGTCTTCATAAAGCCCTTGAACCCCAAGCCCCATAGGTATAATAACTTTCATTTTACTGAACTTATGATACCTAACTGTGAAGTGTATTAGGAGTTCCTAAGACAGTACTTAGAGGAAAGTTATAGACAGGTTGTTAGAAAAAATTCTTTTTGTCTTGGAACTGACCATTGCAATTTTATCCCTCTTACAACTGCCTAACGGTGTATTCAAAGATCATGCTTTATTAAATATCATTTGTCAGTTTTCCACTTGAGTCTATAACTTGGTTCATTCCATCTGTGACTTCTGTGGGATTTTGCTTCAAAGAAAGTGTCTTGTCTGTAGTTAGTCCAATGATAAGGCAGGAGGCAGTAAATGTACAAGTGAAAAAATATCTTGGAAATAAAAAGAAACATATTTAAAGTGGGGATCTGCTGGAGAGCTCTAATACGACCAGGAAAAGCGCTGCTGGAAAAAATTCAGGGAAGGAGAAATAGGGGCTGGTGCCAGGTACTGTAAGTGCAAAGACTTGGGATAGATGTGCAGCCAGTGAAGTGTCAGTGCCATTGGTGTGGAAAGCAGCCACTTAAAGCTGTGATGTGGCAGGGGATCAGAGACTACTGCTGCTGCAGCTCCATGCAGGGAAGAGGCTACATCGCATAACAGCTGGACTCTGTCACACAGCCTTGAAGACTTGCCTAGGTTGTCAATCAACCTTGCAAAAAATGCTCTGCTGCTG
The DNA here is from genome assembly GCA_013400315.1 of Bombycilla garrulus. Classification (NCBI taxonomy): domain Eukaryota; kingdom Metazoa; phylum Chordata; class Aves; order Passeriformes; family Bombycillidae; genus Bombycilla; species Bombycilla garrulus. The sequence continues at coordinate 1,031,683 of VXBU01016903.1, forward strand.
GACAACTGTACTCTATCCTCTTTAAAATCTTTAAAATCTGGGGACATTTTTTGAGAGATAACTCTGCCTTTTTTCTACCACCCTGCCATCCATCTTGCCTCTTCGTCACCAAAAAAAAAAAAAAAAAAAGGAAAACAATGAGATGTCCATTTCAGTTTTCCCAAAAATATTAATTTTGTTTTGATTGGATCATCAAAGAAGAGATGTTGTTTACACATATTTTAAAATGTGCATAGTTTTGTGTGGATTAGAGGAACTCAGATGATGAAAATGTCTATTTGCATAGGCTTCCAAATGGCAGGATGTTTGTCCAGATTTGTTTATGGTAATCATTTCCGCTGACCTGCGGATTTGTATGCTTGAGCTTTTTTTTTAAAGCCAAGGCAGAAGCTGACTTTGTTATCTTGCACAGCTGATGGAAACCACGAATTTTGTTTTTATAGTCAAACATCTTCTCTGATGCCTCTCTCCTCTTAATTTGGGACTAGATTTTGTTCTTCTGTCATAAAATGCTGTGGAGAGGGTCAGCAGGGGTGGGGAAATTACTATACAAATCATTTTATTGTTTTGTTTATGAAATTATTCAAGACTGATTAAGATTGTTAAAGTTTTGAGCGCTTGAACATACAAAATCGTCATTGCTTATTTTCAACTGGGGACTATGGGAACTTACAGAAGGTGCCAGATTTCAGCTTTTGCTCTAAGCAAGGATGGATAACATTTCAAACCTGGTCATCAACATATGATAAAAGAGATTTGTCAAACATATTCATCCTGATATTGTACAGAAATAAACATTTCAATTTATGAATAAGAGTGCCCACAACATCTGGAGGAAAATTCAGATATTGGGGAGCAATATGAGGTTCGTGCATCTCTGCAAATAATCAAGAAATCAATGGAAATGCTTTTGTGAAAAAATCTGTTAGAATTGACAGGATTTAGAGAAGACCTTAAGGTTTTTGAAAGCCTGACTGAAAAAGTGGTTGACTAGAAGAATTCAGCTTATTTAGTTTATCCAGGGCAAGGTTGAAAAGTTCAGCAGGACTCTCTTGCAAAATATAATGCATGACTCATAAATCTAAGATAAAAAGGAAAATAGAGTTAAATTAACTCTCACTTACAGAAAAAATGGTTATCAGCACTTGTAAAATTTGGCACTCAATATTTAATTTGTGTTGGTTAAAAGTTGATGCTAGATACTATTTAGACATTATATATATAAAACATATAAAATATAAAAAATACATTTTTTATAAATAAATAAATAAATATACAAACAAATAAACAAATATATATATATATAAAGTAATTTTTCATAAAGAAGTATACATGTGTTCATACATATCTTTATACCTAAACATTTAATCTTTAATTGATAATGCTGCAAACTTGTGGTTTTTAGGTGACATTGTCTCTGGAAAAATTACAGGTCTACATTGTCCTTAGCATTCAACATAAGAAACAGAGGTACACATATAGGTGAGATGCTATTATTTTATAAGTATTCCTGCTTAGGTCAGATAACAGGCAAAATTAATGAGTATGAGCTAGTAGAACATGGGACTGCAGATGCTGTTTGCTTAGAAAGAGCTGAAAATTTACCACTAAGAAATTTGTTTTAGATATATTTTGTGCTATAAGATCAAAATCTGTGGCAGAACACAATGTTTGATCATTGTATACAGTTATTTTTCAGCTTAATTATTGGCTGCCATCTTCCTTTACCCCTTATTTGTCAAGTTTCAAACCGATGAGGAAGGGATCACCCAGTGCATTTGGCAAAACTCTATTTTCCAGTTCAATATAGCTGGGGAGAACTCACAGAAGGAAAGTATTGATTTCTGAAAGTTTTTCCTATATTTTCACTGCCAGATTATTGCAAGGGGGCTCCATACACTTTTCTTTGTATTTTGACATTTGAGTTCAGAGCTGGTTGCATACTTGAACACCAAGAGCCAGTAAAAACAACTAAATCTGGGATGCATTAGAACTATAAAGGCACATGCACTGGAAAAGCTGCAGCCATTGTGCACAGCCATGATCAACTGTAGCCTCAAGTTTGATTGTAAAATATTATGTTTATCATGGAGGGTATTGTGTTAGTCACTATAATCCTGATAACTTATCAGATCGATACAAAAGATACTCATAACTTATACTACAGAGAAGAATTTGTAATGCTTTTTTCATTAAATCTGAACCAGTTGGGTTAATGTTGCAATATTGATGTAGCTTCTGTCAGATGACACATTGCTTTAATACTTCAGACTTGCTTATTCTATTTTTCCCTATAATTTCGGAAAAATGTTCTTATTCCTTTAATATCTATCACTGAGTATCTATCAAGGAGGAATTTCATTAAGGTATTTTCTTTTACTGCAATACTGGACATGGTTTAATATTTTTTTGAAATGTCTGCTTTGCTTATGTACTATGCATTTGTGTCATGTGTGCATTCAATGAAACTGTTTAAAAGCACATTTCTGATTGTGTTAATAAACTTGCCAAGTAGTTCAGTTTGGACAGCATTAAAAAACTCAAACAAATAAAACTAAAAACAAAACAGACAATCTGCAAACAAAAATATCCCAAAAACTACAACTCCAAAACCAAACCCAAAAATCAAAACACCTCCCCCAAGTAAAAAAATAAACACCAATGCTGTACTGCAGTCTTGTCCTTAACAGAAATTCTACCTACGCAGCAATAACAATGCAAACCAAAACCTTTAGAAAACTGCTGCTAACTCTGCAGTAAACTTTCTCTGAGTCCTGCGACTGAGAGATATGTCATGAAGAGAACAGAAAATGCAAGAGCAGTTTCACAGAGATTAAGTCACTATATCTGGAATAAAAAAAAAAAAAAAAAAATAATGCTACAAACAAAGCTGTTAGCATATGGTGTAACTCTCATCGCTGTTCCTCCAGAGCACCTTCAGAAACCCGTGTGCAATCAACGCCCCAGGCCTTTTGGTCAATTCCATAGGAAGGTCGTCCTGTCTTGTCCCTGACAGTGTAAGAATCTGGATAAACTCCAGGGAGATGTCTTAGACCCTTGCAAATTTTTGGTCATCTAAACAATGCTCTTGCTGGCTTAGTTATGCTGGTCTGGGTATATGGTACACATTGGACAATTAGCTGCAAAAAGCCATTTTAAAGAGGTAATTAAAATATGTTGAACAGCTGGGAATCAGGACAGGGAAACAAAGAAGGGTGCAATCAAGGCATATTGCATAGCATCATCTTATTCATAAAGGGGAGATAATAGCTAGAGAGATAATAGATATTTCCCATAACAAGGAACATGTAGTCTCAGAGTCTATAATCCAAAACCAAATTAACATTGTACTGGATATAGTTGTGTCTATGCACTGCTAATGTGTTAAGAAAACCGGATAACTTCCTCAACAGCTATATTTAAAAAAGCAGAACTTCAGGCATCTTTGGCCACCTATTATCATGAATAAAATCAAGTGGAAGGTCTCTGCTAGAGCTTATGTATCAAGGGGCTGCAGCATCACAGAGCTGGAGAGCTCCATCCATTTAAGAAACAGGAAGCATTAGATTAATGATGACCAGAGTGTTTGTGCTCCAAAAAGAAACTCTGGCTAAAATATTCCTCATCTGTGCCTTTAGTGATTTTCCTTGACAGAATCCTTACAGAGATTTGTGGAAAGAACATGACTTCCCAACACTTAATCCTAGAAAAAGAACAAAACCCTGATGTTAAATCAACCCCCTCTTGAACAATGAACCTCTCCTTGACTGCAGCAGAATTTCATCATTTGGGAGCACTAGAAACAGCTTCCCTTAATTTGATACTGTGTGTATTAAAGTCAGTGATGAATTAATTTAATGTCAGACAAATCTTCAAAAACAGAAGCTTTCTTTTGTTTTTAATTAGAACCTGCCTTTTTTAGATATTAAAATTTAGATCCTTCAGCTTTCTCTAATTTACCACTGTATTTTTGGAAGTGTGCTTCCAAACATTTGCCAGTACATATATGGTCATGTCACTACCCTTCCTGGCTTTGACATCTGTTTATATCAGAGACTATATGTTGCAGTCTCGTTATACTGGATGAAAAAGATTTTTAACAAATTAGTTTATTTCAGCTGTTCTTATTCCAGCTTTTCCTCATACAAGTACCCTGAAGTACTTTAAACAATACATGGATTTAGTCTAGTTCCAGCTGAATAATCCATAAGAAAAAAGAAAAGTTGTTTTACATTGTCTCAAGGATGTTTGAATGAGTAAGTCTATTGTGACTTGCATTTAATATCAGGAATATACAAAAATATTTTATACAGTTTTAAACTTGTGAATAGCATATCAGAAAATTTTTCTACAGTGAGGCCAAGATTCAGAAAAATGTTTGGGATATAATTCCTATTTCATAACCACAGGGTTACATCTATCAAGCACTTCAAGAATTCTGGCTACTGTTCACTCTTAGTTACACAGGATCCTGGTACCTGTTTGGCATTTCAAGTTTTCCTCTTTCTAGTCTCCCATGTTCCTTTACAACTGCTCTCAACTGAAACTACGGTCTTGTTTTTTTTCCCCAGATAGAGAAGTGCTCCTTTTCTCTGTAACTTCTAATTTGAGTCATAGTCTTGACTCACAGAGAAAGAAAATATGAAGTTATAAGTAATAATAACCAATACTCATTACTGGGAATGTGCAAGGAAATGAAAACCTTTCAATTGCTTAATTTCAAGAAAAGAAGATGGTCCATGGTTGATTGTGTGCAAAATCACAGAGATCCTGGCTTTTCATCTGAGTAATTGAATACCTTCCTGTACAAAAATTTGTGATGTACTGTCAATGTTTAAAGAAAACTTTAGAATTGCATATATATATAAAAGTGCTTTTTAGGAATACCTTTAAATGAAACATTTTATAATTACTAGATGCAAAAACTGCGATAGGCATTTCATATTGCTCACTCAAAAACTGTTCACTCAAGTCCAGTTGAATTTTGCACCATGAGACATAGGCCAAAAGAATACTCGGTTCTAAGTTTTACAGGAAAACATAAACAGAACATAGTTTTGCATGCCTAAGTTATTACATAATTGACCATCTAATTAATTACATATCTAATGGAAAAACTATTTAATGTAGATCAGTGGGATATCTATTGAAACACCATTGGTTTTGTAGCATTTTTTATTGTTGCAGTCACAGAGCCTGCTGCTACACCTCCTTGGAGACAGGAAATGCCTAGTCATGGATTAGGCTCTGCTTCCCGCCTCAAGACCCTCTCTTATCTCTCTGTAATACTATTGGCTACATTCCAGATGTCCTAAGATTATAGGTTATTTCACCCTGACCCTAAAACTATTGGATAGTTCCCCAATCCTAACTAACCCTATAAAAACCCCTACTTCTGCCCAGTTCGGTGGAAGAAGCCGTCACTGGACACCCCTTCATGGAACCTGCATTAAACCATTCTGTGGAACCTCTACACGGCCTTCTCATCTCTTCTTCCCTGAGCCAGCCACGGCAGATCCTAGCAAGCTAAAGAGCTGAAATCCTGAGAGAGCTGAAATCACTAAAGAGCTGAACCGCCTGATTACCTCAGGCTGAGCTTGCTAGGACAGCCTGGTGGCTAGGGACTCTGCTGGAGATCTCCAGGACAAAGCAGTCCCTCCCGGGACCCCGCTATCCAGAACATCTGCGGCAGCAGGGGGTCTGACCCCCTGGACCTAGCCAGCAATATTTTATTATAGTTTTATTTGGATCTATATGAGATTTCATCTCTCAATCTAATTAGCTCCACACGTCTGTGATCCCTTCTGCTTCTTTGTTTAGTATTTTAGAGTTTATCTAAGGATCAAGTTACCTGAGAGTGCAAGCTCAGTGATGATCTCATGTCAAAGATCAGTACTTTTAAAGTGGTATGTAGTGTGTGTGGTGGGAATTGCTTTGTGGATTATTATGCTGAAATAAGAGAGGAATATTGTACTAGAAAACAAAGCTTTCCACAAGTGAGCAATATTCAGAGGGCCAAGCAAAAAAATGTTTTGTGACTAGCTCCTCTTTTTTTCTCATGCACAAGGGATTTGGCTGTCCCTGCTGTGAGCACTTGCGTTAAATACTTTAACTGTACTTATTTTCTGAACTCAAATTGTACCTAGAAAAAGGTCATTCACAACCACAGTTGTATACAGAGACATACAATTGATCATGAAGTAATAAACTCTATTTATAGAGGTGTTGGCTGCTGGATCCAGTTCACATAACTCTGCCTTGTGACTGTTGTCAACTATCAAGCAAGTTGTGGGGGAGGAGGTCTTGCAGGGTAAACTCCTCTATGAGTTGTGACTTGAGTTTCTAATAATTCATTCTGCAATGCTGTGTGATATTCCATACTTGCTGGAACTCTACTATTTCCATGACCTTAATAACCCTGCAGACTTAATGAGCTCTGTGTTTCTCTAAGAACAGCCCCAAGTAACAAAACCCATGAATAAAACCCACAAATTTGATTCTTGACTTTTAAGTAGGAAAAAGAAATCCCAAACAATCTCTGCTAAAATCCCCAAACCATCAAAAAGGTATAAGGAGCTCAGGGAACATAGAAAAGTAGGTGTCTTTATATGTAATACATAGAGCATAACATAAATAATATATTATTTTTTCATGAATGTAACAAACTAGGCTACAGTTTTTGCAAAATTTGCTACTGACAATCCTACACAGGCATGGCAAGAATTACAGAATTATTCTAGTTTGAGGGGGTCTCTGGAGGTCATATGGTTCATCCGCCCTTCTGAAGCAGGGACACCTGAAGCTGATTGACCTGGACCATGTCTAAGACATGGATGTGGAGCGTGTCCATATTCAATGGAAGTGCACTGTGTTCCTTAGTGGGAGGTGTCCTCGCCCATGGCAGAGAGGATTGAGATTGGACGATCTCTAAGGTCCTTTCCAACATTTACCATTCTATGATTAATTCCATGATTGTGGCACTGCAGTTGTCTAATGCTTACTAAATACTTGGGAACACCATAAACATTAACGTCATGTTATCATTCATCCAAACCTAGGTTTAGAGTGATCCAAACCAGATGAATGAGGAAAACAGCTACTGTTTCAAATAGCTCAATTGTACATTTTCCGGGCAGGAGACAAACTAGCTGTAAATCACAGCTGGTCAGTTTAATGTGGCCTGCATGGTCCCATCAGAGTAAAACCAAACTCTGAAATCATTAGAACATAATAACATTTTCCATGGGTATGGTGTTAACCCAGCCACAGGAACGGAGAAGAACACTCTATATGCAACTTCGAGTATCATTGCAGATGATTCCCATGTTTATTTGAATGTGAAATAGAAGATTAGTTAAAAAGGTGATGATTTCTTCATGTTGAAAAGGACTTAATAAAATGGAATACTCCCACATCATTAAGCATCGTGTTCTAACATGTACTCTGTGGCTGTTTTGGGAAGAAGGTGGTTGTTTTTTACTCAGTTGATACCAGAAAGCTAATGAAACTCATTCTACTCTCACTGCTGCTAATTTTATATTATTCTAGCTATTCCACATTACCCAGAGATGAAGATCTTTTCTACAAAAAAAAAAAACATTTACCTTAATTTATTAATAATAAACACATTTTCCTTCAGAACTAAAAGACTAATTTATTAATCAATTAATTGATTTTCTTTAATACCCATCAGTGAAACACTTCTAATTTTTTTGCTTTTTTTCTGATCAAAGCAAAGTCAGAATGCTGGTGATATAAATTTATATAAAAACTGTGTTTTCAATCCTATCCTCCACCACATCCTTATCATGTACCAATATTTTTATTGGCTTTGGAAAAGCTTGGACTAGATGTCCAGTGATTTTTCTAGGAGCATCAAGATTCTGTTTTTATAATTGCTTCATCTTTTTGTTCAGTATTTCATAAAGTTTACTGATCTATGTGTAGGAAATAGCACATAAATCCCCAAACCACTGGAAGAGGCAGAGCAAACTAATGGAAGAGTTTCCTGTTTTAGCTATTAACTAATTTTGTACTTCCATCTTTTTTATAAAAAGTAAAGTAAAAATTTCACAGATAAATCAATAAGAGGACAGACTTTCCAGTGCGGACGCCCTTGAAGCTGTTTTTTCTGCATCTGCTTTTTTTCCAAGGTAAGTTTATGATGACCCGAATGCATGTTACACAATTGTGTCACATGGCAAAGCTTTCTTTCACCTTTTTCTCCCCTCCTTTGTTCCACTGTACTGTTCATTTCCTTCAGAACACTTTCTATCCAGAAAGAGCTTAGCCATTGTCATCAACATTGGCCAAGGAAAAACCAAAAATGAGAAAAAAAATTTCTTGGTCTCAGTAGTGTTGTAGTAACTCTCATAATTGCTCTAAGATGTGGCTTTTCATCATAAACCTGCAGACCATAAAGAAAGCTGGTATATCACATAGCCAAAAAAAAAAATCCATTGTAAATATATGTACTCTATGAACCAAATTTGCTTTTATGCTCACACTAGGAGTAGTAATGTAAAAAAAAAATTGCTGGAAAGCACAATTCTCTTTGAGGTTCCCTATTAAATCCTATAGCAACCACTGAAGGCTTTGTGTCAGGATGTGTTTATGTCAGGAAATTGACATCAGCAGCAGATTTCCAAGACTTTCTAAGAAATAATCTTTGCTATGCTCCATCGCTAACCAGGAAAAGGTGCCTAACTGTACTGTTATTGCTCATAAATTATATTTAGGAGCACATACTTTGTTCATAGGGTCTTCTTTTACAATTCTGAAGAAAACTGTAGGTCCAGTAAATTCAATAGGAGTTTGCCACTGACTTTTATTGAGCCAGGATTGCACCCCCTGCATCACACTTTTGCCTGTCAGGATGGTCCTTTCGGATTTCTTCGGTGTAGTAAAGTAGCTAAAAGTGAACACTGAGTGGTTTGCACATGGTCAGAGTGCTGTCAAGGGGTTCTAATCTATATGATGATTAGACCCTTAATAAACAGAGAATAATGCGTGTGAAATTTTGTGTCTGTATCCTCAGCTATGATAATTCTTTGTAGCTATGTATACTTAACCTCATGAAGTACCACTCTCCCTAACACCAGCTGAGAATCCAGAAAAAATATATTTTGATAGTATTATTTTCTTAAGATTTTTTTTACTTTTTAAACCAGATGAATAAATAGTAAGATATTAATATTATTATTTATTTTAATTTTGAAAAATGTAACCCCAAACTCTTTAAATGTAGTAGTATGAGTCAGGGAGTAGATTCACAAATAAAACCAATTTTGTCAGCTTTGTAAAACCTATTAAAAATGAAGAAGATGTTTTTGTCTTTTTATTTAGTTTAAAGATCTGAGGATATTTTCTTTGCAATACATAAATATGAGTTTTAAAGTAATAGAATTCTATGCATGGTTTTATTTGGCTTGTTTTGGTTTTTTATTTCTAGTAGTAGAACAGTGTGATAATACAGTTAATGCTCTTTAATATGAGTAAATACCACCTCACTCTTACTTACAATTATATTTATCTATCAAGTGGAGCAATAAATCTTCTACTTCCTTTTCGTATGCACACTGAATGAGTTAAACAAATCAATCATATGTTTAGAAGAATAAACTGGTGTCATTTCCATAACATAAACAAATAGTAAGTATAATATAGAAGGTATCATTTATTATTTTATATGTAATATCTAAATAAAGCTTGCATGAAGACTAGTCCTTGGGTGAGTATATGTTTTGTGTTGTTATTTTTTTAAAAAGTTGATTTTATAAAGATGAAGCAGAAACTGTTATATGACCACTAAATAATGAGAACTCTTTTCAGGATACAAAGTCTAACATTTCAAGAGCATAACTAAACTATTAAGAATTTATTGTATTAAGATGTTTTTTTTTAACTGGATTTTTTTAGATCACACAGTTTTATCATTGCATTTCATAGAAATGATGATATTTTTGCCATAGAAGAAAATTAATTTCATTATTGCATGGAGAAAGAATAATCTATGATATTCCACATTTATAAATAAACTAAAACCACAAATTAAAAAAAAATCATCCTATAATATTGAAAGCAGCTGTTAAATTGATGTGGATGGGTGTTAAAGAAAATCTAGGGCTCAGTCAGTTCCAGAGTAATTTCTTATGCTGTCAGGAATGCAAAATACATGCAAGTGGAAAAAGAAGATCAATTTTAACACATGAATTTCAAAACAAAAGTAAATAAATGTAGCCAATTTAATCAAAATTGCAGTCATGTTTCTGACAGATTTAGTACACTATTTCTTTTCTAGAACTGGAAATTTTAATTTGAAGGGGAAATAAACTTTTAGAAAAATATTAGATATAGTTCATATCCTATATTGGGATAAATGAGTTAGAATCATTTACAGTCTTTAGGAATTTAATATGTAGTCCTTCAATATCCCAGAAGGGGGCCACTGTGAATGATCTCTTATTATGTCTGTCCTGTCTAAAAAAATAAACTTAAACTTTGCTGCAGCTACTTCCTCTTATGGTTTGCACTTGTTATTAAAGTACCTGCATCCTTCTGGAGAGACATAACATTTACAGGCAGCATTTGCATTTCCCATTACTACAGGCATTAAGTGTGGGTTTGTAGATGGAAGTTTCCAGGAAGTTTAACTTCAGGCTAGTTCCAGTTCAGTCTAGCGGAAAACATGTCCATCAATGGGGGGAGCTCATTTTACCGTTACCAAACTGAGTTTTATGGGACAACAGCTTGGTTTTGGAAACACTGATTACTGACTGCTATAAGGCTGACTAAAAAAGAAAAGTGAATTATGAGCTTTAAATGATGGATTTTTACACATCCCAAGGAATATATGGTCCTGTGTTTTTCATTATATTATTTACCACTGAGATCAATTCACATCTTAATTTCAGGCCACATTCCATCAGATTTCCCCCCAAATGAACAGTTATTTACTCTGGTGGAATGTTGTATTAGTTCTTTTAAGTGGCATTTTCAAGTAATTACTTTGTACATAAGTCATCATTAACACATAAGTCTAGTTATTAAGGGTTTATTCAAGGTTTTTGTTCATTATTTCTTTTCAGTTTTTTGTTAATGATATGACATCTCACTGGTATATTTATATAAATGCAGGTTAGGCTAAAGACTACTCCTTAAACTTCCTCAGGAAAAAATATGCAGACTTCTATATTCACAGGCAACATCGACAATTAGCCACGTCTGAGTTCTCATCTGAGGTGACCCTCTACATAAGATCTTAGTTTGTCTGTGACACATGTTGCATCCACTCTCATTTTCTTACACCATTCCTTTAATATCATTACCTCACTTTATTCATATGCGTCCCATACATCTGTGATATTCCAGTATGTTTTCCATAAGGACCCCATCCCACACCTGCCTCTCAACATCCACGCTGAATTTACTGGGACATCGTGTTATTGGAAAAGAGATTAGAATCCATCACCAGGAGCAGAAGTTACCAACACATTAGCAGTGTCTGTGATTAGTCCTTACTTGATCACCAGAGACTGTCAGACTGGACAGATTTTTAGCCAGTGAGAGTTACAACTCAAGGGTGGACTGCTGTTATACTTGGCTGTGAACATGGATTCCTCTACCCATTAATCCTTATCCTTCAGGCCCTTGCCGAGATTTGGCAGGAGGCTTGGCATACACTGCATATGATTGACATTTTCAGTTAACATTTTCCAAAATCACCCTGGTGCTAATCCGAACTCTGCCCTCTCTCCATAACTACAATGATACATTGTGAAACTGGTGCAGCTGCGCAGCAGTTAAGGACCATTACCTCTTGCCTCCTAGATCAGCCAACTGAGGGAATATTTTCAGCCAATTTACCCTTTGATTCCCAGAGAAGGTGGAAATTAACTCCCTATTGTGAGATAAATAACTATTTGAACATACTGTGACACTCAGAAATCAGCACAGTGTGCCATAGAGGTCAGTAGCTATTGAAAATATCTAAGCAATCTACAAATTAACAAACCTATGGTTAAGTGACATATCAGTAGATCTTGTCAGTCTAGCAGAGTCCAGGTTCCTCTGCTGATGCATAGCTTATTTCATGGTCAGGTCAATTATTTCTTAGCTCTTTTCACATAAACTTAGCTCTCCAAGTGGTGTTTGGGGCCTTCTTACTGTAGGAGTAATGGTGCCTCCCACTGATTCTGTAAAGTACATTTGTAGTTTAAGGTGTACTTCAAAATATTTTAAGGAATCTCTGACTAGAGGACTTTCAGGCAAAACCATTTAAAGTCGTAATCTAATCCAGAAATTTAACTCAAATATGCCTATCTGATCTTGCTCTCAAATGTAAGTAATTATAATTTATTTCCAAAAAGTATGTATCATCCTAAACTTGGGCTGGTATTGACTGTGATCAGGAATTTATGTTTTCGTGCTGGAAGAATGGGTCCTGTCCTCTGCAAACAGAGTTAGGATTAGATTTGGATTAAATACTTGTAATATAAAAGCTTGAAGAAACCAGTTAATTCTATTCTGCCTGCAAGAGCTGTCATCAATACTGTTTTTCACTGTGTGTATAGTTCCTATTATAATTACTCTTGTGTTGGGGATTGAAAATCAAAAAATTAAATCTAGTTTTTCTTTGAGACTGAGAAGACTTCAGAGAGAAGACTAAAGAGATGTCTGGAGTCAATTGCGGTCAACAGCTTATGCTTCCTTCACTGGATGGGTGGTTCCCCTGGCTAGCATTATTTTTGAGGTTAAGGTTATTTGGGGGAATGCAATAACTGAAAAACCCATTTCAACATCTGGTGACTTGCCCTCAGAATAAGGAAAAGGAGTTGTTTTAGGACAATACTTTGTGCTCTTTTTTTCTTATAATTTGTTCCATGACTTTGGTTAAGTTCAACACTTATGTTTGAGCTAGTGTTTGGGAATGCACAGATTGAAGAAGGCTATATGTCTCAAGATTTAAGAGAGGTGATGTTAACAACTGCTGCTTTTTGTCTGTCCTGTTTTCTGGGGAGTTGCAATCCCTGACCATTGCTAGGTTTAGAGTTGGGACTGGACTCATGGTTTGAGAGTTGGAAAGCTATGAGCTCCTTTTAATTCTTGAAACTGCACACTCTTCGGCATTAGGCAAAGGAATTGTAATGCCTGTGTATTGTTTCTTCTTAAAATATTTTTTTCAGTCTTCATGTTGGTTTTCATTCCTGGGCAACAATGGTCAAGTTAGATTCAGGAAAGGGTAGCTTGAGGTGAATGTTCATCGTCTGGCTTGGATTTGTCTCAGTTTGAGGCTAGTTTGAAAATTTAAATGCTGCATATCTCATTTTCTTACTAAAGGATTTGGGAAATTAGGAATCATAAAGTGACTTATTTGTTTGTGATCTAAATGTTTTGTTCGCTTGTTTTCAGTGAATGACAGCCGGGGTAAAATTAAATTTAGACTGGATAACCTAAGGACTGAAGTTGCTGCTCAGATGGTGTGGTCCTAATTAGCTGGAAGTAATAGGCATGAACTAGAATTATTAGGGTTATGGTGGGCAGTATAAATCATGAAGAGCCGTACTGCTTATGATATAACGTGGGACATTCAGAGACTGGTATCTATCATTACCAAGAGATTATTTTCTTGTAGTAAGATATGGTTTTGTTTAAATTTAGGCATAAAAGCTGAATAGACATCAGCTTAATAGGTGACTCTCCTGTCTCATTACACGTGGAAGTCCATGTGTTTTTCCTTCTCTCTCACCTGTAGAGATTAATCCCCTAAGTTTATAAAAGGTAGATGTACTCTTGTATTTGTACCACGTAAATAAAGATATGTTTTGCCATACGATTTCCTTTGTATCCTGCACATATGTTAATTCAATTGTGTGATCCTTTTGGGAGGTTAGCTAACCATGTCTCTTTGAAGAGAGTTCAGTTCAAAAGATACATATCTCTACAACTTGATTATTTATCTGAACAACTTGTTAAAGATAAGATTGGTAAATTTGTGCAAGATTTGCCTTCTTCTGTTCTACACATCCCTAAGATTTCCTCATGAATGCTTCAGTTCTTGAAACACAAATTCTTATTGTTCTAGAAAAAATGGTGCTTTCCTCACCACACTGCAGGGCTCACATTATTTCCTTCTTTCCTTCCTGTGCAGTTTTTATTCCCTCTGGTGCCCATGTACAGGAATAGATAACCAGAGACATGTCTAGCACTGGAGATTTGTTTAAAAAATTTTTAATAAATAAATGCTTAAAGAAATATCATAGAATTATAAAATATTGAGGGGTTGGAATGGACCTTGAAGATCATCTTGTCCCAACTTCCCTTGCCATAGGCAAAGACACCTCCCACTAGACCAGATTCCTCAAGACTTTATCCAGCCTTGCTCTGAACACTGCCAAGGTTCGGATGCCCACAATTTCTCTGGGCAACCTGTTCCAGTGTCTCACCACCCTCACAGTAAAAAAAATTCTTCCTAATAACTAACCTAAATTTCATCTTTCAATTTATTCCCGTTACTTTTGTCCTGTAATCACTGCAGTTCCTGACAGAGCCCCTCTCTGTCTTCCCTGCAGGCCCCCTTCAGATCCTGGAAGGTGGCTAAGAGGTCTTCAGACAAACCTTCTCTTCTCCAGGTGAGCAGCCTCAACTTTCTTAGCTTGTCTTTACTATATCCGTGTGTTACAAGACTTCCTACTCTTTATAGCCCTTGTTGACTGTTTGGAGCGTTCTTGGTTCCTTTCATGCAGTGCTCTTTCATCCAGGGCTATGTTTATGAGTAAATGTCTTTCTCTCTGGCTCCCAGTACAAGTCGCACAGCACCAGTTACAGTCATAGAGTTAAGTCTTCCCACTCCTGTTGCCCTACAGGGTAAGGCAGTAATCCCTGCTCCACATCAACCTCTGAGCTGTACTCACACATTATTTGCAATAACAGGCGATATAGTACAGGAAAAGTCCATAGCTGTTATGTATCACATAAAATGGACAATTTCATGCATGTCCCCTGCCTTATTCTTTCTTGGCTTATTAGCATAGACACAGCACAGCCAGATGCCCTCTTTCCACAAGAAAAAAACTAGTTTCCTCTTCCAATTACTCACTGGAAATCTGTCAGTGGAAATAGACATCAAGTACAAAGTTGTGGTAATTGCTTTAAGAAATAGCTAAAATAAAACCAAGAACTTTTAAATTGAATTTAGAAGGGGAAAAAATTCTTTCAACAGAAGCAGATACAGACAGTGGCATAGGTGCTAAAGCTGTCACCAATTTCAGTTCCCAGTACAAACTAGTCCATGATCCATGAATTCTGA
This sequence comes from Bombycilla garrulus, assembly GCA_013400315.1. Lineage (NCBI taxonomy): Eukaryota > Metazoa > Chordata > Aves > Passeriformes > Bombycillidae > Bombycilla > Bombycilla garrulus. Next base: position 1,046,990 of record VXBU01016903.1, read on the forward strand.
TCAAGATTAATCAAAGTGACCCATGTAGGCAAAGGAGAGCTTTGCTTTATCTTATTGCATGCTAAACAAGGTCTCCAAATTAGGATGTAAATGGTTTTTTTTGGAATTATTTCAAGCATTAAATAAAAACAAAGCTTGGATCCAAAAGTCTATCCGTGGTAAGAGTGATCAGAATACTAAAGGCAATTTCTTTCTCTGCTCTCTGATAAAAAGCGTTGTGAGGAGTTGTTTTGATTTGAAAATAGCAGCTGTTTGTCAACTGAACTGCAAATGCAGACTTTCAAAATGTCAGGAGCCACATGCGATCTTTGGAGAGATTAGTGTAGTATATATGGTGTAACAGGGAAGTTTATTTCGCCACTGCATTTCTTTGATCGTGGGAGTGCTTCACAACCCCTTTTCTCCTTTTGTTTCTTTCAGTCATGAGGCCGTAAACCCAGATTTATGATGGTATTAGTCTTTTGCCACAGAATGATTGGTATGTCCCAGATTCAGCCTTGTGGGATAAATATGAGCAACTAAGAAAAAAATTGTCTGAAATGGATGCAATCTTTTTTAAAAGAAAAATCTTTTAAATAATATTTAAATGGGAAAAATTCAAATGAAGACAGGTAAATATTAATTGTGGGATGTTTGAAAATACTATTTATATTGACTATTATATTTTTTCATAAGTATTATTCTGCAAGATTATTAATTTTACATTCTGTTATTTCTGAAAGGCTTTATTGAGTATATAGAAAACTTGAGACTATACTGAGAAATTTATACAAGAGGACAACAGTGAAGCCTCACTTATATTAACTATACTGTTATTCATGTACCTTTATGTTCTGTGATCATGTTTACAATGGAATGTTTGAAAAATTGTGTTCCCATTAACAATATGTAACAAATTCAGATTCTGTGATGTGGTAAAGTTCCAGAAATCTTTTCAGTTAATTTGGGCTAGAAAGCCAAATCTCTGGAATAAAGTATAGGAATTATGATGGATTATAGTATAGGAAACTCTGCTTTCTTTGAGTGGACATGACAACATGTATATAAAAAATTGATTAATAAGTCCATCTGAATAATCATCTGAGTGTCTTTCAAAGGTGAGGAATATTGCTAATAAAGATTCTTCCAGTGAACTTAGCATTACATTTATATTTACACTTAAATCTAAAAATATACGTACCTATGTTTAAAATGTTCTTATTCCACAATGTCTTTTCTTTTCCTGAGATATCTGAAAAATATGTGGCTTGCATTCTGATTCAAAACAGTATTAGTTTTTGAAGTTTTTTTTACTTCAATGTAGAAGATAAATTCCAAACTCAGCTGATGTTGTAATAGTGTTTTATCCTTCTCTTAGATATGCTTTACTTTTGGGCTCATCGGCCTCCTTTCCAGTATTAATGGAACCAAAGAGAATGACTGATGTTTCATATTCTTTGTCTTGAATTCTTAGCAGTTGCACACATATGAAAAGACTGATGATGACTGTGAAGTCAGGGACAAGATTTTTATTTTTCTGGAAGTCATTTGCCAGAGAACCCAAAAAATCCCTGCTCTGCTGAATAAGAATGGTAACAAATCAGGAAACAAAATGTAAGAAATTTTTTTTAAGAGAAAATAAATGGATTTCATATGCTCTTTGGACATGTATGAAGTGAGAATAAATGTAGCCACTTGTCTGAGTACTGATAAATGAAGTACTAACATTTGCCAGGTCGATCTCTGCTCTTGGACACTTACTTTCCTATAGTTAGACTGCAGTACACACTTGCAGTCCCTCCAAGGGGTTATCACCTGATGTCTGCCATGAAGATGGCTCAGAAAAGCAACTGCTCAGAATTCATAATTTCCATCCAGTAGGAAATTCCATAATTAACTTGAAGATCTGATGAAAAAAAACCTCAAACAAACCTAAACACCTAATTATTTGTTTTACACAGCATTAAACTTATATGCGAAATATACCATTCCAGAAGGGTGATAGAACAATATTTTTACCAAGATGTTTTTTCTGTTTTTCTCCCTAAGTGAGATGCTACTTTCCTAGCATTATATTTTTAATAGGCAATCATTTTCCTATGGAAAAATATTTAATCAGCTCCGCTGATGAGAAGCAGTTTCTGAGAAGTACAAATCTCATAAAAGTTTTTGATTGATAACATTTTAAATGACAGCGAAAATAAAATTAATTAAAGGTTGTTGCAAAACCATAGTGCAATAACCTTCAGGTGAGGGTGAGTGCTGAATAAACA
>VXBU01016903.1:1049282-1072590 GCA_013400315.1 Bombycilla garrulus
TCATATCATATCATATCATATCATATCATATCATATCATATCATATATCATTATCATATCATATCTAAACTTTTTTTAGACTGTAATAGGTAAGATGTATATTATACAAGATAATTGTAACCAGGTTTTAAACCACAAATAAAAATCTTAGCAAATAAAGAGAATAGCAAATAACCCTAATATTACTGTTCTAAAGGAAAACAATAATAAGGTGAGTATCAACTAAAATCATCTGTCTTAGCCAGAAAGTATCTAAGCAATACAAGTCTCATCAGTGGTAAGAAAAGTGGAAAACTAAAGAGCAGGATTTGTAAAGGCACTAGAAACACCAGAAATGCTATCCTACATTCTGAATTTAGGGTAACTTAACCTTACATTAACTTAAAGTTCACTCTCAAAAAAAAAAAAACAAACCAAACCAAACCAAACCAAACCAAACCAAACCAAACCAAACCAAACCACCCCAAAGAAAGAAGAAGAAAACCCCCCACATGAACATGCGCACCAGCAATCCATTCATTTCTAAAATAATTTGCAGATGTAATTGCACAAAGGCATTAAACAGATCATTTAGTTAATTAATAATGCAGAAGATACTTGTAGAGTACAAAGCTTATAAATTAAAGTAGGCCTCACTACTTATATTGCAATTTTTAAGTCAGAATAACATTTTGACTTAAATATGTACCTAGATATATGGTCCTGTAACAATGTAAATAGGAAATGATTACAAATAAATGAAGGAACAGCAATAGTTCTGCCCAAATGCAAAGCAGCATGGTTTGTTCTTTAAAAAAATCCAGTTTTTGCAAGGACATCAAAATTCTGTGTAAGTAGCTAAACTGAAAAAAATTTGGCTTCAATATCTGAAGACAATCTGATTTCATCCAGATGGATTTATTTTTAAAAATATCAGACAATGTGAAATATATATGGTTAATTGCACAGGAGGAAAATATCCTCAGATGGCAGATGACAACGTTAAAAACAATAAAGAAACTTCGGGTAGTGTTTCAAAATAGCAAATTTCATATGCTACTCTTACTGGAACTCATTTCTGCAACTAAACTTAAAAAAAATGGTATTTCCTATTTAATTTTTTTTTGTAGGCCCAAACACTCACATATACTTCTGTCTACCTAGGACTCCAGGAAATTCTCAGCCAATAGAATGTATTTAACAAATGATTTAACTTAAATGAAGCATCAGAAATGCCCCAAGTTCACAAAAGCCTGTTCCATTGAAATGTTCACTTTAGAGCCAGAAATGCTTGACTAGAGCCTAGGCATTTCCTCTCTCATTAACATTTTCCTTTCTGTGGCATTCAGTGTAGAATTTCTAACTACTGTTCCTCATATTTTCTTGGCCTGCCTCTTGTATTTAATTTTCATTTGCTGCTAAATCATTCAGGTTTTTTACTACTGCTGTATAAATATATGTTCAACCTTTCTACTTGCAGTTGGTGGAAACACATATTACTGAAATGCTATCCTCCTAAACACATCATGTTTTCCCCATATGTGCCCTTGCATCCTGCTAGTTTTAGACCTCTGCAAGGCTGAAATTTTGTTCAAAGTTTGGGTTAGGATCTGGGTTTATTTTTAGGTAAAAAGAATAATTCAGGCAAACACTGAAGTTGTTTTCGAAACATCTGCTAGTGCCTTCTGTGGATCTTTCTGTCAGACACAGTGCGGTGTCTGCCTGAAGAACATCAGTTCATTCCCAAAAGACTAGTATGTGTTAGTGGTGTATGAATAACTTGGAGGCTTTCTGTGACAACAAGGGATTATGCTAACTTGTCTCATGGCTAATTCTTGCTTGCCAGCAGAGCAATAGTGTTTGCCCATATGGGAATAATTTTTTCCTGAAGCCTGTCAGCTACCAATGCTCCAACTGAGCCTAGAATACTGGTGGGAAAGACACATGACCTTCTGTGAAGTGACAATTTGTTTCACATCTCAGACACTTAAAGGACTTTTGTATATACAACGACTTATTTAAATATGCTATTTCTGGAGAAATAGAGTACCCTCTCCTTGTAAAACTTGGCAGCTTTGCTTTGAGTAGACAAAATTAATGAAGAGTTAACAAGCAAAGGCTTAGTTTTCTGTTGCAGAACTGGGGAAAATGTTACAGAAAAAAACAGAAGCAGGCTCGTTAACATGATGTGTTAGAACATACTTGCAACACTCCACCTGTCTCTCACTTAGGGTTTTTCCTAGGTATGACTCAGTCAGCATAGAGCAGAAGTCACTCTGTTCTAGAGATATATTCATCTGCACCAAATGGCCTAACCCTGAAAATCTGTCTCTTTCATATGTCATCTTGTTACCCTTGAGGACACCTGAAGTTTCTATGTACCCTGGGAGCTGTGTTTCCCCTTACATTACGATTTAGGAAATGAAACATAAAGTAACTTTGATTATTAATTCATATTATGAGAAGGAACATAAAACTTCTTTTTAGTTTGGTTAGTTCACTTCCTGTGATATCCAAGAAGGTCTTTGGAACATTAATTTCTCATCTGTTTTACATTCTTGCTTAGGAATTCAATTGAATTAGGGTGTTAGCTGACTCCTCCCTTCCCAAACAATGTGATGTCCACTGTGGAAACTTTTCCACTTGGCTTTGTAAGACCTTAAAAAATGTGCAGAAGGAAAAACATTAATTGTACAACTACTTGGTTACGCCACAGATTGTGACACATCTTTAGTTTCTCATAGTAATCCTTTAAAACAGACAAATAATACAGATCAACTTTTTAACATGTTAATTCCTTTGTCCAGATTCCTCCCTCCCCTTTGCCTTTTTATAGGCTGTGTTAATACCAAAATTGTGTCCTGCTAGTTCTTGAAAGGGATATGCAAAATTTTTACCTTGGCATTAGCATGAGGAGTAGGCACTTCTAAAAGCTAGAAAGATTAAGTAATAATGCTCATAATCTTAAAAGCCTTTCACTTACTTGCAACTTCAAAGAGTAAAAAATCAAAAATCCAACAAAAAGTAGACAGGAAAGAAAAAAGTACGCACCTTGGACATTATGAATATATTTTAAAATATTTGGCACTGGAGTTTTTTATTCCATGTCCCTACCTATAGAATAACATACAAAGAGCTACTAATTCTTCATTAAGTTACGAAAAGTACTTCCATATCTGAGTGTTTCTTGCCATGTCCATTGAAAAGGGCTTAGCTGCCTGATAATTAGAAAAAAAATGGTCTTGAAGAGGACTTCAGGTTATTTTTACTTCATGAACAGCTGAAAGGTGTAATATTGGATTTGCATAATGCTTTGTGGAGAAGGCAAGTTCATGTGTTCATGGCAAGTAACATGAGAAGATGCCCTGGAATGGGATCATATGGAGAGGTGATTTATATAGGACCACTGTTTTCTTGCTGTGCTCATTTAAATGAATATTTTCAATGAATATTTATACAAAGATGAAACAGTTTTTTCTGTATATTTTCTCCACTTGTTTCAGAAATCCGTGATCTCTGATTTACTCACTCAGAAGTCTCTAATGGCTGCCCCAATCAACACCTCTAACCATTTATTTTCTGCTCCACTGGTGGTAGCTATAGGTTTGTACTTGGAAATGAGTAAAATTCTTTACAAATCTGTGGGACAAGAGTTCCAGGTAAACCCTGTGTTTTTGCCTAACAGAGTTCATTCAGTCTGACAGCTCATTAACAAAAACTGGTCACTGAGCCAGAAGTACCATCTGGAACTTCTACTGGGAATGGCAGGTGAAGACTTTGGTTAAAAGGAGCATAAAAGGATGTTTTAGTACCAGAGGAATATGTCTTCTGAGTAGTTTGTAGCCTGTAAATGGAATGAGGAGAGTATGTAAAAGCTCTATTAGATAGAATGGTAGATATTGTTCACTAGCTCTGACTAGAAAGTCCTATTAATGCTGGCTAGTGGAAATCTGTGAAAGATTATTTGTAGGCAGCAAAGTTTATGAAACGTTATAGACTGTAACTACAATGTATTAGATCTGATCACATAATTTCTTAGCTTAAAAAGAGCTACCCACTTTTTTTTTTTCATTTTATGTAGTTAAGCCTTCCAAAACTTGGCAAGGTTTAACAGAAAGATAAGAATGTTGAAAAAAATGACTTATCGTGCTAAACTTAGGAATCACAAACAATTCACTAAAAAAATTTTCAGATAAAGTGGAATGCTAAAAGTTACCCAGATTTCTGTAACATTATTGCCAGATGTGCAGCAGAGCATTATAGTTGCTTTAAGACACAATTTAATGTAAGTTAAGTCCTGTGATATAGAAAGTAATTTTGTATTTTTAAATTTAGCTTTGATGTCTTGGATTATATTGATTCAATTTTTTATATTACACAGAATTATTCAAATTTCCCACTCCAGATCACTAGCAAGTGGTTTCCAGAAAATCATACTTTAGTTATAGAGGTACTAAATGTGAACTGTGTGCCTTTGATTGCCTTGATTTAGGAGTACACCATGCACCCTTCAGGTGCCAGGCTTTACACCATGGCACTGCTTTCCAGCATCTCATTCCCCAGTGTGTCTGTTCATCCAGGGTTGCCCATCCCAGGTGCAGAATCTGGAATTTTCCCTTTTTGAACTTCATGTGGTTGGTGATTGCCCAGCCCTCGGATCTGTCGAGATCTCTCTGCAGGGCCTCCCTGCCTTCAAGGGAGTCAAAACTCCTCCCAGTTTTACGTTGTCTGTGAACTTAGTTAGTATGTCCTCCAGTCCTGCCTCCAATTCATTTTTGAAGATGTAGAATAGCACAGAACCAGGATGGAGCCCTGTGGAACCCCACTAGTGACAGGTCACCAGTCTGATGTCACCCATTCACTGTAACCCCTTGTGTCTAATGCATGACCCAGTTGCTCACCCATCCCATGGTGTGTTTATCCAGCTGTGTGCTGGACATTTTGTCCAAAAGGATACTGTGAGAGACAGTATTGAAGGCTTTACTGAAATCCAAAAAAGACTACATCAATTGGCTTCCCTTCATCAGTTAGGTGGGTTACATTGTCATAAAAGGAATTGTACATTCAATTTAATGCTCCTACCCTCTTCCAGTAAGGAAATGTATTTATGTTGTTCAGAACAACTGCATTGTTTATTCTGGAGCTTGGGTTGGTCCATATGTCAGCTGTCATCAGTCTTCCTGGGTTCAGCCCAATTGTGATTTGGATCTCTCCAGCTCCTATGATAAAGTTTCCAATACATTTCCAATACAGCATTAGAGTTGCAGCCACCCCAGTTATGAATTGAAGAATTTTGTATGACTTGCCATACTGTGCCAAACATTATCAAGGCCAGGTAATGGGCCGTGGTACTGTTTACTGTGGAGGGTTATTTCAGCTCAGGCTGAAATCGAAAGTCTTCTACCCAGTATAGTGCATAGGGCAGGATTTTATATTCAAGTGGTGGAACAAGAAGACTGGTTTTAACTATTTTTATGTGTGCAGAAAACATTTGACAAAATATGTATTTTCAGTGTCAGAAGAGTAAAGAAATATGCTAAAAATATTATGTGGTGCTTCTGCTAAAAACTATATTTTTTATAATTGCTTGAAACCTGTTCCCAGAGGATTGACATGAAACACAGCTAATGTTTATTTGTATCTACTGTAGGAGGCACTAAGTTCTAATATGTACAGAGTCAATATTATGTCATCACAGAGTCATATTATTTCAACATGTAGCATAAACTATAGAAATAATTTGGTGCCATGTCTCCAACTTACGTATTTAGGGTCCCCTTAGGTGTTGTGGAATAGTACTAGATACAAGATGTAAGCCTCAAACTTTTATTTTGGTGGGGAGTTGTTTGTTTTAGTAAGGAGGAATAATGGAAATATTTAGATAATCCCAAATTTTCAAAATTATGATCAGTATTCAGTATTTTCTTTCATCTTTCATTTTAAAATACAATTTCCATTCAATTTCCTCTCCTTACAGGGTCTCCCTGCAACACTCTTTGTATTTATTTTCCTGTTATGAGGAGAGGCAAAACCAAAAAATATAAGGTTTGATCCATTATTTTAAAGGGAGAGACTGATCCCATAAATCATTACTTATAAAAATACAAATAATTACTTCAGTTTTGGCCCTTCACATCACTGAAGATGACATAAGGGTAAAGGGTTGAAATGTTACGAAAAGATCTAGAAATATATTTCAGACTTAAATACCTTTAGAGAATAATTTGCCCTTAATTATTTTCTATCAAAGCTTCTGACCCGTAGATGAACAGAAACACACCCAGAAAGAATGGCTGCTGTGATAGCATTCCATCCCAAGCAGAAAGTTCACATTTCAAGAATGCCTTAGCAGATGAAGAGCTGGACAGAAATAAAAAGTTCTGTTTGCAACAAACTTTTGCGGTCTTGTTTTTCTTCTCAGGACAAAACCAAAACCTTTCCAATATTTTCAGAAAAGGAAATTGTGGTGAAACATCTGTTTTCTGATCAGAAAGGTCAGCTTTTGGGTTCATGTCTTTTGCCACTGGAAACTATCCAAAAATCTATCCTGGACACTTGAAATTTTGCACTGTAAACATTGTCAAAAATCAGTATTTCTCTAAAAGACATCCTGCTGGCTTTGATTCAGATGCTTGTTTTGACCAAAAACAAAGAAACCTGTCAGACTTGTGGAGTAGTTGGGAAAACCTAGATGGAAAAGGTGGGAGGGGGACAGTAACTTTGATATTAGCAGCGTGGCTTAACTATTCCCCACAAGAAAGTGTGTAAGCCAGGGCCATAGACAACAGCGACCATCCAGGGTCAAATTCCATAATCACCGCAGATTTCTTCCTACTGCATGGAACTCTTCATACTGATTCTAATGAACAATAATTCTCTTTTAAGCTTTATAAAATACACATAGTGACACTTAGTAATTCATGTTTATTGTTGTACTTGTGTCATACAAACAACAGAGACTTTATTAAATTTAAGGTTATTAGCAGAATGTGTCAAGCACCAAGGCAAATAGCTAGAGCTGAGTATCTTTTTTTAACTTCTTTGGAATTAATGCACAAGGAAATTTTATGGAAAAAAATGTAAAACTAGATTTTATAGAAGGCTCAGTGGGGCAACACATTCTTGGATTATAGTGAAGCCTTACATTGTCCTTAGCTACTCAGACAGTATGCTTCAGTTACCACCATATTATTCCAACTAACTACTATGAACAGATTCCGTTGAAGACTTATATAACATTTATAGTTCTCATCAAACCAGTATTCCCAACAGAATTTCTCAGTTTTTCCACATTTAAAATTCCTTTGTGCTTCAATAAATGTAGAGTCAGCTCTACTTTAGGCTACACAAGAGATTTTATGAGAAATCATATGCATTGAACTAACAAAATCTCAGTGCTTGACTAGAGGCAGAGATCAAGTTTATGATTCAATTTATTCTGATAAATGTTAATGCTATATATTGTAGCCCTTAATAGTTCCTCATATGAGCATATTCTTCCTCATTCTGAAGTACTGTGATACCATCTCACTTGAATCAGGAATATCAGCTTTTTTTGCAATACCAAGCACCATGCTTTTTGTACATACCATTCTGAATATTGCTAATATTGTGTAATGATTTTCAGAGGACTTTGTTTCTCGGTGTCCCTGCTGATGTGTGCAATAAGGCTGAACAGGTTGGGAAGACACGGTGTTTCAGCTGGCTTTGGGAAATGAGACACAGCTGTTCCAAAGTTTTATGAGTTTCTGAGTTATGCAAGCAATTTGTCATGACACACATAACTTCATGGTTTGCTTTTTGCTTGACCCTGCTGAAGCTGAAATAAAATTGTTGGGGATCTGGTTGATTTTGGCTGCTGTTGGCAGGAAGAATAGTGATTCTTGAGATAAAGTGGCATCTATCAGCAGGAGCGTATCATTACCAAATGCCAGGCAAAAGACAGGACCTAATCCATAGGTAAAGGCCTGCTCAAAAGCATGTGCAGAGTTTAGTTCTTCCCCCAGCACTCTCCTGTTTTGTCCAATACTTCTTTTATGATCCAAGAGGAGGCAAATCAGAGAGGAGATGAGGATGATATTAAAGCCTAATATGATGGATGTGTTTCTAGTGTCTTGCATTACATAAGTTTCCCTAGGAAAGTTCTGTGGGTCCTTACACAGGGTGAAGTTTTAGAATAAATTCAAATATGCATGAATAGAGATCTGTGACACCAGACTGCTCTGTGTGTCTCTGCCCTCCTAATAGGTGCTAGGAGGAACTGTGCTTGTGGTGACCTGTAGAGTACTATGACATTTTCTTTTTGCTTTGTAAATGTACTGTTGTGCTGTCATTGTATCAATGCTCTTCAAACCTCCATGGAGCATCCTTCTCCTGCTGTCTCTGATAGGCATTCTGCTGGAACAATGCCTATGGCATTATAAAAGGTAAAAAGGTCAGACCTGCTCTTTCTGTAGAAAGAAGGAACTGTAATTTTGCCTAATGCTGTGCAACAAGAGAAATATATCTAACTTTTTCACTTCTTTTTTATTTTCCAAGTACACAACCTTTTGCACTGAAGCCATTTAAATTCTAGTTAAAGGAATTCCCCTTAGCTCACCTTGACCTGAGAGATGCTTGCTACTCTTCTTTCACATTATTTTCCATTTCCCAACTCTTATATGTGAAACATCAAGGGGATATTCTGGTTTTTAGGCTGCAGGGTGTGAGGACGACGAAAATGAGGCAAAGGAGGAGAGGAAGTCACTTGACTTTTTGGGATAGGGGTGATTTTGATCCAGCTGCTGGTGGAAACTCTTAGCTTCTGAGCCAGTCTCTTGCTGCTGAGACAGCCTCACGTGCTTTTTCTTTACTGCACACATGGCTTGCCAAGGACATGCGGCTTCACTTCCAAGACACATTTTCATTCTTTCAGCTTATGTTAAATGTTACCAATGAAAAGGGAAGCAAGTCGAAGGTTTTCATTAACTCTTTAAGGAGAAAATTATATTTACAAAAAGCCCAAATAGATTTTATACTTTTCTCTGTTTATGTGAGAAAACAGTAATTAGCTTATTTTTAACACATTTCTAAAGCAACCAAACAGTAGTTTATCTTTGGAAAGACCTGATAAACAATTAAGGAAAACTTTGATAAACAGAATTCTTTGATTAATACTGAGATTAAATAGGAGGAAGATGCTGTACTCCTGACACTCAGGTTTGTTTGCTCAACAGGCTTCTGTATTGCAGTTCAGTACTGAGTTTGTGGGGAGTTTATCACCCCACTTTATCACCCCCCATTTTATTTTTTAATTGTGAAGACAGTTACAAGGAAATAGAAATATTTGCAGAAAAGCACATATTTGCAATGTAGTATGAGAGGCAGCCCCAAATCTTTCTCATAAGGAAATACAGAAAAGTTAAGGTCACAGATGAAACCACAGGTATGCGTTCGTGGTGAATTCTAGGCAGATATGAGTTGGTTCAGGAGAACAGCAGCCAGGCATCATGTAAGAATACCAGCTCAGCCCAAACCCAAGCTAATACACCCTGCTCGACAGCAGTGGCCTGTCTGGAGCTTCAGAGATACCAGTCTACAGTGGCTCCACATGAAAATAACTTGTCTTATGTCAAAGTGACCTTGTAGAACAGCAGATTGGTGTACTCTTACTGCAGGACACTGTGGACTGAGCTAACTGAGATTCTGAACCTATTACCCGTATTCTGCCACCAGCTGGACACTTAGAAAATTCCTTTCAGATCTAAAAGACTGCTGAGCTCTGCTTCTGCATGATGTATGTTTGGATAAGATACTAAGCTTCTGTGCACTGTCAAAAAAGAAGTCCTCTTCTCCATATTGACCCTTTAAAATATTCTCCTAATCTCTACTGAGTTTCTATTCAAGTTTCAGCCTTAAATTTTGTCTATTTCAAATTCACTAAATTTCACTTTTGGAAAATAGCTGCTTGGGAACCTCAGTTGTACTTTCATTCTCCAAAAATTCTTCCTGCTGTTCTCCATTCTTAATAGTCTGTCTTTCTGTCAGGCTGCAGAAGACAGAAAAGTCTCTGCAGGTAGGTAGGCCTTCATGCATATGTCTGAGGATAGCTGGGATTCCTACATACCATTATCTTAAAAATAAATACCGGGCACTCCTCAGGATTTTCCCGACAATATATTGCTTTGGTTGCCCCTCAACTATCTTATTTAACACATAGTTTACCAACACATAAAAACTATTGCTTAGAAACAATTAGTATTCTTTTCTTTGCCCTAATTTTAAATCCCCTTTCTGTCACATTATACCACTAGCAAAAATATAGTCCTCATCCTGTGCTATCATTTTCAGTACAGAACCTCTTTCAGAATTATCGCTCTGGGCTTTTGTTGATTTCTGTAATTCTAATTAGGTTGCTTTGTCTTTTCTTACTGACTGATAACAGCCATTAAATATTCTATTTCTACTTGAAAACAGAAGTTGGTCTCTTTGTGACACTGTTCTCTTTACTGCTTAAACAACAAGGCCAAGGACTAGTTTAAGCCCCAGGCCACATGGTTATTATCTACACAGTGCTTCACTTTGAAAAGTCTCATTCTCCACTGTTCACTGTTTGTTTCCATGCCAACTGCATTACTGACTGGAACCTGCATTTCTCTATGAACAGCATATTTTATTTAACCACTCTGTAGTTTCCTCTATTTATCATTGTCCTTTATGCAATACCATTTGGCTTTCACTGGCATATTTTAAATCCTATCCAAATTACCTTTTCCTCTCTCATTAGCTTGAAAACTGAAATATGCCACAGCCTAATAAATTGTTCCATGCAGCTGAGCTCAGATCTGCTTAAAAAACACCATGTGTTTGTTGGTATCTTCATCTGCATAGCAAGTTGAACCCTCACAATACAGTCTCTATGGCTGGTGCCAGTGTCTCAGGCAGGGAGTAAGACAGTAAAAAATGAATAAAAGAGTCTCTTTAATATCAGATTATAAATACTTCTACCAATATGGTAGGGCAGGAATTTGGCTAACACAGAACCTGGACCCCAACCTCCCCTTCCAAGCTGACCGTGGCTGCCACTGCCATGAGCCAGGCAGAAGCAGGGGACAAGCCTGTTCTCTCAGGCTGAACTCCCCATACCTTGGGGGCAGGACCCTGGCTTGGCAGGTATCTCTCTCACAACCAGTTCCCTGCTTTGGGAGTTGGCCCTGTCTGAGGCTGTTCCCAACAGGCAGCTTGGGCACTGTCACATGTGTATTGGAATCTAAGCGTTTGACCATGTAGATGTGGCCAAATCATGCCCTGTGGACAAAGAATGGATTCTGGAACTACTTAGGCTGTATAGTTATTTTTCTTTTCTTTTTGTTGTATTTTTTTTTTTCTAATCTGATTTTCAGCTCTCAGGTGAAGAAGGAAAAGCAAATCAGCTTTCTCTTAATTTTCAGTCCTGTTCCTTTGTCACCAGGCTATTTGTCTTTTGCTTAGATAAAATGATACAAGTGGCTTCCATATATGTTGTATACATATACAATTTTATGTAAAACTTGTAGATGATTTGCTTTCAATGCCTTTGAGTACGCAGATCTGCTGGACTATTAGAAAGAAATGAATTTTGCAGCTGGAATATTTATTTACAGCATAACAAACACTGAAGTACAACTGTGACATCAGTACTTGGAACAAATTACCCATTAATCAAGAAAGCAACCTGACCTTCTCTGTTTGTATGGTACTCCTGTCCCCAAACCTCGTTTATTTCCATTTACAAGTCCCAGTTGCTGACATTTTAGCCTAAAAACTGTAGATATAATTATGGAGAAAAGTAGATGGACTATTAAAAAAAACCCACTTAATCCAGCATAATTCTTCTTTTTAATAACAGTGCTTAAGAAGTTGATGGTTGAATGGCATTCCTGTTGCACACGTAGTCATAGTAAATGATACCTTAAACTGTAGACAACTATGGAGTGCATTAGTAGTAGATGCTCCATCACTGGAAAAGATTCTTGTCATGTTAGATGTTAATCCATAGGAAAAAATGGGCAACAATATGGGATTCATACATGATAGCTACTTCCCAGGCAGAGAAATCAGCATATTTCCCAATATAAGAAACCTGAACAGAAAATAGGAAGTGTGATTTTGCTTCAAGCTTCTGTTTGGACAGGACCCCTTCATATTCACCTATTATCTTGCTTACTTCTATTCCTTTTGTCTACCTCTGCTCATTTTTTGTAGAACTAGTAGCCCTCTGGGTCAGAAATTTTCATTAACAGTGAGAAAAAAGGAGTTTCTGTGTGGTGAGCACCTTGGAAAAAATGGTCATTTACACATTTTTGGTGTTGAAGACCCTCTCTATGAACTAAGAGAATATAAAAGTTGATTCATATATATAAATGAATGAATGAATGAATGAATGAATGAATGAATGAATGATGAATTAATGAAAAAATAAAGAACAAGGGAAATAAAAATAAATTGACAAAAATATAATGACTAAAGTACACATCATCCATTCTTTCATCAGTGCAATTTTCTTATGGCTGTTCTCTGTACTTAGGAAGATTTATAAGACTATCAAAAAAATTTTAATGCATCAGAATACACAATATTTTTGTTTGTAAACTCAACTTAGCCTAGATTTCTTCTGTTCCTATAGTAATGTTTTTAAACTCAAAACTTTACTCAAAGCTCCCTTCCCTTCCCTTCCCTTCCCTTCCCTTCCCTTCCCTTCCCTTCCCTTCCCTTATTCTAAATGTCCCTGCAGGAAAGGGATTTATGATTTACTGAATGGAAAGAATTGTATCCTCTAGAAGCTAAAAAGTAGCTTGGAACTTTTTACCTTCCATTACTTTGTCAGCCTCCATAACTCTTCCCCTACTGTAATTGAAGCTCTCTTTTGCCCAGGAGAATGTATGAAATACAGCCTGCAGCTCAAGGGGGAAAGTACTGCTCTTCGGTTTCTTATGAGACTGCCAGTGCTCAATCAAGACTGCCTCAATAACTTGTCCCTGAAGAAATGAAATGTATCTCCTCTCTCCAGTTTTCTCTTCTCTCTGCAAAATACATTCATTGAATTGTCATTTTTATGCTTATTTAGACAAGGAAGCTCAAATATAGCACATAATTGTTGCTTTTTTAAAAAAAAGGTAAGGAGCCAGAAATATGAAAAATAGATAGATTTTTCTAGTCTTATGTTTTTATGTTAAAGATGCCGCTTTATTTTTTGTACATAATTTGTATGAAATATTTATGCTTAGAGACATACATCACACACTCTTCTGACAGATCTTTATACCATACTTCTTCATGAGCACATCTGTCTCAGTAGTACGGTGCAACAGCACTGCTGTTTGTGAAATGCTCACCAGAGAATCAAACCTGGAAGGAAGAAAAAAGGAGGAAGGGTTTTCTAAAGTTGTTTCCTGTTGTCGTGGCTTCATACAATAGAATGAGTCAGATAAAAAAAATCCCTTCATTTATAAAAGGATACAACATAAGATACATATGTGTTCTGTTGTTTGGTCCAAAAAATTAAATGTCATGAAATAGAGATTCATTGGGAGATACAGTTTGAGTCTGTTGAGATAATGCCTGAATTAAAAAACCCACAGAAATTAGACCCTTAAATTGGGTGAAACATGTTAAAGAATGCAGGATAGAGAAACAACATTTGCAGCAATTATTCACGTGGCTTTGTAAAAAGACAGCCCATCAAAAAACATCAGTAGGCTTATATTTTCTATAATAGCCAGTGAAAAACAACCACAGGTCAGAAGAAAGCATCATATTAGATGTGGAGGATCACCCCATTAAAATGTAAATCATGCTTTTCTTTGAAGTAGCATGATAATTCATTTCTGTTCGTAAGTGTTTCTTGCTGCTTGTTCCCATTATTTTTGTTTGTTAAGTATAGAAAAATTAAAACCAGGACACATTGTCTCCAGTTTTTACATTTACTGTTATTAATAACTTGTACAGTGATGGGAAATAGGGCAAGAGAAGCAAACACTTATAGTAATTTCACTAGGATTCAGACAAATCCTTCATCACCTCGTTGGTTGTTTTGGCTTGTCTTCTCTATTTGCTTGCTAAATCCATGAACAGGCATTCAGGAAAAAACAGTATTCTTCTCAGACAAGATTTCAATAGAAAAAAAAAAAGAGGCCACCTGGCTTTTGTTTGATGGTATTTCCAAAAACTTTTCCCACCCCAAAGACATGTTCGGGTTGTTTAAAGAGTTGCTCCTAAAATACATGAAGTTAATAATAGCAAGTGTGGCCAATTTCGAGCTGAGCAGGAGGGTGGAGACAAGGTTTGCAGGACTGGTAGTGAACACACCTGCTCTGTGCCAATGTGCATGCTTCTATCTAAGTACAGAAGAAACAATCTAAGTCCTTCTGGCCTGGTGTTCCTCACACAGGACCTAACCTTTGAGAGTACTTTACTACTTGGTTCACTATCAACAATTTCCCTCTGGATCATACCAGTCTGACTGTAGCAGTTTTATTTCCAATACATGAAAGCATGTGGTCTTGCAGAAAAACAACAACAACAAAAAGTATTTAAATTACATGTTTTTCTCATAAAGGAAATTTACCTTGTAAGCTTCATAGAAAATAACCATAAGAAGTGCTTGGCTTCAACAAGGAAAAGAAAAAATGAATTTGAACTGGTTTCATTATGTTCACTTCTTCTGGAAACTTCACCTAGTAATAAAGAGTATGCTTTTTAAAAAAAAATCTATCCAATTTCTGTTATTCAGATCTGGTCCTAGCTGAAGTCTTATTACTTTCCTGTTGAAGAAGGCACAAAGTTAAAGCACGGTCTTCTGGATGAACAACAGCGTCTCCTCTGTGTGTAGTACTACAAAGTATTCTCCCTCTGTTCTGAGTTCCAGTCAGGTTTACCCTCAAACCGAACTCCCATGTGTGTTCAAACACCTGTCCCGGATTCTTGCCCTTTGCTGGGCTGATTTCAAGAAATTATCTCTAGAAAAAAAATGAGTCCAGTGGAACTTTGATGTTATGGATTAGTACAGTTGTCCAGTGGTTCAAAATCATGATCACCTATTGATCTGCCAGTCAGCACTGAATATATTAATGAATCAAGGATGAGACACTCATATGGAAAGTGCCTGGTTAAGGTCATCAGCAAAGGATTCCAGAACCTGTGGCACATCAAAAAGGGGGAAAATATTGCATTAACAGCAATGTCAGGTTCCTTCTTCTCAATAATACTTTTAACAAGATAAACTGTCAATAAGTAGATAGCATTACATCATAAAAGCCCTCTAAATTTATGGCTACATTACAAGTAGCCAGGATGCATTGCCAAATACAGTATATTAACTTTTTAACTGCAAATCAACTTTATAGTTTGCATGTGTTAAAACCATTTCTTTTATACTGCAAGTAACACTTGAAAAATCCCCCTTTGGCAGTAACAAGGGATGACTTTCAACCCAGAGAACACTGGGCCCAGTGAACAAGTTCTGAAGTGCATTTTATGTTTCACAAAGGCTCAGCTGAAGAGAAAGTGGTGGAAGTGTCCAAAGACAGGACACTCACTCATGACTTTGTGTGCTGTCTAGTTCATATACTTGCTTTCCAATAGTTCAATAGTTTCAATGCAGAAATTGTTTCATTTTGAAAGCAATAAGCTTGATAAGTCTAAAAACGAAGATGAAAGGAAGGTGTTCATCTCCTCTGGACCCCACAGACTGAGTATTATTTTTTCACTCGTGTAGCAAGATAAATTTTTAGCACACTTTATTGAATGGAAATATATATGTAAAAATTATAGGGAAGCTGAAGGTTTAAGTATGGGCTTTTGTACAATATTTGTAAGCAAGGGTATCTGCTTAATTTAATTTAATATTTTTCATTTCATTAGAAATCTGCTATACAGATTTTCAATTTTAATGGTGCATGTTTAGAATCTAAGTTTAAATATCTTAGTTTCCTAAGGGAAAATCTAAATGCACTGTTGAATTTATGAAGCAATCCAAAATGGCAAAGAATTAGCCTTTAAATTTAACTTTTCCCAATGTATAAACATAACAGATTTGGACAGAGAAATGAAAAAGAAAGGCTGTGTACAAATTCTTTGAGGAATAAAATTTAGAACTTAATTCGTCTTTGGAGAAGATGGCTTAGCAGACTCATAAAAGACACATTTCAGAGAAGTCTGTCTCATTGTTCTTTATTATTAATGTGAAAAACAAACAAAAAGAGGACCACCTCTGTGTTTGTCTGTGTTTTTCTTCATGAAAATGTAGCCAGTGATGTAAGAATTAGAGAAAATAAGAGAGTGGGTAATTTCTGAAAAGGAACATTTTCAAAGTCTTCCATTATGTATGAATAAGTCTTGAAGGCGGCTTTTCTCTGTGGTTCTGCTTTTGGCAGTAACACATCTATGCCTGATAATGTGTGAATCAATATGTTTAACTCCTGTAGAAAAATGGTAGAAAGTTTAATAAAATTT
The DNA here is from genome assembly GCA_013400315.1 of Bombycilla garrulus. NCBI lineage: Eukaryota > Metazoa > Chordata > Aves > Passeriformes > Bombycillidae > Bombycilla > Bombycilla garrulus. Next base: position 1,065,732 of record VXBU01016903.1, read on the forward strand.
TTCTGTAATATCTTGGGAGCAATGTTCTGGCGGAAATCCAGAAAAAAATTACTTAAATGAATAAGAATTTGTATTTGTGGGCTAATTCAGGAAGACATAACCTAGGGGTCCTTAAAACAGTATTATTGTATTTTCTGCCATCATTGATAGTAAGGTAATTACAGATACTTAAGGGCTGTTTCTGGATTATTTCATAGTCTAAGAGTGAACTGTTATTTTGAACTGTGACTCCTTCCCCTGCAATTACAGATTTTTTAAACACCTTGTAGTTCTTGAACAAAATTTGCATTATTTTTTTCTGTAAAACTCAGTGTGTGTTGTGAAGCTCAAGACAGGTTAATGTATGGTTTTGAGAGTTTGATAGGTATTTGATAGGTGCCTGAGGTTCTGGAATTCTCAAGAAATGAAGACATATGTAAATTCAGAAATATTTGTATAGGCAGAATAGAAGAGAGAATTGAAATTTAAATTATGGACATCAATATCTCAAACTTTTACATCTGAACAGGCAGCTGACTGGGAGTCAAATTTACAGAAGATTCAAATAAAGTTCTAGAGCAAGATCTATTCTCTGTTGCATCACAGTCTTGGGATATTTATTTTAGTTATTATGATTTGGGATTCAATTCAGTAGGTTTTTGTTATTACAGAAACCCCTCTTATAAACATCTGTCTAGGGGAATATGGAGTATTAACTATTATGACTGAAAGATTCTTACTCCCTTGCCTCTGTGCAAGTTAAAACACTGTGAAACTGTCTATTAAAACATGAGTCATCTCATCATAAATAACTAGTTAGTCAGGTTTTATTTACCCTAGGTAAATTCATACTCATCTTCCAAATCACTGTTTGGAAATTATGTGTTTGAAAATGTCTTTCCAGAGGACTTTGTCCGCAGTCTTCCTGGGGTTACACTGGGTATCCTGATTTCCACCCTTGTTGCCTTCTTTATGGTTGATAGGAAACTTCTGTGATTGCTATCACCTTTCAAAAATTACTTGCAGTGGCTTTCTGATGATATATGCAGGAGTCCACAGGCATGCATCTTCTCTAATCCTGTAGACTTCTTCATGTCCAGATGGCTTAAGCGTTCCCTGTCTGTAACCTTGTTACTGATGCTGTATTCCCACAGACTCTGCGTTGCTACCGCATCTCATCATTTTCAGTGATGTCATAGACATCTGACTGTGCATGGACCCTAAATTCCTCTTGCTTATTTTTCATGTGCATTTATTTGTGTGCAAACACTTGAGATAGGGTCTAGACCACCCCCCGAAGTGGAGTGAGAGAGATGGCCCTGTTCTTTGAGTGTTTTCTATGTTACCTTGACTCACTTTGGGCACCATCCTTGATACATCTAGTTTAGAATCATAGAATAGACTGGGTTGGAAGGGAGCATAAAGATCATCTAGATGCAATTCCCCTGCCATGGGCGGGGATGTCATTCACTACACCAGGTTTCTCAGTGCCCCATCCAATCAGGCTTTTAACATTTACAGGGATAGGACATCCAGAACCTCTCTGGGCAACCTGTTCCAGTGCCTCATTACCCTCTGAGTAAAGAATTTCTTCCTAACATCTAATCTAAGCCTGTTTTCTTGCAGTTTAAAACCACTGCCACTTGTCCCGTCACTATCTGCCTAAATTAAAATCCTCCTAATTATAAACTCCCTCAGGTACTGGAAGGCCAAACTGAGGTCTCCCTGTTAGCTTCTCTTCTCCATGCTGAACAACTCCAGCTCTCTCAGCCTGTCTAACTGCAGAATGGTTTGCAGACCCAACTCTTGCTTTTCCTCACAGACCATCTACTCCTACCATATTTGCAAGAGGAAAGAGTTTTACTCTAGCATAATTTTAGCTGTAGCTCCTCTGCTAGCTGTCATAACAACAGGTAAACTTCACCCTTTCCTCTTTCATGCACAATGGACAAGGACATCTTGAAAATCTCTTTGGTTATGTTATTTTTGATTATGTTTATTTTTTCAAAATATGTGTGAAGAAAAAGTACAAATATTCCCCAACTAGAATTTGTTTAGAGTTTCCTATGGCATCTTAAGAAACCAGACATCCAAAATTCTGTCATATCCATAATTACTGCCTGCAATACTGAAAAAAAAAATGATTTCAGCATTCATGTATTTTGCAAACAAAGGAAAACTAGAAGAACAAGCCAAACAAGAAAACAGCTAGCAGATGCTAGGCTTATGGTGTACAATATACAAATATTTTCCTTCTGAGGGCACATCTATTATTTACAAAAGAAAGTTTAGAAAATAAGTGGTGGCAAGCTTCTGGGTTGCTAAGAATTCCTAAAGACTGAGCTAAAGATTTCAGTTTAGTCCACATAGCAACTATTTGGAGAGAGTCTCACTTTTCATGCAGTCATCTTAATTAGGAATTTACTGCACTAAAGGTAAAAAATCCAATGTAAGAACTCTAAAATGTATTCCCACTAAGAATGACCTTAAAAATGATAACTGGTTTTGTGTTGTTATAAAGCTTTTTTTAATAGGAATATTTTCATGTTTAGCTCCAGGTTTCTACAAACTTACTGTGTCAAAGCCTCTCTAGGATTCCCAAAAGACCAAATTCCAACTGTGCTGACAAATATGCTTATCTGTGAAATTGATAGCAATTATCTGTCGCTCTGCCACTCTGCAGTAATTTCTAGAAGAGTAAAAAGAGTGGCATACAGGCACCAAATATTCATCTAACTTGTGCCTTTTTACTCTTTTTAACATAATTGCAAAAGCATAAAAAGAATAGTCCATAATCATTTAGGATCATCACAGTAAATAAAAGGTTAGAAGGCCAGACACCGAGCTGCAAAACCTAGAATGTGTAGCAGTCTGTTCCAGGACTTTTAATCTGTTGACCTGTATATATGTAGAGCCTTTGGGTTAATTCACACATAACTAAGAAATCTGTGTGAATTCAGAAACATGAGCGCATGGCCAAAAAAAAATAGGTGGAACAGCTATATGGCATTTGTAGGAGGGTCTTTGGAAGCTGTTTGGGAAATGCATTTCCATGCATGCAGCTGAACACTGATAAACACACCCATCCCATTTACACCCTAGCACATAGTGCATGAGGGAGAAGGTCAGTGATGAAAGCCCAGAACAAACAGTATTGTGTTTTGGCTGTGGAGGAACAGTTACGAGCATGGAAAAGAGTCTGCGCTGACACCACTGATCTGAAAATGAATCCAGGAACATGTTAGCTGGAGGATTTTCCACAAGTCTGAAACATCCCACAGCTGCAGCATTTGTTTAAATAGACACTTGTTTTCTGAGTGAAATTGCTCAGTAAAAATGCTGTGAAAACAACAAAGACAAGTAAGTTTATACCAGAGGTCTGTAGTCAGGGTTCTTTACATAGCTGAGCATCCACAAATGTGACAGCAATCAAGTGCACAAGATTTTCTTTTCCTGTGTTAATTGGTGTGATGAAATTGTTTCTAAAGTTTGGAGAAGTCAGTAAAAAGCAACTGGGAGAAAGGAAAATGGTCCCAGACTCCTGGCAATTAATAAAACAGAGCTGAAATGTAAACAGCATGGTGTAGGTAGAAGAATTTCTTGTTAATCTTTCTGTTATTTAGTAAAAACAGTCTTTTTCCCAGTGTAATGGTCTGAGGTAATGAGCTTAGAAGTGTGTTTCCAAGTTCTAATGCATCAGACTGGACACACATGGGCTTGTAGCATAACAAGGAGGCAACTGACACACTGGCGATGGCCACACTGATGATGACCACACTGGATGCCTGAAACATCGGTGCACTAGCCATGAAACATGTAGGAGGAGTGCTGAGAGTCCTGAAATCTGCTTTCTTCTAAACAAAAGTAGTGCTTTTTTTTTTTTTTTTTTTTTTTTTGCCTGAGTGCTAGTATCAATCTGATGGCTCATGCAAATAGGAAGAAGAACCGAAGAATGTGTCAGTGAAGTAATCAAAAGGGTCAGAAGGAATTACAAAAACACTGTTTTGGAAGTAATTATCTTTCTTTTTTGCTATCCCCAGTGTTTCTCCATGTTTTCACCTTTATTTATTTCTTCAGTAGTCCTGGTTCTAGTCCTACGGCAGAGACATTTTATTGCATAAAGGTGTATGATGTGCCCCATGATATGGTAGAAATAAACCCATGTTCTCAATATCCAGCGCTTTCCAACAGAAATTTTCTGATTTCCCATATCTGTGTGGTACCGGAGCACACCATATATGCTCTCTCACATGGCAAGGACTGCAGATAAGTGCAGGCCTGCCCAATCTCCTTTCCTCAGCCTCCTGCAGCCTGAGATACATGTGGCCTCTTATTCACTGCCATGTTTCTAGGAGCTTGGACAATCTAATGCTTAGCACAGATAAACACCACTTAATTTTGGGCTAGCTTTGCCAATTAACTTGTTCTTAGTCTTTAAAACATTTTTTCACAAATCCAGCTATTATTACATTTTTTTGTATGATCATAATTTATTTCCTCATAACTTCCTATATCTCTGCAATATTCTTTTTTTTTTCTTTGCTTTTTTAATGGCCTTTTCTGAGACTGACTTGCTATTTATGTGTCTCCCTTACCTTTTTTTCCCCCCAAACTGTTTCTGACTGCCTCCTAACATTATTTTTAAATCTTTGTCTATGCCTGATGTGTCACCTGCTCTATCTTTCTTTCCACCGGTCATAATGTTATTGCCAAACATTATAAGCAATGATTTATTATGAAAATTATATGTAATTGTGGAAATTATGTATATAATTTGCTTTATTAAATGTTCTAGGATCTTGAGTTTAGTACTGGGCCCTGTGATGATACAGCCGAAATACACAGATTCATTTGAAATATGTTTATGATTATTTTGTTTCACTTTTAATAATAATGGTTATATTTAGGATCGTTGTATTTTGAGCAAATTAATTTTCCTTAATCAAGTTTCATGGCTTTAACTAAGATGAGAGGCATATAAAGGCACTTGGGATCATCTGTAAATTCTCAGTGATGTGAAGCAAGTTCATTTTTGCATCATTAAATAAGAAAGATGAGGTGTTGATTTCCCAGGTCAGCTGCAGTACCCTTATCCTTTTATTCCAATATTGTTAAAAAGTCTTCAGCCACGTGTAAAAGAGGGAAGAAATTGAAGTGTTTCCAAGTGTAAGGGAATCCCAAGCTAGAGAAAAGGCATCTTTATGCCAATTATTCTTCACTATTATTGCAGAAAGTGTTTTGGTCAAGGCAAAAAAGGAGCATACTGCATTCCTCCAGCCTGCAGCAAAAGAGAAATACCTGTGTGATATTCCCAGCAGAACATTTTTTAGCAACCTTTACAATCAAAATTGAACAAGCTGGTGCTGAATCTTCCCTCTCACGTTGCTTTTCCCTTGTCAATATCCAGGGAAGAACCTGATCATTATGCTTGTTCTTGAAGAGACCAAGTTCAGCACCAGTTATTAGCATTTACAATATTTAAATATTACTAATGAAGTTGTGTAATGGACTGAACCTTATTCCAGTTAATTTTCTTTTGAGATATTTAATTATTTTCCTGATATTTTCACCTGACAAATTCTATACTTATCTTGATTTTTCCATCAGAATTTCCTCCTCAGAATTTTCATTTTGGAAATGAAAAAAACCCCAGATATAAAGCTCCATGAAAAATAAGAAATTCATCTAAGTATATGTGATCTTGCAGAACTATGGACAATCCTAATTCTATGGAGTCTGCTTCAGCAAAATATGGCATTTTACCTTCCGTAGACTAACTCTTCTCAAAAGACAGCAGTGTAAAAGCTACTGAGAAGAAATTAACTTACTCTAGCTGAAACCAGGACAATATGTTGAAGCCTGCGATAGCATCAGAACCTACATTTTTCTCTGCATCTGGCCTCTGAATTACTGTAAGTATAGGCTTTTTTTTTGTTGTAGAATAACAATCAAAACTTTCTACCATAGAGATTGCAATATAGACTATAAATGTTCAGAAATATATATATTTATATAAAATGAGTGTTTTTCAAATGCTTTCAGTTTTACTGGTCTCAACTGTAAAGCCTTGTTCCCTCCCATAGCACATTATCAGTATTACAGATCAGTCATAAAGGATGGGGATTGTGCAAAAATCAGGTACAGATATAGTTCTCTTCTAGGCCCGAGTACCTGAAACTGTTTATTGGTAGAGTTAAATTTATTTTTAGTGGTTTTAAATAGCTAAACAGCCAATTCAATGTTCACGTGAGTCAGATAAAACTACTCTGAAGCAGTACAGAAACACTAGAAAGAGAAGCTCTTTATACAGCTCTTATTTCTTTGAAATATTGCACTAACATCTTACCAAGAATTGTGAGCAAGGAAAAAAGAGAATATTAATGGATTAATTCTATCATGAAGGAAAAAACAAAACCCCTAAACAAAAGTGTGGATTCAGGTAAATCCAGTTTTAAATTGTTCCACTCTGCTTTCAGGTTATTTTCAGAAACTTTTCCTCTCAAGACTGCAAATAATTTTGCAATTATATCGTCTTTCTTGTGAAATGACGAAATCTCCCTAAATGAACTCAGGACCAGCACGGTGTTGCTGGGCCCAGTTAAGAATTCTTACAGGGACAGAGGGAGGCTCTACCCAGCTCTTCACCCTTGAGAATTCTTCTTGGTGTCTCAAGGGCTACAAGCAAGTTGATACTTGCTAGGGAGCTTATGCTACTCTCTAAAATACTCACAGTAGGGCTGCTCTGTTATGAGTTTGGCCACAATAACCAGTGGCTTAAGAAGAAGAGCTTTGCTAGGAAAAAACCCTTGGAACTTCTTCCATGAACTCTGCTAGTAAATTTGTTGGTTTTTGGGGTTTTTTTTCTGTTTTTTTTTTTTTT